>CM039470.1:10378649-10978649 GCA_022433065.1 Begonia loranthoides | reverse complement strand
AAAACTATTTAAAAAAGCATCGCTAAAACATTTATTTAAAATCATTTAAAGCCAATAACACTTGAAAGTATTTTGAATCACATAAAATAATTAAACAAGTTTATTCCATTTCTGTGAGCCATAACCCCTAAGGCCAATGTCGCCAACAGCACAAACACCCAACCCAACAATACTCCATCAGCTACGTCATTTATCAGCTTTATCCAATCATCAGCTTCTTACCTACATCACATGCCTAACTATGAGCCTAAAGCTCAGTAAGCGATATAAACGTAAAACATGAAACACACATACAACTCCTAAAGTCTGTACTAAGTTTTCTGTTTTGATTATCTGTTACTGTTCCTGTCTTTTACCGTTATTTATTCTGTTTTTGCGTCGGGCATATCCAACCGGACCACAAAAACCACTATTTACATATATTTTGTTTAATTCTGTTCTGTTCCATTTTCAATTAGTTTTAGTAACCCATCCAAGTGTTTGAGATGTCAACTTGACAAGGTAGAGCAGTTTATGCACAAGGCGGCCATCTCGTGGCACACACCTAGATGACCAACTAAAGAACCCATATCTCTAACCACCTATTTACATTTATTCAATTTCGTATACTTTAGGATTCCAAGTCTTAATGTGTTGTGCACATACAATCTTATCTAATGTGTTCCTCGATCGTATCCTCAAAATGTGTTTCATTCCTAACTAAGGAACTGAACCTAAATCTAATAAACATACAATTCAAACAATCAAGCAAACAAACAAACCCTAATTCATGTGATGTAGGCCCTTTTGGACAAAACACATGTAGTACTACTTACTTGGAGTCCTTAGCTTTAAAGAGTTAGCTCTTAAAGTTTCCTTCACAAAACCTATCCATTATTCATATGAAATTATTAATAATGATTCTTCAATACTTAATCTTATCAACAAGCAAATCATTGTTTAACGAATCTTCTCTATCCAAATTCAACTCAGAAGAATATTCATCAAAATAACTAGTTAGAAACTCAAACTAATATTTTCAATAAATTCTTAGTAGAGTAAACTTCTAAACCTAACATCCAGAACATACTTTTAATAATATCCCTCAAATCACCTCTTCAAATAAACCAAAGTATTTTCCATAAACATTACCAATAAACATGGCTATTACTCATCAACAGATTACTAAAAGTTATCCTAATACTTGAAGTAATAGACTCATCACCATATCATGCTTCCATCACAGTTTATTGAAAGAGTTGCAGATTATAATATAACCAACAAAACCAGATTTCATCATGCTTATTGAACAGAACCAAACTCCATCATATCATAAACCAATATCTTATATACTTCCTGATGTGGACACGGAACGCACTGCACGTGATGGATGAACGCAACGCTTCTCACCTCCTTGGATAAGGACGTGGCTGCAAGTTTCTTTCGTGATATATCTCACACGAAAGGGACTTTGGATATTACGCACCAAAGGGTCTTTGGATATCACTCACCAAAGGAAGAAAAGGATCTCTCCAATTCCCGAAAAGCAAAAGCTTTCTTTTATCAAAATTCAACAACTCTCTAAAACATAAAATTAGCTGGCTTTATATAGCCTTTTACAAATATAAATTAAAAAAAAAACTAAATACAATATAACCTAGATAAGTGGATCTAGATCTCCTAAATAAGTGGATCTAGATCTCCTATACAAAAGTGAATCTTTTTAAAGATATTATCTCTAATATCTTTCTCTTTCTTCAAGATCGTGTTGTTGTGATTCTCGGTCAATTCGAAAACTTTCTTTGATCTTTGATTTTATATTGCATCATCCTCTCCGGCTTTTTGAGGATTTGACCTCAAAATCTTCTTTCTTTGATATAAATAAGGTATTGGACGTCCTTCATTCAAAATAAGATAAATTAAAAATAATATTGATTCACATCTAGGGTGCATCATACTCCCGGGGTTGAAAAGGATTTGCCCTCAAATCCTAGAAATCTTCTACCTTTATCTTCCGCATGTCTTCCACCCGGATCAAATGGAAAATTCAAATTGACGCCAAACATAATGACTTCCATCTTTGAATTTTTCTTGTATAAAATTTGACCATGAATATTTTGATCTTTGTCAATGTACCTCCAAATTTTGTAGGTGATGTCATGTCTTAATAATTCAAAGCAATCTCCTTTAAACAAAATTAAGTGAGCCATGTCAACACCAATTCTCTCATTGGTGATTAAAGGACACACCTTTTTCATCTTGTAACATGAAATATGGACTTGTTGCTTCTTTTCTGTTGTTATGGCCACATAGGGAACTTGGTCGTCTATCAGCCATCATGGATTTTGTACCGCTTCGGATGCTCTTCAAGTTATCATGAGAAAAAAATGTTGTCTAAGGATATGTTTAGCTCTGATACTAAATGATGTGGACACGGAACGCACTGCACGTGATGGATGAACGCAACGCTTCTCACCTCCATGGATAAGGACGCGGCTGCAAGTTTCTTTCGTGATATAACTCACACGAAAGGGACTTTGGATATTACGCACCAAAGGGTCTTTGGATATCACTCACCAAAGGAAGAAAAGGATCTCTCCAATTCCCGAAAAGCAAAAGCTTTCTTTTATCAAAATTCAACAACTCTCTAAAACATAAAATTAGATGGCTTTATATAGCCTTTTACAAATACAAATTTAAAAAAAAAACTAAATACAATATAACCTAGATAAGTGGATCTAGATCTCCTAAATAAGTGGATCTAGATCTCCTATACAAAAGTGAATCTTTTTAAAGATATTATCTCTAATATCTTTCTCTTTCTTCAAGATCGTGTTGTTGTGATTCTCGGTCAATTCGAAAACTTTCTTTGATCTTTGATTTTATATTGCATCATCTTCTCTGGCTTTTTGAGGATTTGACCTCAAAATCTTCTTTCTTTGATGTAAATAAGGTATTGACGTCCTTCATTCAAAATAAGATAAATTAAAAATAATATTGATGAACATCTAGGGTGCATCACTTCCCTTGCAGAAACTAAACTGAAGAAAAACAACAATTTATGCTCACTGTGCAATAACCAAAACGGAAGAACATATACCTTCAGACTTTAGATTATCTCCTTCAGTCACCAAGTGCTTATTGAATTCCTCCCTCCTCTTTCACAAATTCCAGCAATCCTCAAAATCACTTCTCTTTCCTCTAGTAACCCTCACGGCTTACTATCTCTCTCACTGAACCATTTCTCTTCACTCAAAACTCACAGCAGATTTCCCTGACAATTTTCAGAACCTCACTTTCCAAAAACTCCAGAAGCTCACATTTTTTCTTCTTCCAGAAACCTTCACGGCTTCACTCGCTCCTTCAGACCCTCATAGCTTCTCTCTTTTTCCAAAACACAGCACAAATTTTCTCTCACCAAATCCTTTCACTACTTCACACATAAAATCATAGAACACAGTAGCACAATTCTCTCAAAATTTCAGCAGAGTTTCCCCATGGCTTTCATCTTTGTGAATTCTCGTTCCCTTCCCTCGCTATTTATAGACTACTCACAACGTCTCTTTAGCTTCCACACGAAGGTGAAGAGCCAAGTGACATCACCCTTCAGCATCCAGATGTGTCAAATGCCAACTTTAGAAGCTTCCAGCGACGACGTTTCCATTTCCAGTGACTGTCCAATTCACTAGTCTATCGGTTCCCCTTCGGACGATCGACCGCTATTCTTATCGATCAGCCGCACTCCAAATTGCTGGTCAATCGTGATAGATGATAGATGCTTTAGACGATCAACCGGTACTCCAAATCGATCGTCCATGACATACTTTCTTCTTCAAATATACATTTTCAATATATCAATATACATAAAGATATATACATATATATATATACACTTATATCCTTAATATATCACCTTTCCAAACTATTCACATCTAAATTTATTCTCCTATACTTAAAGGAATATTATCCAAAATTCCTTCTTCATATTATTCTGCCCATTTTTTCCGTAAATATTAACAACCTTATTATTCTCAACCTTTCAACCTTACAATATCAAAATATAACAAAATGTATTTCTCTTACCAATTTCACTGACTGTCAATCGCAAATCTAGTTCATATCATCAAATAATTCTCCCATAACATTAATCTTTTCCCTAAACTAAGTATGGACATAATTTGGGTATCATAGTTCACTTTATCCAAATATGTTTCATTAATATCTCAAATTTTCATTATGCTAAGCATATGACTTAAGTGATAATGCTGGGGTATTTGGATCTAAAATGGACGATTAAGGTATTAACCAAGTGAAACATGTTTGGATTAAGTGAATTACGATTCCCGAATTATGTTCATATTTACTCTAGGGAAACGATTAAGGTTAGTGCATATTGGTTTGGAGAAGATGAAGTCACATGGAAGATATTAGAATTTGCAATTAAGACCTCACGTGATATATATACAAAGTATACATCAGTATATATATGTCACATTATGGAATAATGTGTACTATATCTATATAATCCAAAGAAGTTATCCGCTGTCGATTGGGGAGGTCGGATGGCGAGGATGTGATCATCCGGCTCGATCGTCCGACGTTTGAAGCAGAAGACATTTTGGTGATTGGCGATCATTCGTCCAAAGGAAACGATCGACCAGTGCAATCAACCACCAATTATGATGGTAATCTAAATATATAAACTAACACCTAAAGATGGAAGGATGCATCGTCTGAAGCATCTGGATGATGGAACGTCTATTCTCTTAACCTTCTGTCTTCATCTAGATAATGAAGAGGCATTGGTTGTGGCCTATATATAGAGAAGGGTGGGACGAGAGTTTCACAAAGAAGAAAGCATGGGGAAACTCTGCAAAATTTAGAGAGAAGGTGATTGAGAGAGATTAGCAGACAGACAATGAGAGGGATAGAATTGGTGAGTTGTATTTGTGATACAGAATCCATGACAGTTGCTATGGCTTGGTGTGAGCACCTGTGGTTCTGGAGTTCTAAGAGAAGCCGTGAGGTTCTCTTGTGGAAGGAAATTTTGGGAAGAGAAACTAAGAGAGAGTAAGAGAGAAAGAGAACCAATGGATGGATCTGTGTGTTGACGATCATTCTGGAGGAAGCTTGGATAAAGAGGATTGAGAGAGTAAAGAACAGTGAGGAGTCTGGGTGTATGTATTTCTCGTGTTCGCGTGTATTCTGGTAAGTAGAACTCTTTCATACTTTGTTGATTTTATAAAGAGTTGTTCATATAGAGATATAGAATTGTTTGGAAATCTATTACATGAACTGCTGCATTTCTTTGGTAGGATGATGGAAATCAGTGAGTTGTTATATTGGTATTGTGGTTATATTATACTCTGCATGAATAATTGGTTGTTTCCTTTCCATGTCGTTGAACCTGTCCCTTGTGAATGAGTTACTTTTCTAACCTGTTAATAGCATAACCATGAAGTGATAAATTCTATGAATATTATGCTCCTGTTATTGATAATAGTTGTTGAGGCTATATTATACTGTTGGGTTGTTGGTTGAAATGTTAATGCATTGAGTTGCTACATTGAGAAGATAAATTACAGTATTGAGGAAATACTTAATCGAATGAGTTGTTGCTTTATGTTTTGGATGTTGATCATGATTAACAGATTTAACTGGAAGGGAAGTGAGTGGTTAAGATAAGTTATTGGATGAATGGAGTTCGTTGACAGTTTGGTTTAATGTTAAGGTTCAAGGTAATAAATTGGCAAATAATACAACGATTGGAATTTAGATAGACTTATTAGCAATGGGTGAAGTGATAAGTGTAAGAAATAAGGAATATTGTTATGCATATTGGTCAGGGAACTACTATTGATACTCATATGCTAATCATGAATAGGTTCGCGAAGGATAATTCTAACTGTTAACTCTGTAAAACTAAGGAATCCAAGTAAGTGGTACTGCATGTGTTGTGTCTAAAAGGGCCTACATCACGGGAATTAGGGGGTTTTTATTGTTTGTTTGATTGCTTGTTATGAATTGTATGTTTATTAGACTTAAGTTCAGTTCCTTAGTTAGTACGGATCACGTTTTAAGGATAAGATCGAGGAGCACGTTAGATAGGATCGTATGTGCACGACAACATTAAGACTTGGAATCCTAAAGTACATGAAAATCAATAAATGTAAATAGGTGGCTAGAGATGTGGGTTCTTGAGTTGTTCACCTAGGTGTGTGCCACGGGATGGCCGCCTTGTGCATAAACCGCTCTACCTTGTCAAGTTGACATCTATAACACTTGGATAGGTAATTGGAACTACATGAAAACATAACAGTAACAGAATTAAATGGACAATACGTAACAAGGGTTTTTGTCGTCCGGTTGGATACGCCCGGCACAGAAGCGGAATAAATAACAGTAAAAGACAAGAACAGTAACATATAAGCGAAACAGAAGACTGTGTATGAATAGTAATAAATAACAGTAAAAGACAGGAACAGTAATAGATAAGCAAAATGAAAAACTTAGTACAGACTTTAAGAATTGTTTGTGTATTTCATGTTTGAGTATTGCCGGGTTGGGCATTTTTGTTTTTGGCGACATTGACATTGGGTTATGGCTCATAGAAATTGAATAAATAAAAGTATTCAAGTGTTTAACGACTTCAAACTGTATTAAATTAAGGTTTTACCTGTGTTTGTTTAAATAGTTTTAAACTACCGGTTTATGGTATTTAAATGTAATAAACTTCCGTTGTATGTTTACTCTGAATTTTGTATGGTTAAGACTTCCACTATATGTTTACTCTAGTTTTCCCTCGCGAGTGTTTTGAAAAGAAAGAAAATTTTATACGGAAAAAGTTATAGGATGTTACAGTTTCACTTGACTAATATCTTAAAGTACCCAAGTCAATTCCAATAAATCCTAAATCATCCTCCTAAGCTTAATATAAACATAATTTGGGGTAACATAATTCACTTCTTCCAAATATATTTCTCTTGGTCAACACCTTAATCGTCCATTTTAGCTCCAAAAACCCCAAAATTATTACTTAAGTCGTATGCTTAGCATAACGAAATTTAGGGATATTACATAAACTAAGAGGGAGAGTTTAAATTATGTAATATAGCATGCTCATGCTTAAGGGAATTATAAACAATTTAGTATATATTGTCATCATCAAAAAGGGAGAGATTGTTAGCCTAATAGACATTAGGCTTAATTGTTTTTATTATAAATGATTAATTTGATTATCATTTGTATATATTGAATTTGTTATCATTATATTTATATATGATTTTCATTGAAAATACCCTCTAACAAGGGTATTTATATGTGCTAATATATTTGTTGTGTCCATAAAGTTAATGGCTAGATCATTTGGACTTAGAAGCTTCAAAGAATGTAAAACACTTAGCCGCGATTGACCTAAAACGAAAGATGGTGGATTGAAATTCATATAGATTGCTCAAGGATATTGAAGTAGGGGAAGTACTCGACATAGATAGAAGAGTGATCAACCAAAAATTTAACAATGTGTAAGCTTTGTTTTTAGAATGCTGGAAGCAATCAACCATGGTAAAAGAAGCAATCTACAAGAAATTGGATAGAGTAGAATATATTTCCTGACTTGTGTTGAAGCGGTCATCCAGATCAAGGAGTGGTCGACTGATGCGTGCTACTAGAGAGGGAAGTGGTCAACAAGAATAGTGGTGTGGTTGCCCACTAAGTAGTTGTCTATAAAATGAAGAACTCCAAACTGAAGAGCTAAGGAAAAGAAACCATATCGAAGTGCTGCCAAAATATTCTACAACATTTCTCTTCAACAATTGATTGTCAAGCATAACTCTTCCACTCCTTAACTTGAGAGTTTTCTTTTTTTAAAGTTAGACATTCTAGTTTGTAATACTTCCAATCCTTGTTCTTAAACAATAATAAAGGGTAATGCCACGAAACAGTCATAGTAGGCTGGATTGACTCCCGAGAAGGTCAATCAAAAGGGTGACACCCCATAATAGTCGTGTAAGGTTTGATTGAAGCCCGTGAAGTTCAATCAAATATAACCGGGGAGGTTATACTTAAGGAATCTTCAAGGGGGAGCCTTGCTTCTAGTGCATATTCCTTGTTGACATATTTACTAAATAGAATTTGTTAATCACACAAAAAAGGTAGATAACCTAATCCCCCTCCCCCTTTCACTCTTAGGACTATCACGATCATTTCACCTTTTCTCTCCCAAAAACATCTTTCCGCTGATGCATCTTCCTTATTCATGTAACATCCCTAAAACTTCTTCTTTTTTTTTTTGTTTTTCTTAAAGCCTTTTAAAAGAAAATCACATACTTTATTTTTCTAAAAATGAGTGAAATCTCTTTCTTGAAAAAAAAAACACAAGCATAGCGGAAGACTTTTCATATTGAACATAAATAAAACTTGCCGTTCCATAAAATTATTCTCTTACAAAATTGATAAATTGGTTTGTAGTTGTGATACACATGTACATGATCATTTTGTAATGGAGTTTATAATTTGGTTGTTGATGATGAAATGAAATGAAAATTGATTATTATGAAATTGTAAAATTAGCAACATTTTCCTGAGCCAACATTTCACTTTTTGATCGACCGTGTTTTAATTTACTTGAATATGTGAAGCCTATTTATGCACAGGTTTCTTAAATTGTTGAACGAAACATGTATTAATCCGTTGTGATTTATAGTTGAATCACGACAGTTTCATATGAAGTCGCAATGGTGTGACAATAAACCGCGGCAGTTTCATATGAAGCCACCGCTGTGTGACAATAAACCGCACCAGTTTCATATGAAACCGTCACGGTTTATTGTCACACCTCTGTGATTTAGTCGGTGGACAGTGAAATTGTAGTATATTTTATTTAAATATGGAGCTGCGGCGGTTTGTAAATGAGCTGCTGCGGCTCGACATAAACCACGACAATTTCATATGATGCCACAACGATGTCACGATAAATCTCCACGGTTTCATATGAAGCCGCAATGGTGTGACAATAAACTGCGGCAATTTCATATGAAACCGCCACGATATATTGTTACAGTACTACTGTTTAATCGGCGGACTGTAAAATTGTAGTGTTATTTCATTTAAATATGGAGCCATAGCTCGATATTATCACGTTGAACGGAAAATGTGACAACGATGTTAGCAGCATCATTTTTCTATAGTTCAGTGGTTAATTTGTTAGTAAAAAAGGATGATGGTTGGTTTGTCACTAACAGTAATGGATGATGGTTGATTTGTCATTTTCCTTAAAATCAATGATGAATGAACGTATATAAACACATACAAGTATATCTAGTATATCCTCAAAGCATGATCAATCCTTAATGATGCACCCCAAAAACCTACCACCTAAACCCGAGCCTAAGGGCTCATTGTCTTTCTATCCTATGTTTATTTTGCAAGGGAAATCAAACTAAATGACCTTGAAGATGAATCAATGCAAAATGATAAAGAGACTCCTAGACAATTGGTCACTTGGAGGCTTGACAATTCCCCTTGGCTAGAACGTTACTTGCTCAGATTTGAAGAACACCCTTTGGCCGAGAACAATTAGGCCATTTGGAGGAAGATATGTTTAATTTCTAATTTTTCATTTTGGTATTAATCTTTGTTGGACGTAATACTACTAGTTGGATTACATTTTGGTTAGTTTTAGATCATTTGAAGTTGATTAGAATTGAGGTGCTCGGCCAGCATGTTAGCCGAGCCCTCATGTCCAATTTTTGTGAACTCAAGGGCATTTATGTAATTTCTTTTTATTTCTCATTAGGGAAGTATTTAAACTTCCCTAATGGAACCCTAAGATCAGTTTTGAACTCATTTTTACTGCTGCAACCTTCGTGAGAAGGATTTCTCTCAAACCCCCCTGTTCGGAATTCTTGCTTCATCGCAAACCCAAACACCAAAGCTCCTCCTGTCACTCATTCTTGCACGGTCTCGGAGAGGAGGTTCGAGCTAGCACTTCTAGAATCTTCCTTTGGAGGTGTCTTTGGGGTGTGGACTTAGAAGATCGTGGCAAAAGCCAAGGTCGAGAGGTACTCTTCGAAGTGTCATGAACTAGTCGCATTCCTCAAAAGTTTGAGGGCTTATGGACTAGCTTGGTGCTCATTTTCTTTCCTATTTTCTCTCAGTTTTCTTACTGAGTTTTGTTATGGAATTATTGGTTCTTTATTGATTGTGGATTCGTGATTGCAAACAGGTGATTTTTGGAATCAGAAGTGGGATTTGTGTTTGATTTCTTTGAAGTGCTGCAAACTATTTTCGGGTTTGATGTTTTTGAGTAGGGTTTTCTCCTGCGTATAAGTCCACGTGTGAATCAAGTTTGAACATGGATTTTGCAAGTGATTTTTTTTTAGTTATTTACTAGTGGTCCTATAAATTTGAGGTCAAAAAGTCGTATGCAACTCGATTTCCATTCAGTCTAATTTCAGTACTCAGATTTTAGGGCTAGCCGATAAGTTATGAACAGCTTATTCCTCTATCAATAACTCTGTGTTTATCCAAAATTTAATCTGAATTTTTAATGGAATAATTATTTTTAGAATACAAAGAATTTGATACCAATATGGTATCATTTGGATTTGAAGTCGTCGTTTTATACACGTTTCTTTGCTGGTCGACGTTTCTGTTTTTTGAGAGAAATGTTTTAGAGGAGAACCTTGTTCAGTGCATACCTCACGTTCCATAAAGAGTTTGAACGTGAATTTCGGAGGAGATCTTTTTTGATTGACTGCAAGTTGCCATATAAATTTGGGTTTAAAAGACCATATGTACTTGGTGATGTGCCCCAAGGTCCCGTCACCTGAGCCCAAGCCATGGGCTCCTTTGATTTCTAATATTTTTATTTATTTTGTAGGTTTTTCTTCTCTAGCTAACTTGGAGGAGAGCTTTTGATCAATTCAACAAAGAGGAGTTGGTACATTTGGGCTAGTGGAGGTCATGCAATCATAGGAGAAAATTGTGACCTGTTCTTTCCACCTAGAATCTGACCTCCTCACGTTCAAGGAACGTTTTGAAAATCGGAATGACTTCTTTTCAACTTTATTCCTTCATAAAAAGTGTAGCCAACATCTAGAGCTTTCTAAAGAGGTATTAGGCGTTATATTGGAGGTTTGTTTGACATGTCAAACGTTACATTTACAGAGACAAAAAAACCATCCTCGGACTTGTTTTTGTGATTTATTAATTGGGGTCATTTTTGTCATTTCATTTTAGGGCAATTTTGTCCTTTGTTATAAAGCCCCTAGAGGGAATTTAGTCCCCTCTAGGGCAAGCATGAATGCATATTACTTTTGAAAAAAATTAAGACTCCAATTCTTCTTTATGGTGTGTGGTGTGTGGATCTCCCTCCTTAGCCGATTTTCCTCTGGCCCGAACTCGGTTCTCTTGATACTCTTTGCCGAGTTGGAAGGGTTGCTGCTTCTTCCAATACTCCATTCTTGTGGAGCTTATTGTGGTGTGGAAGTAGGAGAAGTATTCAACCCCTTGGAGAGTGCTTGCTTAACCGGTCAAGCCAATTGAAGTTGCTCCTCTCACGTAGGAGGTTTAGCAGACTCCTCGGTTGTTCATTGCATTTTCTTGTTTGTTCATCGAAGGATTCTTGGTTTTTCCTACATATTTCTCATATTGTCAGAGTTCCCTGCCTTCGAAAGGTGTCATATTTGAGGATATATGTTTTAGAATGTTTTGTTGTGGATTTCTTGCTAGCCGAAAATTCTGTTCTTGAAATATTTCTGTTTGGATCTTGCGATTGTTGGCTAGATATGGACGACTTGTTACCATCCTTTTAAGCTGGTTTTTTGCTGAGTTTATCTTTAAGCTGTATAGATAAAATCCTCCAAATTTGGCGTCGTTTGGCCTTATGCACGAGGATCTCTATCCATTTATTTTTTAGTTGACGAAACTGTTCTTGGCAGAATCCTAAATTCGGTGTTGCCTTGTTATTGCTATATTTGGAGATTCTGAAAAGCTTTTGAGCTAAATTTTTTATCTGTTTATTGTGAGCTTACTGGCATTGAACCCTCCAAAATTTAGCTCTTAATTGTTCTTGGTTGAGGAGTTATTATTGATTGAAGCGAGTCTGGTCAGAATATTTCAGAATCTATTTAGCCGATTCGGTTAAGTGCTCTCCTTGCAACTTGGAGCACATCATTTGGTATCAGAGCCTTGCTCCTCATTTTGTACTCTGTATTTGGTGAACTCAAACTCTTAGTTTGATGGCGAGAGGCTATAGATATGATGTGACTTGTAACGAAGAAGAAAATGAGTTTCTAGCTTCTATTCCTGCCTTCAGTGGTTCAGAATGGATCGAAGACTATTTAGATTGGGAAGAGAAGTTTGAAGAAATTTTTTTAATTCATAAATTTTCAGATCGTAGAAAATTTAAAATTGCTTCTTTGAGACTTAAAGGAAAAGCTAGCCTTTGGTGGAGAAAAATAAATTCTGAGAAAAAAGAAGAGGGTAAAGAAGTTATAAGATCATGGATATGGATGAAGAGATATTTGAGAAGCAAATATTCTACGATCCTTATGAAGGTAGTCTCATCTTCTCCACAACCAATTCAATCCAAGAAGAGAGTTTCCAAAAGGCAGCAAGATCAAGAGTCGAACTTTGAGTGCTCATTGCAACATTTAGCTCAACAACTTGGCAAACTCGCAGCTTCAATAAAGTCTGTACACTCTCAACCTATGCAACCAATCAATCATGATGAAATAGTTGAAGAACATGTGTGTATTGAAGAAAAGAAGAATGATGACTTTTTGATAATGGCTAATGATAAAGAAGACTTTGAAGAAGTTGTATTTCCACTTCTTGAAACTGAATCTCACATGAAAAAGGAAGGCAATTCAAAAGAGTCGTATAGCCAGAGTTGTTCCAACCAAACTCTTCATATTTTAAGAAAATTTTAAGGACCACTTAATGAGATAGATTGTAGAGATATCTCTTTGGCAGCCACTATTGAGAAGAAAGAAGTATTGGACACTGAGATTGAGTTTCATCATGCTGATCAACTATTCAAGTTAAGTTCAGAGTTACAGGTAACAACAGAAAAAGAAGAAGAACATAGAGAGGAGATTGTTTTGCCCAATCCGAGAGTAGACTTGGATTTCATCCACTCATCTTCATTCATTATTCCAGAATCAGGGTATACAACATGTGACACTCTGCTAGTGATGGTAAAAAGAGAACCATTAGTGTTGAAGAGGGTTCAATGTCAGTTTGATGCGTATAGAAGTAAATCGGTGCAAAATAAATTTTTGCGTAAGCAAATTTTTCTTCACCAAAGTATAAGACAAAAAAGGTACACTCCATCAATTTCCTTAATCGATTGGTTCTTTAGAATTGGATGGTTAGGAAATATTGTTGTTATTGAATCTGTTATGCCACGGCTGGATGATAATATTGTGGCTACTATTGTTGATCACTCTTTAAATACTGGAATCTCAATTGGAGTTGATAATCTCAGCATGCCTAGTTGTGTAATAGGACACGAGTTGACGGGCCATCTGAATATCTGGGATGAGAATTATGTTGACTCTATTTTACTATTATCACATCGTCTTGTTTCTGATTGTTGTGGATCCAATCGTATTGAGCATGCACCCCAAGAAAGGCACATGATATTAAATTCCTTACTCATTTGGTTCTTTAAAATCGGTTTGACGAGAGATTCCTTGTTTGTTAGTGTTTTTTTTAGTATTGGAAGGAAAGTTTCAATATTGTGGGTTTGGAACTTCCCTATTATTATGTGGTAGTTCATTTGTGGTTAACAACTTGTGGATGCCTAGTTCTGAAGATAGAAAACTTTTACCCTGGATGATTCTTAGCGATGACCTTGCAAGCTATTCTTTTGATAGAAGAACAATTTTAGTTTGGGGTCACCTCTGAGTTTTATTATATTTGATACTAATATGTCTCTCGGACATGAGAATTGTAAGATCATGAGTTCCGAAATCATGAATGAAAAGAGATATGCTAAACCTGATATCATGGAGCTAACTCTGGACATAGGGAAATTTTTTCCATTTGATCCAGGAGGAAGATTTGTGGAAGATAATCAAGTATACTCCCTGGATTTGAGGACAAATCCTTTTCAACCCCCGGAGTATGATGTGCCCCAAGGTCCCGTCACCTGAGCCCAAGCCATGGGCTCCTTTGATTTTTAATATTTTTATTTATTTTGTAGGTTTTTCTTCTCTAGCTAACTTGGAGGAGAGCTTTTGATCAATTCAACAAAGAGGAGTTGGTACATTTGGGCTAGTTGGAGATCATGCAATCATAGGAGAAAATTGTGACCTGTCCTTTCCGCCTAGAATCTGACCTCCTCACGTTCAAGGTACGTTTTGGCAATCGGGATGACTTCTTTTCAACTTTGTTCCTTCATAAAAAGTGTAGCCAACATCCAGAGCTTTCTAAAGAGGTATTAGGCGTTATATTGGAGGTTCTTTTGACATGTCAAACATTACATTTACAGAGACAAAAAATCCATCCTTGAACTTGTTTTTGTGATTTATTAATTGGGGTCATTTTTGTCATTTCATTTTAGGGCAATTTTGTCCTTTGTTGTAAAGCCCCTAGAGGGAATTTAGTCCCCTCTAGCGCAAGCATGAATGCATATTACTTTTGGAAAAAATTAAGACTCCAATTCTTCTTTGTGGTGTGTGGTGTGTGGATCTCCCTCCTTGGCCGATCTTCCTCTGGCCCGAACTCGGTTCTCTTGATACTCTTGGCTGAGTTGGAAGGGTTGCTGCTTCTTCCAATACTCCATTCTTGTGGAGCTTATTGTGGTGTGGAAGTAGGAGAAGTATTCAACCCCTTGGAGAGTGCTTGCTTAACTGATCAAGCCAATTGAAGTTGCTCCTCTCACGTTAGGAGGTTTAGCAGACTCCTC
The DNA here is from genome assembly GCA_022433065.1 of Begonia loranthoides. Lineage (NCBI taxonomy): Eukaryota > Viridiplantae > Streptophyta > Magnoliopsida > Cucurbitales > Begoniaceae > Begonia > Begonia loranthoides. The sequence goes on along the minus strand of CM039470.1, from coordinate 10,963,753 downwards.
GGTTGTTCATTGCATTTTCTTGTTTGTTCATCAAAGGATTCTTGGTTTTTCCTACATATTTCTCATATTGTCAGAGCTCCCTACCTTCGAAAGGTGATCATATTTAAGTATATATGTTTTAGAATGTTTTGTTGTGGATTTCTTGCTAGCCGAAAATTCTGTTCTTGAAACATTTCTGTTTGGATCTTGCGATTGTTGGCTAGATATCGACAACTTGTTAGCATCCTTTTGAGCTGGTTTTTGGTTGAGTTTATCTTTAAGCTGTATAGATAAAATCCTCCAAATTTGGCGTCGTTTGGCCTTATGCACGAGGATCTCTATCCATTTATTTTTTAGTTGACGAAATTGTTCTTGGCAGAATCCTAAATTTAGTGTTGCCTTGTTATTGCTATATTTGGAGATTCTGAAAAGCTTTTGAGCTAAATTTTTGATATGTTTATTGTGAGCTTACTGGCATTGAACCCTCCAAAATTCAGCTCTTAATTGTTCTTGGTTGAGGAGTTATTATTGATTGAAACGAGTCTGGTCAGAATATTTCAAAATCTGTTTAGCCGATTCGGCTAAGTGCTCTGCAACTTGGAGCACATCACTTGGAGTTATAATTGATTCAGTTTTGTTGTCCAGATTTTGTGAAAGTCGATTGCTAATTTGCATTGTGTTGTTTTGAGATTTAGGGCACATCATTTGGTATCAGAGCTTTACTCCTATTTTATTTACTTTAAAATTGGTGAACTTAAACTCCTAGTATGATGGCGAGAGGCTGTAGAAATGATATGACTTATTGTGAAGAAGAAAATGAGTTTCTAGTTTCTATTCCTACTTTCAGTGGGTTAGATTGGCCAGAGGTTTACATGGATTGGGAAGATGAATTGGAAGAATTTTTTTTAACTCTTGAATTTTCAGATTGAGGAAAATTTGAAATTGTTTCTTCAAGACTTAAAGGAAAAGCTAGCCTTTGGTGGAGAAGAATAAATTATGAGAGAAAGGATCGTGGCGAAGGCCCATAAATTCGTGGAAATTGATGAAGAGAATTTTGAGAAACAAATATGCTCCGAAGCTTACGAAGGTAGTCTCATCTTCTCCGCAACCAATCTAATCTAAGAAGAGAGTTTTGAAAAGGTAACAAGCCCAATTGTTGGAGACCAAGGGTTCATTGAAATATATAGCTCAACAACTTGACAAACTTTCAACTTCAATAAAATTTGCAAACTCTCAACCTATGCAACCATTTGATCATAATGAAATAGTTGAAGAACATGTGAAGGTTGAAGAAAGGAAGGATGATAACTCTTTGGTAATGGCTAATGTAAAAGAATACTTTGAAGAAGAAGATGTATTTCCACATGAAGGTCCATTTCTTGAAATTGAATCTCGGATGGAAAAGGAAGTCAGTTTTGAAGAGTTGCTTAGCCCAAGTTGCTCCAACCAAACTCTTCCTGTTTTAAGAACAATCGAAGGACCATTTCATGAGGAGGAATGTAAAGATATCTCCTTAGCAGCCACTGTTGAGAAGGAAGAAGTGTTCGACACTGAGATTGATTTCCAGCATGTTGATCAACTATTTAAGATGAGTTTAGACTTACAGACAACCGCAGAAAAAGAAGAAGAACATAGAGAAAAGGTTGTTTCACCCAATCAGAGAGTAGGCTTGGACTTTATCCACTCATCTTCACTCATTGATACCAAATTGGAGTGTACAACATGCAAAACTCCTCTAGTGTTGGAAAGAAGGGAACCGTTAGTTTTGACAAGGCTTCAAATGGAGATTAAAGAAGGGAAAATGCAAGATCAAATTTGTAGATTGCATACACGGTGGAAGGAGAACTTTGATATTTATCCTTACATCCGAAACTATAAGAAGAACGAGGAGAAAAATGCTACTTTACTTATGTTTGGAAGCAAGATACTAGACTATCATCCGTATGCAATCAAGCATAAGAAAAAGAAGAAGACAATATTGACTGGTGCACTACAACCAAGGTACTCCCTCTTGTCCGAGTTGAATGCTAAACTTTTTGGATTTTGTTGGATTGAAAGGTTGCATGTTGATGATAAAGATTCTAGTCCTTGGAGTGATTTAAACATTAAGGAGCTCAAGGATGGGTATCACCACATGGAAGACATTTTCTTGAAAGATAGCAATCCTCATATACTAACGAGTGGACTCCTAAAACCCACGGTAATTGTAGTTTAGGGCTGGGACCTAACTCGCTACTTTGGAGAAAAGAAGATATGTGAGACTTGGTGGGAATTTTCTTCTTGGTCAAACATGCATAAAGAGTTATTCACGATTGAAGAGAGTTGCCTCAATTTTGGGTGGTCCGAGAAAGTGAGACCTTTACATAAGATTCGTAGAAATTCAATGGACAAGGGAAATGAAGGTCGAGCTAAAGATATATATTTTAGAGTGGATGAGCCATATGATGTGGTGGAGCTATCCCATGGAGTTAACAAAACTTTCCCATTTGATCCAAGTGGAAAGATTTTTGAAAAGGCGAAAATAAGAGGTGGTCAAGCCACGAATTTGATGTCAAATCCTCAATCACCCGGGGAGGATGATGCACCCCAAAAACCTACCACCTAAACCCAAGCCTAAGGGCTCATTGTCTTTCTAACCTAAGTGTATTTTGCAAGGGAAGTCAAACTAAATGACCTTGAAGATAAATCAATGCAAAATGTTAAAGTGACTCCTAGACAATTGTTCACTTGGAGGCTTGACAATTCCCCTTGGCTAGAACCTTACTTGCTCGGATTTGAAGAACACCCTTTGGCCGAGGACAATTAGGCCATTTGGAGGAAGATATGTTTAATTTCTAATTTGTCATTTTGGTATTAATCTTTGTTGGACGTATTACTACTAGTTGGGTTACATTTTGGTTAGTTTTAGATCATTTGAAGTTGATTAGAATTGAGGTGCTCGGCTAGCATGTTAACCAAGCCCTCATGCCCAATTTTTGTAAACTCAAGGGAGTTTATGTAATTACCTTTTATTTCTCATTAGAGAAGTATTTAACCTTCCCTAATGAAACCATAAGATCAGTTTTGAACTCATTTTTACTGCTGCAAACTCCATGAGAAGGATTTCTCTCAATCCCCCCGTTCGCGGTTCTTGCTTCATCGCAAACCCTAACACCAAAGCTCCTCCTCTCACTCGTTCTTGCACAGTCTTGGAGAGGAGTTTCGAGCTAGCACTTTCAGAATCTTCCTTAGGAGGTGTCTTTTGGGTGTGGAGTTAGAAGATCGTGGTGATAGCCAAGGTGGAGAGGTACTCTTCGAAGTGTCCCTAACCAGTAGCATTCCTCGAAAGTTTGAGGGCTTGCAGACTAGCTTGGTGCTCATTTTCTTTCCTATTTTCTCTTGGTTTTCTTATTGAGTTTTGTTATGGAATTATTGGTTCTTTATTGATTGTGGATTCGTGATTGGTAGCTGGTGATTTTTTGAATGGGAATTGGGATTTGTGTTTGATTTCTTTGAAGTGCCGCAAATAGTTTTCGGGTTTGGTGTTTCCTAGCAGGGTTTTCTCCAGTGAATAAGTCTGCTTGTGAATCGAGTTTGAATGTGGATTTTGGAGGTGATTTTGTTTTAGTTGTTTACTAGTGGGCCTATAAATTTGAGGTCAAAAAGTTGTATGCAACTTGATTTCCATTCAGTCTAATTTCAGTACTCAGATTTTAGGGCTAGCCGAGAAATTCTGAACAGCTTGTTCCTTTGTCTGTAACTCTGTGGTTATCCTGAATTTGAATCTAAATTTTTTATGGAGTAATCCCTTTTGGAATACAAAGAATTTGATACCAATTTGGTATCATTTGGATTTGAAGTCGTTGTTTTATACATGTTTCTTTGCTGGTCGTTGTTTCTGTTTTTTGAGAGAACTGTTTTAGAGCAGAACCTTGTTTGGTGCATAACTCACTTTCCATAACGATTTGAACGTGAATTTTGGAGGAGATCCTATTTTGATTGATTACTAGTTGCCATATAAATTTGGGGTTAAAAGACCAGATGCACTTGGAGTTATAATTGATTCAATTTCGTTATCCAGATTTTATGAAAGTCGTTTGCCGATTTGCATTGTGTTGTTGTTTTGAGATTTGGGGCACATCACTTAATCTACAAAACTGAACTTAATTCTAATAAACACAACATTAACATCAAGCAATCAGTAGTGCATCCTCGATCAATAACTATATCAATAACCTAAGCATCTAATAAACACAGTCAGCATACAAATTCCTAACTCTTGAGATGTAGTCCCGAAGGGAAAACACATGTAATATCACTTACCTGGAGTCCTTAGAGAGTTAGCTCTTAAAGTTGTCTTTCTCAAGACCTATTCACCAATAAATAACATTTATCAACAATTGATAGAGTCCTAACTCCTAACTATACGCAATAAGTAACTCAACCTTAATTCTATAATCTTCAATATCCAACTTATCACTCAAAACTACAACTTAACTATTTCCACCATTCAAAACGTATAGGAACAGCAACTAGGCTTAGCAATTACCAACCTAACAATGTATTACAATTTGCTAGTGACTAAGCATAAATATATTGACAAATATTGAACCCATGTTTATGGCAGTAACCAAGTTCCATACTTCATAAACCTTCAACATACATAGATTCTATCACAGTAGCTAAATATAGTAGCTTTCTAGAATCACTGATTTCCAACCTCCTATTCCAAACAAAATTTTATTTATTATTCATTCAATTCATAAACAATTCATCTTCTAGTTTTCCCAATAATCACAGCAGACTACTAATCACCCTTAGCATATAAAGACATGGATAAGTGATAATATACGGTGGAAATATTCACTACAGACCACTTGACAACCAAGCATATATGTATAACATTCCTTCTTTTTATTATGATAGTAATCAAATTCATAAGGAATCATGAAAGAGCTCAGAGTACATGAAGAACCCGAGAGAATTGTGAACAATGAAATCCTTGAACTGTTCTTCCTTTTTTCCAGAGTTCTTCCCTTCACAAACTCACCCTTACGATTCTCTCCCTCTATCACATAATGCTTTTTCTCTCAAAACTCCCAACAATTCACAGGTCTTTCTCTCAAACCCTTTCTTTCTCTCTCAGTTTCTTCCTATCTAAACTCTCTATTCTTCCTCTCGTCCCTTATATATACTCCAAATTTTGTGCTCCTTTAGTATCCTTCTAAAGGTGAAAGGCCATGGAGGGACACTTGAACGAAGTGCCAATTGTCAACTACAATCATCCCTTCATTTTCCAAGCGACCATGATTGACTACAATCGTCAACTACAATCGTCCTTTTCACATGATCGACCAGAACTTTCTGTAGCCACGACCATGATTGACTACTGTTCACTTATGATCATCCTCAATTTCATCTTCCTTAGATTACCGGTCGATCATCGCCTTAGTAGATGATCAACTACAAATCAATATTTTTCAATTTACTTTGGTCCCGGTCAATAATCCCCCTTCAGGTGATCAACCGCTTCGAATATCACTACTCTATGTAACACTTTCGTTTTGGAGCCGGTCGATCACCTTCCTTCTTGTGATCGACCGCAATTCCAATTTTTTGCAAAATTGCTTCAACTTGGTTGATCATTCCCCTTTGGACGATCGACCGATTCCATTTTTGCTTGCCACTGGAATATTTTGCACAAATCATGATTGACCATTCCTTCCTTAATGATCGACCGCCATCCTCTATTCTTAAAAAAATTATCAACTCCTTTAACTTATTTTTCTAGTACTTACACTTAAAAACTAATACCAAATCCAATATACCCTTAAACATCAACGACTCCTCCATAATTTGGGTATTACTATTAACTATCTCCAAATATATTTCTCTTGCCTAATGCCTAAATCATCAAATTCGGCTCTTAATACCCCCAAAATCATCACCTAGGCATATACTTAGCATTACAAAAATCTGGGATATTACACATAAACTTCATCCTACGACTCCAAATGCATCTGATCCATACAACACTTAATTTCCTTAATTCCTCAGCACATTTCTCACCAAAACGACAACGTCTATCCTAATTTTTGTAGACGCCTAAGCTCCCATGATTAGTGCTATTCACTCAGCTATTCATCAAACGACGACGTTTCCTTCTTTAAATCAAATTATTGCGGATGCCAACACACCCGCGAGCACAAACCCATGCGCAAATTAACATTGTTTAAACCAATCCAAAGTACAATTATCTCACAATTTATCTTACTTAACCCTAAAATAAAATAATGAAAATCCTGGTTATTACACTTCGTCTTCTAATCCAATGACTACAACTCTTCTATTCTTTTAATCCAACGATAATTCTTCCTCCCGCATAACATCTTTCTCTCCACACAACATCTTTCTAAAGAAGAAAATTCTTTATTCCTTCTTCTTAATCCAACAACTATGAACTCTATTATTAATTTATCCAACGATCTCTTATTCCTCCGCATGACATCCTTTTTATTTTGCCTTTAGCACCGTACACCATTTTTAATCTTAACCATTCTTTGACTTTATCTAATGGTTGTCATATTCTCTTTTCCTAAACATTCATTTTGTCTAAATTGCATTCCGCCTTATACCACAGACGTCTTTTTCTTCAAAATTGATTTATTTTCTTAATACATCATTTCTTGTTACCTTGTCTTCGTGAATATTTTTCCAACTTTTAAATCTTTATAATTTTATTTTATTTTTTCCTAATATTACAATTTTTTTCCAACTCAAAATTACTTTTTCTTTTCTTGGGGTATTACAAAGGGTATAGTATGATGACTAAGAACTTTAATCATACTATCCAATATTTTCTCTACGTCCCTCTCATGACGAAAAATGTCACCTTGCATAGACATTTCGCTCTAGGAGATAACACATGGCAAATTAGAAACATACTTCCCAACATTGAAACATGGAGGGCTTCATGAGCATAACTACATTGTGTATTTAATTTCAACCAATAAACCACTAAATCATTCCATCCTATAATGTGAAAAGGGGAGTCGACATAACTCAAGGCAAACCTATATTTCCAACCAAAATTACTAACCCCATGTCCAATTAGACTTTTGGAAATGTAAAATTATCAACTTTGAATTCTACCGTACTCCTCAAGAGGTCTACATAACCTTTTTTCCAACCAAAACGGTTCTTAACTTATCTTGAATAGACTCTGATCTCATTCAATAATCATTTGAATTAGATACGATCAAAGAGGTTAACTTACTTTCAAAGTTTGGCTAAAAACAAGGAAGATCGACAAGAACTCTTATAAATACCCGCACAAGGTGATACACTAATATGAATCAAAAAGCCACTATTACATACAATTTCCATCAAAGTGTTTCATCAAACTGTCAATTGAACTCAGAGCACATGACCTCAACATGTTTTCAAAATTGTATTGACCGCTCAGGATATCCATCTGTTTGAAAATGTTGTATTTAATTCAACTTTAACTTAGAGTCCAACGCCTCTAGTATGATTATCTAGAACTTAGACATAATCTTTAGACCTCTATCAGTTACTTTATTGAACAAAACATGAATAACAATAATGCTCCTATAATATCCAGAAATTCCATGTATGTGTAATGTAAAGAATTTTATGTAATATATGTTTTGTTAAAGGAAATGTGTTTAGTAGTAGTGAATTTGCACACTTGATATATATATGAAATCTAATAAGTGGGACTTTCATTATATAAAGGAAATTTGTGGGAAGGGTCGATCAAGTGAAGAGAATTGATCGACTAGTGTTGAACAGAATGATGGATGGCAGTCGATCACATAAAGAAGGTGATCGACCAGTGTCAAAGCAAACTTTAAACAGATTGTAAAATGTTGTTCTACGATTGATCATCCAAAGGAGGGTGATCGACCAGTTTTTCTAGAGAAGACAGAATTACGGTCGATCATCGAGGAATTGTGGTCATGGCTTTGAATTTTGCAGTCGATCACATGAAGAGGGTGATCGACCGGAATATCAAATGTCGCCTGAAAAATAGCGTCTTCCATGATTTCACAGAAGGAAAATGGGATGGCAGGTGGGCGCTTGGTTGTGTGCCACCTCTCCCTATTATGCTTATAAGGATGGTAGCTGGAGTTAAGCAGGGAAACCATTGGAAGTCTTCTGGTTTTCTTTTTCCCTCAAAGCATTTCCTCTAGAGCTATGTTCTCTATTCTTCTGCATACTATTGTACTACTGGTGTGGAGAGGAGCTTCAGAAGAGGAAATATTGTAGAGAAAAGGTAAGACATGTGTGTGTTTTTTGACAGAGGTGGCCTACATCACAGGATTTAGAAGATATTGTTTGATTGTTGGTTTGAGTTCTATGTTTTATTTTGTTTCTATCCGATGTGAGAAATGTATATATGCTGATTTAGTTGGTTGTTGAGGAATATTGCTCTAGTTATCCTGCCAGTTATTGCCTTCATATTGAGGATAAGGTTGTTGGATTGAAACTGCTCTTTCCAGAGTGTAACATTTATGAAATTGGTTCTGTTGGATGGTTATGTTCTTTGTTAATTTTTGCCTTGAGAAATTGTATAGCTGAATAGAATGTTGAGAAGGTTGGGGGTTGTTCTCTGTCATTTATAGCATGGATGAAATTGTTGGGAGCTGTTCGATTTCTTGAAGTTACTTTCTCCGTTTTTGGTTACTATTGTTAAACAACATGAAGATAATAACTTGTTGATTGAGTTGAATTGCTTAATTCACTTACAGCTTGAGTATTTAAATGAGAATGAAAATCTGTTGAATTAGCTGGATTAAATCTTGATAAACTGTTTGAAATATTGCCTCTGTTGGTTGTTGGTTGTTGCAATTTAGTTTCTGCTTGATAAAAAGATTGCTATATGTTTTACTTGGATAATTTGAATTAAGGCAACATGTTAGTGTAGGTCTGCTTAAATTGTTAAAATGGTTGAATTGTTCCCTGTTTTCTTACTGTCATTACAAATTTGAAAGAATATGTTTCTTTGTTGTGAATGATGTGACAACCCGTGAAGTTAAGATAATGTTAAAGTGAGTGGTATGATTCTCTATTTCTCACTGTTGTAGTATACCTATTGAGGCTAATGTATTGCATTGTTGATGTTAATTAATGTTTCATTCCCTGTTTTAATAATTTTAATGGTTGAGGCTTATGTATTACTTGAAATGCATTCACGACATATATCATGAGTGGAAATGCTATGATAAGGTTAACATATACATGCATAGCATGAGAATGAAATGGATTAAATAAACGTAAATAAGTGTTGGAGGTTGGAGAGATTAGTAACGAATCTACTTGGAAGAACTACGAGATAATATATCTCATCCTCTGTCGGGATTGAGTGATGGTTCTGCCCAGGTTAGATCCCGAGGATGTATCTATTCTCTTATGCGGAAAATCTCTGACGTTTTGAACCATATTGGGACTATGATCAAAGAACATAAAAGATAGGTTTGTTTCTGACATGAAAGACATGAGCATGGAGTCAACATAAGCATGCTTAATTTTTCTCTTACTGAGCGTTAGACTCACAATTTATCTTGTGATGTAAGTGATGATTATGATCCCAAATGAAGTGCATGTGGAAGGAGCATGATACGATGAGCACATGCATTACCCGGTGCGTAATTGACCTTGGGGGTTATTGTCCATTAAAAGAAACAAAATGTGTTTCGAGGACTTTAAAATGTTGTAAATGTGGTAATTGTTTTGTTAAACTATGAATGTCTATTAATGTGGTAAACGCATATTTTGAAAGACTTTCGTTTTTGCTCACTTTGTTTTTCCCTTCACATGTTTTTAATAATTAAAAAGAAAATTTTTTATATGGCTACAGGATAGATAAAGGTAAAATGGGATGTTACAGCTCCTAATGTCAAATTTACTAAACTCTAAACAAAAGTAATTCATCCTTAACTAGGTAATACATGCAAACTGGACAATCAATCTACACATTGGTATATTACCCTATAGATTCTGACAAATCAGTTACTAAATCTATGATAATCATATCACTTCTTTCAATGGGATAGGTAAGAGTAGTAACAATCCAACGGGTCTCGAACATATTACCTCATGTCAACCCATCAACACTAAAGTTTCAAATTGTGACCCATCTTAATACAATATATATAAGAATAAAATTCCAACTTATGACTTTCAACTAAACTTTGTGCATTAATTTACACTAGGTACTAACACTAGTATTGACTAAAAAATATTCTTCAGCATAGATATCTCAAACGACGTGCTTAGATATTTTCGGAAACTCAACAACTAACTTCTACATCTAATCAAATGGTTTTTAAGGTCACCATATAACTATTGTTTGTCCTTACATGATGCAAAAGAGTATTGTTGTTGTACCAAGTACACAACTATCTGATTTTCACCTAATACGACATATAATAATCACTAATCAATAAAATTTTCTTCCAATTCTTTAGCACCAAGAAAAGAATTAAACCTTCAAGCATCCCAACTCCACACACCTACCATAACATTGGCCTACTATGGTGGTATTCCAAAATAAAATTTTAGTACTTTATCTATCCCAAGCATAAATTAAATGACGCCCAACCATAGATTAAATTACATCATGTATGCCTATTTTAAGCTTTCATCTACGGAGAACTTCTGATTTCTATTCCACACTATAACTTTACATTATTGTCAATATATAATGATCATAACCAACAATAGCCATGAGTGGGTGGTTTTGCTTTTGCAAATTATAGTTCTCTAAATACTTATGCGTTAACTCCATCAGAAAGTATTAACACACATCTAATTCTACAATTGATGCCCCTAAAAAATTGTTATAAACATTAACCGTCAATCACTATCAACATAGGTGACCCAATCAAACGGTGTTCCAAGTTCTAAAATGCAGATAGACTTCTTCCATTCCAAAATAAGCTTAACATTCTCTCTTGTTAATTGAGTCAATGTCGAGATAATAGTACTAAAATTTCACAAACTAATGGTAATAACTAGCCAATCTCAAGATACTCCACAACTCAAGGGCATTTCTGGAGTATCCCCTTCATTACAAGCACAATCTAACTAAGTCCAATGCGATATCGTCCCAAAACTATACTTTATTCTTTTTAACATGTAATTGATGATATCAAAAATCTTAGATGATCATTATGTTCATTGCAAGTCTTTAAACAGACAAATATATCCTTAATAAATACTATGATGAATTGATGTAAATAAGGCCCACATTATGTCCTATTGTCAAATCTTTTAACTAGTGATTGTCAAATCTTACATCAACCATAGAGAAATACCTCAGTCCACTCTCTAGATCAAAATTTCATAGTTCTCAGTTACTTATACATTTCATTAATCATTGCATACTCTAACATTTAGTATTTGGTATTCAGCCGAGACAACTATAATGCTTATTACCAAACAATACCAACGTATTCCATGATGATATACTATTATAAACAACATTTTCAAAAAATATAATTTTTTTCTATTGCATATGAAACTCTCTCAACTCTACCAGTAATATCATGCACGAGATAATAGTAATAGGAGTAGAGTTGCAAATCAAATCAACATATACTAAAATCATGCGGTCGGGTGGTAACCTTGGTAGATTCTCAAGAAAACATCAAGATACATGATCACAACTGACAAACTAGATCCTGGCGATTAATATGTGGTCACCATTAATCATAAACACACTCCCATAATGCTCTAGTTTCCACGTTCACACAAACAAACATAAGTGTGAGAAACATCCTACAAAGTGACAACTTGACCACTCACTAACTGAAGAGTCACACTCTTCATACAACAATCAAATTTGGTCTTATACTCACTCAACCAGTCAAAATTTGAGATTACATCTAACTAAACAATAATTAAAACCAAAAGCTCGTTGTCTATTTAAGTCTATTAATTCCATGACATCGCAGAGCATTAGATGTGAGACATCTCATTCTCTACCCTACACGCATTTCAACAAAGGAGGAAGTTAAATTTTCTTACCAATAACTTCAAATGCATTGCCTTGTCTAATCCAATCACAAACATTAAAATGTTCTTATTACAAATACATATACAAAAGACCTCTTTACCTCATTCTAGTCATCTTTTTTATAAATCTTACTTTCGTAGTAAATTCTTGTAATATTATTATTTATATGTTTTTTTTTGTTTATTATAAAAACCTTCACACAAATAAAAACCAACCATGTTACTTAAATTCTTTTTGACATAAAACATACTCTCAAATCTAACAACAAAACTGTGTATTTATAAAAAATTTTGCAACGGAAAAACATTTCATCTAAATTAAACATAACTTCTGCCAAAATCCAAGTTTAAAAAGTCTCTTACAATAGTTAAGTCCCCTACTAGACATAAAGGATCCAAATACAAAATAGATTTTTGTTGGTTTTTAGGTTCCCTCGCACGGCGGAATTACCAATATTCATAACAACGGTAACGTACATAACCTATGTATCATGAAAAACAATTTTAACATGAACATAAAATCGTATCGTTGTTATAATATATTAATAATAATACGTATTTAAAATCTCTATTTAGATCTAATCTAAAAGATAAAGAATGTTACCTTTGTAGCTTACTTCACATAGGTACAAAATCAACCTTCGATCTTCTCCGCCAATCCTCCTCACCTTCAATAAGCACGTGTGGGCGTGATAAACAAAACAAGATCACACTCAATTTATGATAGATCATATTCTCAACACATGAGACGATCTATTTGGATTTAGAAAACACTTTTCTAAAGCCAACACGGAAGACACAAATTTTGCTCTTAAAATGGATTTCTAAATCTCAAAGATTTCAACCTCAACTTCAACTTTTTCTTCAATTTCTTCCAACCATCATCTAATGAGGTTGGACCTATATTTATAGTGATATTTCACCATAATAGCCATTATGGCATTTAGAGAAAAAACACTACAAATTTCTCATTAAAGTTATCATTGATTTCATATATTTATAAAAATGTTATGGAAATCAAAAGTCTTGTCACCATATCTCAACACTTGGCACATTTAAGTTATAACACATTTATAACAAAAATGTTATAGAAAACAAAAGGTCATGACATTAAATCAAATTTGACACTAATTCAAATTTGACAAAATCCATTTTAAAAACTATTTTTAAAAGTTACTTTATATTTGTTAATTAATTGAATAATCAATAATTCAATTATTTCATTTAATGAAATATAAGAAAGATATTAACTTTGACAACTTTTGTCATTTTGTCTTAATTAATTGAATAATCAATAATTCAATTATTTCATCCAATGAAAAAATAATAATAAACTTATTATTGAGTGTATTAAATAATTAATTCATAATTAATTATTTAATCTTCTTTGTTCATTTTTCTATTATTCGAATAATGATAGAAGGTAATGAAGGGACTGATGGAGCTATAGTTTTAAGCTCCAATAATATTTCGTTAATTAATATAAACTCTTTAGATTAATTAACATAATTATTAACTCTAAAGTAATTCCACTAAATACTTAGAGTTGCACTCTCAAAACTATAGAGTATATTTACTTAAAGTAATGTCCATTGATATAGTCATTACGTATGTATTAACCCTCCATTTAGATTCGCAATAGAGCTAGATTTATAATTCGTTAACCTCTCATATTGCTTCTTTATCCTTGACTACCATTAGTTCTTAATTGAATAATTAATTCATAACGATTATGAATTGCGTGCTAATTATTCGATCCTTGAACTAACAAACAAGAGAATCTATAGAAATGGATTTCGTTGTATCGATATTAACATTCCCAGCTATTCATTTTAATTTACTCCCAATACACAAGGTATGTGAATCGTAACTTGTACAAAACTTTACCGAGTAAATCAAAAATAAATTAAAATAAAATAGGAGTTTATTAAATACAACGAATTAAGATCATACATATATGACCATCATTATGATAACATTAATTGTTCTATATTTAACGAAAATTATCTGAACAATATAATTATATATGGTCTAGTCCTTTATAATCATATTATATAAAATATATTTATCTTATGTCACTACATATTTAGTCAGGATATGACTATACATTCTTAATGAGATAAACTATGTTTATGACTATGAACTATTTGAAGATTCCATACTTCAAATCTAAGTCATGGATATATTCTGGTCATTACTCTTTATATTTTATCCCACATATATACAATATATATGTTAATATAAAGTTAGCATAAATAACCAAGGAATTTTCTATGAATTTTATAAATCATAATCTAAAATGTTAACATAATATTAATCAATATTAATTTATTCATATATTATAAAATTATTCTATTACATTTGCTTGTTGGACATATTACTCTCGACAATGTTGATATAAACCATCACAAAAGTTGGTTGATACCATCAACCATAAACCGTAGAGATACCCAACAACACCTAGCCTCCTTGATGGGTGAGCTTCCTCAACCTGTACATCATCTGAGGCAAACACCACTGTTTCTTCCTCACCTACAATGCAAAGTTCATCTATAAGTCTAAGACTTAATAAGTAATGCATTAGACCGTAAACTTGAAATTTCGTGACATCATTTCATCTTTCTTCTTTCTTTCTTGTCTTTCACTTTCATCGAGTATGAGTAGGGTAAACTTTGGAACCATAGACACAGCATCCACTGAGTTCTCTATTAGCTACTGTAGACATCTATGCACAATGACTGGCATCTACCGTATCTGCCCCATCATCAAACGGAGGCAAACAAACAGGTAAAAAGCATCGTCATAACTTTGGGGGGATAGACACGGCATCTACCGAGTCCTCTGTCAGCTGCTGCAAACATCTATGCCCAGCAGGCGGCATCTACCGATCTGCCCCATCATGAAACGGAGGCAAACTATGGGAATCATTCACCGCTAGGTTCCCCTTCGGAACAGCCGAACCTCAGTACCCATTTACATACATTTCATCATCTTTTATCTTTCTTAACATAGACTCATGCATGAACATACATCATAATGTACACACAAACATTTCCACATCAATAAACCATCAATACAATGTGCAATATCTAAACAAACAGCAACAACATATCCTCGAATGTATTTTTTATCATGAACAAAACAAACTAGCATTTATAACAAATCCTCAACATATGCAATGATTAAAGAAAGACAACAACAATAAATCCCCAATGATAGAACATCAGCCAATACAATAACAGATCCTCAAACATGTTTATCATCATGAAACAGACTCATCTAACAGCTATAACAAATCCTCAAACCTCAACAATTGGTAAACATCAACAATGCATTAACAGTATACTAGCAGTTCCTACAAAACAACACGTAAATTAGAACTAAGCTTAACTACTATCTTCACACATCATAGAACAAAAATATCCTCAAAACCCATCATTAAAAATAGTGAGCAATATGCAATCCTCGAGTCTCATCATCAAAACCATAGCATAAAAAAATAAACACAACACACACTGCATATCCTCGAGCATCATTTAGTAAAATAGTAACAAAACAAAGACAAGTCCTCGATTCAGTAACCATAAAATATACAGCATCAAATCCTCAAGAGTTATCATTAACAGCACCAATACAGAGCCCAGAATAGTAGTGAAAAACCAACTCCCTAGCGCCTTGCAATGTAGGTCGTGAGGCCACCCACAAGCAAGCACTACTTACCTTAATCGTAGAAGTAGAATAAGGTCTCTACCTTAGCTCGTCCCTTCATTGTGTCCAAGAGCTCTGTCTCCTTGCAACACTCTCATATTGAAGTTACTACAGCCATCCCCAATAAACAATTTTTGCCCCTTTAAAATTTTCACTTTTATACTCATTGTTAGGGCGCAGAAAGTGCCGTTCGTAGAAGCGTTTGCTTCTATGGACAGACACGCTTCCGAGCCACTTAAGTTTTTCCTTGCAGTCCGAGTCCAAACAACATCGTTTACGTTAAACCCGCTAGCTGAAACAATGTCATTCTGCTTGTCTGCGCATTCTTCATTAGTCGAACGACGCCATTCGACTCGCACGACAACATTTGCCACCCACATGGAATAAATTCAAGCCCAAGAGCATCTTCCCCCCCATCATCCAACGATTCACATGTGCCACACTATTCCATCCGACGGCCAGGCTTGCTCCCACCACAGAATCTTTCCGTGCCACAGGAGCATCTTTCCCATTATCCAATAGTTAGTATCTAATCTCGCTTCTCCATCTGACGGCCAGTGTTTTCCTCCGCATAATCAAAAACGTTTCAGCGATCATTGTCCCTTCCGCAATCACCATCCAACAGCTCATAATCCATCTTCCCTCCATCTTATAGTGCCCATTTCCCTTATCCTTCCAAGCTCTGCTACGGCATTTTTCCCCCAGCGAACAATCCCTTAGAACATTTTCTCCTCCTTCCCAACCAATTCTTGCAATGGTCCAGTACCCAACGTGTATATATATATATATATATCCTCCAATAAAAACACATGCATTTCATCACTGAACCTCCCTTTTAAAAATTCACTAAATATCTCAACAATTCACGACATTATTCTAGCAATGTTCTTATCCAACAAATTCCTTCTCAACAATAAAGTTACAAAGTATAATTCCAACTATCATATCAATTTGCTAAACTTGCGCTTTCACAATAAAATTCATCATTCATTAACATAATGCATCACACTATTAACACCAAAGCAAGTAAATTCTCCACATGTAAAATTTAGCACACACGCATAATAAATTTTTGATCATTACATTTATCATACTTACCTCCCCATTTATCAAAATAAGCCTCAAAATATTATAGAAAATAATCAAAATTTTAGGAGCAAAGCTAACCTCGAAAACTAAAAGTAATTCGGAACTTTCAATGTTTCTCTAACTTACAACTCTATATATAGTGATTAATCACCATAATATCATATGTCAATTTCACAATTGTCGTAATCACTCATAAACTAAGAACTTCTCATCACCCAAATCATAAATCCAACTAACCATGGTATATCTACATCGTATGTTTCACACCAAACTTTTCTTCCAATTCTACAAATTTCATTCTTTCAACCATCATTCCATTCTTAAAAATTTTCCTTCTTTACTTCTAAAGAAAATGTATCACTGCCAATCCCATGCTCCGTTTCATGACATTGGCTTTTAAGTTCATTACAATTTCTTTCTAAGAAGTTTTGAAATAAGCTATGATCATGGAAACTTCTGTTGAAGTCATCCCTCTACTTGAAGGACTCAAGTTCTTGGCCTAAATATTCCTAACTGCCAATATAGAAACTTATACTAAGGCCAAAACACACAAAACGAGACTTATTTAGAACCTCTACTAATAGTTTCTGAATCAAGAAAACATGTACAATTCATCAACGAACCAAAGTCTATTAACAGAATGTCCAAAATTGGACTAATGAATTCTAAATATGACAAGGCATGTTTTGAATTTTAAAAAGGGATTGAGACTTTGAACAGCATCCTAAGATGAATTTCTTATGTTCGAACTACACAAGTCTACACACAACTCAAAAGAGTTCACAAACTCATATTTCCATAAAGATTTTCTTCTAACGATTTTCATAAGTGTACTCTTTATCGCTTCTAACTAAATTTCTAATCACTTTAAACTACACGTGTACAAATAAGGAAATATCGTCCCCCTCTAGCGAAACACTTCCAGTGCTTTCCAAGTAGCACCATGTCTCAAATAAGTTTTAGTACTATGTCCTTAGACATAATAATTTCATCTCTTGTATATCACCATAATATCTATCTTATTGATGTCACTTTTCACAATATCAATCTAGCTCTGATACCAAAATTTATATAATGACCTAAAGAGAAGTCATGACAGAACGGAGAACGACCCGACCCAAAAATGAACCGAGTCACCCGACCCTTTAAACTAGAATCCATATTAAGCAATGGAAGACTTAAAAGATAATAAAAATTTCCATGGTCCTAACCAAACTAAGCAAACCTATAGGTCCATAAGTGACATCAGATAGTGTAATAATATAAGTCCATAAAGAAATATGTCATAAAATAAATAACGAAAATTTATTACAAGTTTATATTAAGTTTTAATCTCACAAATAAAATTCTCAAAGATAAATGAATACTAAAGTAGAAATATTGCCGAGGTCACTTCTACATCACTTGTTGGGAATCCTACAAATTAAAACCCTAAGGAAACATCCTTCAGGTGCGTCAACTAAACTCAATAGGGATAAATTTTCATATTTAATGTGGAGATAACAAAATATCTAAGCATGCTAGAATAAAACGTCTGCAATAAAACATGTTTGTAAAACAAGTAGTAGGGCAAACGATAAAACACTCTACTATAGTGTAGCACATATAGAAAATAGACCCTACCATATATTATGAAAAAACTCAGTGAAAATAGAGTCACTCACGGACTCTAGGCACATATGCCATAAGCATAAACAGTAACGGTGATATTCAGTGATCGCTAGAGCCACAAAAATAATATTCTAATTAGGTTTAAGGTTTTGTGCCTAGGGATAAAGTACAGTCAGCTATCTTATTTCTCTAGTTAATACAAACAAGCACATCCTCCAACAGTTGAATGTGCATAATGAAAATTATACCCCTTCACAAATCAACCAAACTTGGTTCTCGTGACCGAATTGATCAATAAAGATAAAATGCATGCTCAAAATAAAAATATGGAGTGAATATATATATATATATATATATATATATATATATATATATATATATATAATACGAAAACTGACAATCACACATTTTTATATGATAACACACCTCAAAATATAATTCAAGAAAAATGATGCCATGATGGACATGAAAGTAAACCCCTAACTTAACCAAACATACCAAATCTAATCCAAGTAAAAAAAAATTCAAGGGAGGTTCTTCTCGTTAATCTTTTAAGCTTATCAAAGTATATATAATCATATCAATTTACTTTTCTAGACTTTTAAAAGTTTGTTGGAATCTATAACCGAGATAGTAACCAACTCGGGGAACTTATGAAACAATCCCCAAACATTTTTATTTATTTTAAATCTAGTCTAGATGTCCGCTCATAGAAAGTCGTCCATTCTACCATAAATCAAGTCAACCGTGGACTGGGGTTTGGATCTTTGCTCATTGAAAGTTGTCCATTCTGCCATAAATCTAGTTAACTGTAGACTAGGGTCGACACTTCCTATGGCAGCTTGCCCTGTGAAGGCCAGGAAAGGCCCAGATGTGGGTTTGGCCCATATTAGTGGGGATGTACAATTCTACATCGCTTAGGAGAGTAGAAAATACATGATTTATGAGTAGGGTTCCCCTCCCTATCAGATGTGCTCCCAATTGCAAGGAGCACTTAGAAATGATCAGCTGGTCAATACTCCGATCAAACTGTCCAACAAACCTCAAACGAATATAACTTCACAAACCCAAGAGATCAACAGCTGAATTTTGGAGGACTTTATATCAACAAACTGAGGTTCAACATATCAAAATTTCAGCTTCAAAGCCCTTCAGAATCTCCAGTTATAGCAAAATAAAGATAACCCCAAATTAGGGTTTTCTCGAAACAGATCTGGTGGCCAGAAAGGAAATGGCAAGGACTCAACAAGCATACGACCAATTAACACCAATTTTGGAGGATATAACCATGACAAATTGAAGAATACTTCCGCCAAAAATTAGCGCGAATGGACGTGCACAAGGTCATCGAAATCCAGTAACAATCGCAAAAATTCTGAACAGAAAAATCATAGAACAGTTTACTCGGCTAGTGTGATATGATCATTAATAGCTATCTTGAACGAATCTTGAATCAAGATTAGCCCCAAAGTCACGAACACCCTATGAACAAAAGATAATCCAAGAACTCGAAGAAACCCTATTGATAATACAGCAAGAAAAGTAAGAAAATAACCCAAAGAGTTTGCACACCTCCAATGGGAGAGGGGGCGACTATGATTGGCCTTACCGAATGGAAAAGCACTCTCCAAGGGGGTTGATACTTCTTCTACCTCCACTCCTCAATGACCACTCTTAGGAAAGAATGGTTTGAAAGAGGTAGCAGCCCTTCAACTCGATCAAGAAGCAACAAGAAGATCGAGTTGAGGCAAGATGGGGAATCGGCCAAAGGAGAGAAGAAGTCCACGGACCACACGCCAAAAGGGAGAAACTAGGTTTTGTTAATTCTTCAAAAGTGCTCCAATAATCAAAACAAGGGAATATAAACTCCCTAATGTCTTTACAAGAGATTAAAAGACAAAATTACCCTTGACGTATGAAACTAGGCATGGAAAAACACGATTTGCATGCAAACCATCCAACTAAGAAAAAGACTACTCCAAACAACAATACCAAATCTCAAGTAAAATTCCAACAACAAAGTCTACTAAATAATCCACCTAAATGATACCAATGATATTTAATACTCTATAAATCCTCGCAATAGTATGTAATCTCCAAGGCGGGAAGATACTATGCTAAACGCTAGGTGGTGCATGTAACCATGAGATAACATGGAAGGATACTCCTTTGTCCTCGTGAGCAACTTCCTCTAAAAAATTCCATAGTTTGCTATTACCTGTAAAATAAGAGTGAGTTAGGAAAGAAATGAGTTTCTTGGCTCGGGAGCGAGTGATCGGACCTTGGGGCATATCATCCTCCTGTAAATGCAACCACACAAGGTCACCCACCTCAAATATAACTTCCTTCCGGTCCCGATTCGGAAGTCTAGCATACTCTGAGTTCTTTTTTTTTTATACATTTCCAAACTTTCTCATGTAGCGACTTAACTCTTGTAGCTTTAATGGCTCCACCTTCACTAATATACTCGGACATTGGGAGAGGAAGAAGATCCATAGAAGTAAGGGGATTAAACCCATATAATATTTCAAATGGAGTATGTTGAGTAGTTCCATGCATGCTCCGGTTGTACGCAAACTCGACGTAAGGCAATTGTAGGTCTCAATCAGTCAATCTCTTACTAAGGACAGTTCAGAGCAAAGCCCCCAAGGTTCGGTTAACCACCTCTATTTGTCCATCTACTTGGGGATGGAAAGATGTGCTGAAGAGTAGTTTAGTGCCCAACTTACGCCATAAAGTTTTCCAAAAAGCACTTAGAAATTTAGTGTCACGATCCGATACTATAGAGCGCAGTACTCCGTGCAAACGGATAATGTCCTTGAAAAATAGCTCGGCTACATGATGCACATCATCAATCTTGTTGCACACTATAAAATGAGTCATCTTAGAAAAACGGTCTACCACAACCATAATAGAATCCTTGGATCTTGGTGTGCGTGGTATGCCCAATATGAAATCAACGCTGATTTCCACCCAAGGGTGGGTGGCTATGGGGAGTGGCATGTATAACCCTTGCAGAAGAACTCGACTCTTTGCTTTCTTGCATACAATACATCGTTCCACATTCCTTTGAACATCATGTCGCAAATGAGGCCAATGGAAATGCTCTTGAACAGCCTTTATCGTCTTCTTACTACCAAAATAACTCGCTAATCCCCCACAATGAGCTTATAAGACAAGAGCCTCCAGAAGGCTACAAATAGGAATGCACAACTTTCCACCTTTAAAAAGAAATCCACTCTCTAGATAGAAGGGAAATTCAGGCTTGCTCAAACAATTCTGAAAGATACTACCGAAGTCTAAATCATTAGAGTATAACTCCTTGATCCAATTAAGACAAAAATTCTTGCATTGAGTTCCGTTAATAACACAAACCGTCTAGAGAGAGCATCGGTGACTTGATTAGTTTCCCCTTTCTTGTACTTGATAATATATGGATAGCGTTCAAGAAACTCCACCCACTTGCCATGACGACGATTAAGCTTTCCTTGACTTCTATTGTGCTTTAATGCTTGGTGATCGGAGTGAATAATGAACTCTTTTGATAATAGATAGTGTTGCCAAACTTCTAATGCTCAAACTACTACAAAGAATTCTCTGTTGTACGTGGAATAGTTCAAAGCGACCCCCTTTAATTTCTCACTGAAATAAGCAATAAGCCTACCCTCCTGCATGAGTAATGCACCAATGCCCAAGCCAGAGGCATCACACTCAATTTCGAAGACTTTGGCAAAATCCGAAAGTGCCAAAAATGGTGCATTACAAGGTTTCTCCTCGATGGACTCAAAACTAGATTGGCAAGAAGAAGTCCATACAAATTCCCTCCCATTTTTCATATAGTCAGTTATATGGGCCATAATAGAGCTGAATCCCTTTATGAAACGACGATAAAAGGATGCCAAACCGTGGAAACTATGCACTTTAGAAACATTCTTCGGGATCGACCAGTCTCGGATTGCCACTACTTTAGCTTCGTCCACTTCCATTCCTTCCTTAGTCATAATAAAACCCAAGAAATATACTCGGTCTTGAGCAAATGAACACTTCTTGAGGTTGCCGAATAATTATGCTTTCCGTAGGTCTTCAAATAATAATCGTAAGTGAGCAAGGTGAGCTGAGAGAACAGAACTATAGATAAGTATATCATCGAAATAAACGACGATAAACTTTCCCAAGAATTCCCGAAGGAGATGGTGCATCACACGCATAAAAGTGCTCGGGGCGTTGGACAACCCGAAAGGCATAACCATCCACTCATAGAGACCATACTTCATCTTGAAAGCGGTTTTCCATTCATCTCCCTCACGCATCTGAATCTGATGATAACCACTTTTCAGATCAACCTTAGAAAATATAGCAGCTCTGCTGAGTTCGTCTAGCATGTCTTCAAGTTCGGGAATGGGAAAACGATATTTGATAGTAATCTGATTAGTAGGCCTACTATCCACACACATGTGCATCGTCCCATCCTTCTTGGGAACCAATAATGTAGGAACCGCACAAGGACTAAGTGATTCTCTGATGTAGCCCTTATCAAGTAACTCAGTCACCTGTTTATGTAACTCCTTTGATTCTTCTGGACTCAATCTATAAGAAAGCCGATTTGGTAGGGAGGCCCCCGGTAAAAGATCTATCTAATGCTCAATACCCCTCAAAGGTGGTAATCCTTGAGGTAACTCTTCCAGAAAGATGTCTTCATATTCTTTAAGTAACTCCATGATGGATTCAGGAATGGACCCCAATTCTTTCATTCTCTCTCAGAACAACATTAGAATAATCAGCCTGCCCTGTAATAGGGACCTCTTAAGATCCCCTTTTGTGATTATAAGAGACGTTTCAGCCCTACTCTTGTTCATGCTTTCATAGTCCTTATCAATCTGATCTGGACAGAGAGGTGTAGATTTATTGTTTTCCCCTTGAACTTGAAAGAATAGAAATTGGTAAAACCATCATGTATTGTTCTTCTGTCATATTGCCAACGCCTCCCTAGTAATAAATGACTAGCATTCATTGCTACAACATCAAATAGAGCTTCATCTTCATAGCGTCCGATAGTAAAGGTCAACCTAACTTGCTTGGTCACCTTAATCGGATCTTTATCATTCAACCAGTTTAACTTGTAAGGAATGGGGTGGGCTGTAGTTTCAAGCCCCAATTTTTTGATGACATCAGAAGATATGACATTAGTGCAACTACCCCCATCGATAATTAATGAACAAAGTTTTCCTTTAATCTGACAACGAGTGTGGAAGATAGTTTCCCGTTGCAATTCTTCCTCACGATTTTGAATGACCATGGAACGCTTCATCACAACAAGTAACGGTCCCTCTGGGGCATAGAAAGTCTCTTCTTCATTCTCTTCATTTCGTGTAAAAGATCCCTCTTCCTCATCTTTGCTAACCACTTCATTAGTTTCTCCCTTTAGAATCATCACCTTTGAATTCGGACATTGAGAGGCAATGTGGCCAAACCCCAAGCATTTGAAACATTTAATATCTCTAGATCTCAATTTATTATTGTTATTAAAGGGCTTCTTCTCATCACCCTGCTTCACGGTATTAGACTTACTTTCAAACTTTGGAATGGGCTTTGGGGGTTATTGTTTTTTTGGAAAGGCCGATTCATGCCTTCCCTAAGCCTCCTCTTTCTTTGCCTTTCTATCTTCAAAGCCAATTGGATAACATCATCAAGAGTTTCATACAATTGCAATTCTACAATGTCACCAATTTCTCTAGGCATCCCCTTTATAAAAAGAGCAACGGTTTGCTCCATTGGCTCCTCCACATTGCAACGGATCTTTAAAATCTCAAACTCGGTCAAATACTTGTCAACCGTTTGCGAGCCTTGTTTCAAATTTTGAAGTTGAAGAAATAATTATTACTTGTAGTGCGGGGGAACAAATCTCTTTTGCATGAGGGCTGTCATAGCTTCACAACTTCGGACTTCACCACCACCAACTCTC
Organism: Begonia loranthoides; assembly: GCA_022433065.1. NCBI lineage: Eukaryota > Viridiplantae > Streptophyta > Magnoliopsida > Cucurbitales > Begoniaceae > Begonia > Begonia loranthoides. The sequence goes on along the minus strand of CM039470.1, from coordinate 10,939,383 downwards.
CTTCGCTGCGCTTTGAGGTCCTCCCACCATATGCTAGCATAGCCGGAGAGCTCTAATGCAACCTTTTGAATCTTCACTTTTTTGGAATAATCATGACAATCAAATAATCGGTCTACCTTTTCAACCCATTCTAGAAAATCACCACCAATACTTGAACCTTTAAACGGAGGGATGGACACCTTAACATGCCTCATATCATTCTTGGCATGAGTCCTCCTACTCGGACTAAGTGATTCCTCCTCATCGGATTCCACCCACTCATCATCAAATAAACTAGCATCTCGGCCACGTGATTCATTAGACGTGCTAAGCCTTCTCCTACATCTTGGAGTTCTAGGCCCTCGCACATTATCATTGCTGGAAGCTTCTATCTTTTGTTGGAGCTTATGGATCATCTCCATCATATCATCCATCCTTCCATGTAGACTAGTCTCGGCTTGTTCATGTACATCCTCGGGTGGAGCATTCAGATTAGTTCTCGTCTCCTTTATATTATCATAATGAGCTCCACTTCTCGTACTCATTCTCAAATACCAAGGTCAATAATATCAACGAAAGTGTGAAATGGCTCTGATACCAAGTGATGTGCTTCAAATTACAAGGAGCACTTAGAAATAATCAGCTGGTCAATACTCCGAGCAAACTGTCCGACAAACCCCAAACGAATATAACTTCACAACCCCAAGAGATCAAGAGCTGAACTTTGGAGGACTTTATATCAACAAACGCAGGTTCAACATATCAAAATTTCAGCTTCAAAGCCGTTCAGAATCTCTAGTTATAGCAAAATAAAGATAACCTCAAAATTAGGGTTTTCCCGAAACAAATCTGGTGACCCGAAAAGAAATGGCAAGAACTCAGCGAGCATACGACCAATTAACACCAATTTTGGAGGATATAACCATGACAAATTGAAGAATACTTCCACCAAAAATGAATGCAAATGGACGCGCACAAGGTCGTCGAAATCCAGTAACAATTGCAAAATTCAGAACAAAAAAATCACAGAATAGTTTACTCGGCTAGTGTGATATGATCATTCATAGCTATCTTGAACGAATCTTGAATCAAGATTAGCCCCAAAGTCACAAACACCCTGTGAACAAAAGATAATCCAAGAACTCGAAGAAACCCTTTTGATAATACAGCAAGAAAAGTAAGAAAATAACCCAAAGAGTCCATACACCTTCAATGGGAGAGGGGCGACTATGATTGGCCTTACCGAATGGAAAAGCACTCTCCAAGGGGGTTGATACTTCTTCTACCTCCACTTCTCAATGACCACTCTTAGGAAAGAATGGTTTGGAAGAGGTAGCAGCCCTTCAACTCGATCAAGAAGCAGCAAGAAGATCGAGTTGAGGCAAGATGGGGAATCGGCCAAAGGAGAGAAGAACTCCGCAGACCACAAACCAAAAGGGAGAAACTAGATTTTGTTAATTCTTCAAAAGTGCTCCAATAATCAAAACAAGAGAATATAAACTCCCTAATGTCTTTACAAGAGATTAAAAGACAAAATTACCCTTGACGTATGAAACTAGGCATGAAAAAACACTGTTTGCATGCAAACCGTCCAACTAAGAAAAAGACTACTCCAAACAACAATACCAAAACTCAAGTAAAATTCCAACAACAAAGTCTACTAAATAATCCACCTAAATGACACCAATGAGTATTTAATACTCTGTAAATCGTCGCAATAGTATGTAATCTCCAAGGCGGGAAGATACTGTGCTAAACGCTAGGTGGTGCATGTAACCATGAGATGTGGAAGCATACTCCTTTGTCCTCATGAGCAACTTCCTCTGAAAAATTCCATAGTTTGCTATTACCTGCAAAATAAGAGCGAGTTAGGAAAGAAATGAGCTTCTTGGCTCGAGAGCGAGTGATCGGACCCTGGAGCACATCACTATCTAGTACAACGCGTTTTGGGCTGACCCTAAGAACAAAACCGTGCGAGCTTTGGCCCAAAGCAGACAATATTGTACTAAGAGCACCGGGGGATGTTACAAATGGTATCAGAGCAAAATCCTAACTGGAAGTGTTGCCGATGAGGACGTCAGGTCCCCAAGGGGGGAAGATTATGGCAGCCCGCCCTGTGAAGGTGAGGAAAGGCCCAGGTGTGAGTCCGGCCCATATTAGTGGGGATGCACAATCCCACATCGCTTGGGAGAGTAGAAAATGCATGGTTTATAAGTAGGGTTTCCCTCCCTACCTAGTACAACGTGTTTTGGGCTAACTCCAAGAACAAAATTATGCGAGCTTTGGCCCAAAACGAACATTGTACTAGGAGCACTGGAGGATATTACACTGCTGCTCTTTAAGCATCATCCACACTAGCCCCCGGAAACCTTCGTTTCCCTGGATGCATGAGTTTTTTAGGAAACAAGACGTGTCTTCCATGTGTTTTCACAAATGCCTTTGCTTACATGAATGCATGTGCTTCCGCATAAGCCTTTGATTCTGCAAACATGTGCTTTCTGCACGTTCTTGCGGAAGCCTTCGCTTCCACAGATACGTACATTTCTGTAGAAGTTTTTGCTTCTGCCGACACATGCCTATGACACAAGACCACTCCTAGGACCCTGAAAATCTCCAAGTTTTCACAAAAAATTCCAACCTTTATACCCGAAAATGATTTGCAAATATACTTAATGAAATTCTAAATTTTCCAATAAAACCAACATCCAATTACCAATGAAAAAATGATGAAAATCAAAATTTATCTCTAGGGAATGTCCAATTCTCTAATTTTATCAATTCTCAATATTGCAGCACCCAATCCGTTTTACTTAACACAAAACCTAAAACAAATCGGTTATCAAAACTTTGCTCCAAAAAAATCTATTATTTTATGGAAAAACAGCTAAAAACTATATATTATTTAGTGAACAAAAATACATTAAAAAACATAGCGTAGTAATTCTAAAATATAGTGTCCCACCCGATGTTAAAAGTTGTTGCAGCATGGTACTTTACTGTATGAGATCCCAATCACTTTATGGTTTGTTTTTCTTTTGTCTCAACGCTTATCATACAACTGTACACTGTCAATGAAAACTTTCAACTTTACCTTCTTTTTCTTTTAATCTCATTAGACTTTAAATTATTAGAATTGAACAGGAACGAACTATGGGAACTGTGGAAGTTAGTGCAAATTTAGATCATAACTCTTGCCTCATAAATGGGAGCTTGATTCACGTGGTCAATGATGTTATCTTTCTCAGAAAACAAACATAAAACTTTATACCCGTAATCACTCAGTCAGAAAAGTGCAGTTGCCTCTATTAATTGCGCATGGTCTGCTTGTTTTCTGTCATGCCCTGGACACTATGAATTTGTCCTAGATCTAGATGCTGTTTTCTTCGGCAATGCATTTACTTGATAAATAACAGGTGAATGTCCAACTTGTGGGAAAGAGAAACTCTCTCTCTCTCTCTAAGTTCATGAAGACAAGCCCAATCTTTGTGTCTGGCTTCAACATTTGCATTGCTTTAAAAAGGGATTTTTCACACTGCACTTGACTCAAATAAGAAAATTCCACTATCAAAACACTTGCTATATATATGTACACGATGGTTTTCTTGTCCGCTTGCTCGTTTTATATATTACACAAGCTATATCTTTTCTTCAATTTGGTGTGTTGGTATATAAAGAGAGACTCGTTTCAACTGCAAAAGTCGTAAAGTCCTTGGAATTCTAAGAAGAATCTCTGTGTGCTTTCATGGCTGCTTCCTAATCTTGCTCTTCTCAGCCTTCCATTTTCAAGCATAAATGGACGAGACCTGTCCTTCTCAGGTACATATTGAGTCTAAGAACACTGAAATTTCAAGTTTTGCAGTCATGTGAGCTTACAATTTTTGGGCAAGTGTAGAATATAAAGCAGGTCAACTTACTCTTACATTCTAGTCTACTTCATAAGCTACTTTGCCTCCTATTTCGAATTTCTTTCAAAGAATTGAGTATCATGTATGAGTTTTCGTTCAATGTAACTCAAGTTAATATTTTTTCTCTATTATGTGGAATGCTTATATGAGAAAAGTTTTATTTTTTTTTATATTAAGCATATTAACATATATATGGGATTTTCGTACTTGTAGATTATATTATTTTCCTTCCTATTTTTGAAGTCTTTTTGTAAAGTCTCAATCTTATGAATAATGTAAAAGAAACCTTATGAATGTTCTATTTTGCTAGACCTAAAACTTCATTCTTTATTCTCTAGAATCATAGTTACTATGTGATAATCATCAAGATAACTCGAATGCTAAACAGACATACATACATGAAACTGTCTGAAATTGAGCTTCCTAATGACCATCATTAAATCTATTACAAGTAATTGTGATATTCTAAATTACAAGAGTTTTCTTTAGAGAAAATTAGATTCTCTCTATTCCTAGTAAGTTATATAACTCGGAACGTGAACCTATTTATATAACTTACTAGTTATTTGGATTCTATTTGTAATTTTGACCATTATTGAATATAACTAGGTTGCTGATCTCTACAAATTAATAGATTATACTTTATTAGATCTCATTAAATTTAAGAGATCACTTAATTTTTGAATTTAAATTTATAATAGCTTATAATATAAAATTATTATTAAATATATGAGTGCACAATACAATTATCAAATTATAATCAACATTTTGAAGAATGAACAGAACAAAATACATTGACATAAATAAACCAAACACGTTCCCATAAAAACTCGGTCGTGGGTATATAATGCATCTATGAGGTAACATTTATTCAGAGTAAACATGCTTGTCTACTATCATGGAGCCTCTACTAGATTCATCAATACAAAGACATCAAAAGTCAAATAGTTAAAGCATACACCATCTTAGACTTTATTATCTACAGAAACTTGGATCAATACGTGCTTCCATATAAACTGTACCTCCTATAATTAGTATGTATCATATACTATATGAATATTATTTTTTTCACTTCCATAGATCAGCTTGACAACTGGAGGCAGATGTCGAGGTGAATTCATCGCTATTCTCGGGTCCTTTTGATTTGAGGGCGAGAATGTTGACGTGTTCCAACACGTGAAATGCTTGTGGATTGCTTTGCTTTGAAGAATCTTGATCATTACTGAGCTGAGAAGCTACGTATTTCTCCATTGTTCTCCAATCTGTCATTTGATCTCCTCCTTGCTCATAAAATAAATTCAAATTTTGGTTGTGATTATGATAATTCAGCTGTTCTTCATGTGTGATTGTTGAGGGCTGTAAAATACAGCCATGGTTTCTGTCAAATCCATATGGAAGCTTAGGGCTTTCTAGCTGAGGAAGCTGAAGGAATGATTCAGGAGGTAAATTGTAATGCAACTCCAGCTCTTGCTTACATTTGTAATGGTGTTGAAGTGAGGATGTATAGGGATAGGAACTGTTGTTCGGAGAATCTAGTTCACTCATGAATGAGAGTTGATCTGGCTCATACCAACACGGTGAATCGTAATCGCCCATTTTTCGCACTGTTGGCATCCGTTTCTTGAAAACCCTACACACAACCCAGCCTTCTTCCTGATACACAAAATTGCAGACATAATTATGCAAATATGATCAATATTTGGAATTAAATCTTTAATCTTTTGATCATGCTGAACAGCTGGACACAATGTTAGGACAAACAAAAGTAACTTATGCATAGGGCAAGCTAATTGTGTTTGTTGTTCGATTGGAGATTTTAACCGGTCTAATTAGTTGAAATGTATTAGAAGTTTTTGGAGATAGTTGTTTTAAAGGGAAACATTATATTGATGATTGAATACATCTCAATGCTAATAAGTTTAAACGTTTTACAAGAGCTTAGACATGGGAAGCGGGGAAGAGAAGGAGAGAGAGGGGGAGAGAGAGAGAATGTATATACTTGCCTGAGGAGTGCCATTTTCATTGGTTTCAAGTCTATACTCATGCATAATCCAGTCAGATTTCTGCCCATTAGGAGCTCTTCCTTTGTAAAAAACTAGGGTTTTTCTCATTCCAACCAAACTATGCTTGGAGTAAATGGCTTTATCTCTTCCAGTAGCCTTCCAAAATCCAGCCTTTGTAGCCCTATTTGTCCGAGTTCCTGTTGGATACTTCTTATCTTTGTGGCTAAAAAAATACCATTCGTTCTCATCTTCTGCTCCTATTTTGCACAATTCTTTTACAAATAAAACACTAGTCATCATACATCAATAAATATATATGAGTCGTTTTAATTAATATTTCTAACTATTATCTACAATTCTCGGCTTTAAAAAAAGAAAATATTTATCTAAATATGGAATATGATTAAGTTAGACATTTCTCTTCAACACTTCATTTGGAGTTAGTCATACCTTGAAGATCCCATGGCTCGATTTTGTATAGATCAACGACCTTGATCACATCCAAATCAATTCGTTTCGAAGCAATCTTTTTCCGAAGGTAGTAGTCGACAAGTTCTTCATCTGTCGGATGAAATCGAAAGCCTGGCGGTACATATGAAAATGCATTCATAGTCTTCAAATTGACACGAAAGAAGGACACAGGAAATTCTGCAAGTTTAAAAACAGCTCATTTGTTTAACAAACAATATCATAAAATCTTCTAGTACGATGATGATTATGCCCACTTAAGATAAATCCACTCCTGTTCAAACGATGTTTCAATGGAATCATTTCTTAAACCATATTATAATAAATGAATATGCATGTAATACTGTCGCACACAAAAATCTCTTCTTTTCCCAAAATTTTCAGTAATAATTTTCCGAATGACAAAAAATGTTCAAATGTTAGTAAATAAAAACTAAAGTGCACATTTCAATTGGATTTTGACCCCAAGCTCTATCATTTATTAAATTTGAAGCAAAATGTCTTACAACTAGTCCAAAAAAAAAAATATTAACATAGATACTGTCACACACATTGAACTTATAATGTCACAAGTTGCAAAAAACAAAATCAATGTTACTTTTGCAAACTCAAATTAAGTGGATGAAATTTGAGCAAACCATGAACGCGATAACATTGTTGTCGATGGATAAATATTTGTCCGAAAGTAAGAAACAAAAGTCTAATGTTCATGAACAAAATCAGATTGCAACTCAAAGTTTTCCTTGTCCATCAAGATATGTAATATGAATAATGAGTAGTCATGAAAAGGTATTTCCCTGACCCATAAGAGTAAGCATAAAATATCGACAGAAACAAGTTTAAAATATTATGTATAATCATTTTAACAAATTATAACAAGCTTTATATATGCATCCTCCCTTGATCAGGCAAGATAATGAAACAAATAAAGCATGAAATAAAGTTGATGAATCTGAATCTGACCTCTTACATTCTGAAATGAAGTTCAGAACAAAATATCTTGATCTCTTTGTTCTTGATGTAGCATTAGTAGTAGTACATTTAAAAGATCCAACTTCAAATGTATTTTCAAAGATGATGTTCAATATATTTATGCAGGCCCAAAAGAAAATAGTGCCAAAATTTGGAAGATAAGAGCTACTTAGAGATCAAAATAACAGCAACCTTACTCATGTAAGAAATAATCACTAAAAACTTGCGTAAAATAATGTCCATATTTGACCTAATGCCATGTTTATGGTTCTTGTAATTGACTCAGACAGAAACTAGATCTTCCATCTTCAACCTTTATAGTAAAGCTAAGTAATTGATGGAAGAAACCTAAACAGCAGTAAACATGCAGATGAACAGAGAAACAAACTCTTGATAAAACTTAACCTTTTTTTTTATATTGAGTATCCACTAAAAGACGTTTCTGATGCGCGAGATACTTCCTTCGCAGATATGGATGAAACCAAACTGCTTAGTTGTTTGCTTTTTCGATCCTAAGATGCAGAAATGAAGACACAAAAGAAGAAGGGAGCAGTATGGAATGAAAACAAAAGCAATCCTCGGGAATTGAATCAGAACAAACTGCTGTACTTTCAAAGAAGATAAGAACTCTCTCTCTCTGCACAGAGAGAGAGAGAGATCAGATCCCGAGGAATGGAAAAGAAAGGAAAGGAAGGGGAAACGAAAAGGAAAGGTTTGGGGAATGGTAAAACAGAAACAAGGTAGGGTTAAATAAGACACAGAAACACACGAACACACATGCCCTAATAATCCATCCCTCTCACTCTTATTTCTCTCACTTCTTTTCTTCTTTTTTTTTTTTGGAAAAGCTTGATTATTACAAAAGTTTTGGAGCAAAAAGGGTGGCGCTAAAATGGCTCAAGAAAGAGAATGTCACTGTTAGAGAGAGAGAGAGAGAGGCATCAACTTCCAGCATCACCACCAGCAACTGATGTAGACCATAAGAGAATGTTCTTTGCGCTTTGTTTCCGAGAGAGAGAGAGAGAGAGAGAGAGATGGTGATGATGATGATGATGTAAGGGAATCAGACGGCGAGGATGATTCGGAGCTTGTAAATGTATGTTGAATTTTACATGAATTTGATGATGAATGAAGGAGATTTTTGTGATGAACATTGCCTTGTTATTTCCTTTCTTTGAGAAGCTTTTGCTTGAATCCACTCTGCGTAATACACACGACCTTCCATTAATGCATAATAAAAGCATCACCCTTTTATGGATTGTCCTCATCATGTTTCCTTTCATGGCTCAAACATCAGGAAAATAGCAATTTACTTGGACGGAATACATATTAAATTATATAGATCAAAAACATAAAATATCTATGTACTCAAAATATTTAAAAAGTTGCAGAAACACAGCTTCAAAATTTCCAATTCTGGAGATAAAAGGTATTTGATTAAGATGATGTACATCGTTGAATCGATCAAACCAGACCACGGGGACGATAGAAAGCAATCCTTGCTGATTCATCGAATCAACTTTTGCTTATGAATTAAACCTTTTTTCTTTATCAGATTGAACGTTTTTTCAAATGTCTCCTAGAGCTTACTTTTGATATTTTTTAAGGTTTAATTTTAATTGAAGAACAATTCTTATCTCTACAGAACTGTTTTCAAATTCAAAATCAAAATTTACGCTTTTTTTGGTAAAATCTCAAAATTTGGCTTGAAATTTAATGTGTACAAGTACAAAGAACAAAAATTATGTATTTTGATAATTTGCCTAGATGCCGCGATGGACATTATGCGACACAGAGATTTAGTCACTATGATGCTTGGGATAATTAAAAAGCATAAACCTAGCCAACGTTACATGTTCATTAATGTCGAGTTTTTGAGAGAAGAACAAGTTGTTGTATTGAAGGGAGGTAAAGGAAAATACAATCCTGATTTGATCATTAACATGTTTGTCAATCACATTCTAGATGGAAGAAGTCATTTGGTGAATTACGGAGAATTAAAGTTGAGATCATGGAGTAAAGATTGACAATAACTTAAGATGTTTTCCCAACATTACCAAATGGAAATTGAATATAATTAATATCAAAAAATTAATTTAACTAAACTCTTCACCATCCTCACGCGATCTCTGGTTGGTTGCTCCACAAATTTACTCAAATCTTATTTTATTTATAATCTATATAATTTGTGGGACCCACAAACCGGCCCTTGCCTATACGACAGAGACTTCTCTCCAAATACCATAATTAATACTCAAAAAATTAATCCCGACTCGGCGCGGCTCAGCTTCTCTCGGCTTTACAGGCTGTCCAGTGGAACACGGTTGAAGCCGGGGCAGATGTTAGTACGGTGGTGGGAAATGGGGCCCACAAGTAAAAATGATGTTGCGGGGAGTGACTAAGTACATGGCGGCTAATGGTCCGGCGTGGGCTAGCCTTTGATCATTAGGCTCACAAATTGGGTGCAGGCCTCCTCAGTCTGTGGGCCCCACTAATATTCTATCCATTTTTTTTTATATAATTTACTTCCTACGCGTATGGAATTTCATTTGTTCAAAATGATTATATTATGAGAAATTAACGAGTGTACCACTTATTAATTTTTACTAACAATTTAAATATTGAATCATAAAAATTAAATGAAATAAATATCATTGTTATATTTTTTGTTAAAAGACTTTGTCGTTCTACTGCAAAATATTGTCTTTCCTCTATAGAACGTTAGTTTTCCGTAACGTAACATTGTCTTTCCGCTGCAGAACGTGAGTCATTGAATAATTACTCATAAAATTTGTTTTTCTGCATAGAGGAAAGCCAAGTTTTTGCAGAGCAAAAGACAATTTTCAGCAGAGGAAAGTCTCATTTCGTTTGAGGAAACACAACTTTTTGCTACAGAAAGATAATGTTCGGTAGAGGAAAGTCTGCAGATAAAAAAACAAATTCATTTTCTTTTTCATAGAAAGACATAGACAACATACATAAGCTGTGATTCTTTCGTAGACAATAAAACAACTCAAAATCATTCGAAATCTAAAACATTAAATATTTTTTTATAAAATTTTCTAAATTATAAAACTAAAAAGGAATTAAAATCAACTTATAGAGTATTTTTTTAAATTCATTCTCTATGAATATTAACTATTTTTCACTAAAAGTTTCTAAAATCGCAGTTTCTTGCAAATTTTTCTGTGTGTATTAGCTTTTTTCCACTACGACCTCTTTGAAAGTTAATGACGATATTTGCTCCATTCATTTCTCATAATTTAGTGTTTAAGTTGTTAGCAAAAATTATTCAGTGGTTGACTTGTCATTGAATGCATAGTACAATAGTTGATTTGTTAATTTCCCTAATATTATTCAATGTGTTATTGATTTAGTTGTCTAATATTGATGCATGAATTAAATAGTTTTAAGGACAGAAAAATAGACAATACAATTGTAAATAAACGTGCCAACAATTTTAAAACCAATTATTGGGATTCAAAACATTCAAAGTTTCACACGCATTTGAATTCAGCCTACGTGGCAATGGAGTGACGCGTGTCCTACTTTATTTGGTGCATAAAAGGTGCCGGGAAGTTAAGCCACGGAATCGCTTTCTCCCGCCTCCCGCATAACGGGCTGGTTCAGCGCCTAGGGCTTAGGGACTTGCAAGAAAAGGTTATTTTTTTAATATTTTAATACTAAAAAATGTTTATTTTTAGCAAGTATAGAAGTGAAGCAAAAGCGTCGAACGTTAGTGAAGTGTCATGCGGGGTCCACTTAGCGCTGAGGTGGCAGAGCGCAATAGGTTGTTGAAGGTCCAAACTTTGATTTGGATTTGTAAAATATTAATGATCATGAAATATAAGTGGGAATTGATTAGAACTACCAAACTCCATATATACAAACCTCTCATTTTCAATAATTAGCGAAACAATTATTATATGCACTTTTTTGGGCATAAAATTCTATTTTTAAATTTGTTTTTCTTCTCCATAGAAATGATAATAAATGTCTTTTTTGTTTTTATGTGCATAAATATGGGCATGTGTCGAGGGCTTGAATGAGGAATTTAAATTAAGGTTAACTTGATCATTGTCGACGTAGACCTATTATTATGTCTGTTCCCCACGTTTATGGTACATCGGAATGTTCTTACAAAGCCAATATCTAACTAGGCAAAAGGAATTCATTTTTTGGGTTCCTAATTTAGTTTAACATGATCCTTGTAATTTGGTTCAAATGCACTTCCCCAAATTAGGAGTCTAAAAAATGGAAGTATAATATCTAGAAATCATAATATTATATAATTTAAAGGTTAATATTAATTTGAGTGCTGTGACTTCTCAAGTCAACTCTTTTGGAACTTTAATGGACCAAAATAACAACTTTTTCTACGTTGTTTTTTTAACTAATAATTACAATTATGATTTCTACTTAATTTTTATAATCAATAAAATAAGCTATGACTTTTCTATAGGTATTGATCAATAACAGGGTCTATGACAACATATAAATATAAAAAATAGTAAATATTTTGTAGACTGTTATTATTAGAAGTTTGTTTTATACGTCCCCTATAAGTAATTATGCCAATTAGTAACAGTATTGACGATCACATCTGCTGGAAAATTAATTTTGTAAGATTACATATTATTTTATATAATTTGATTATTTTTTTTATATAATTTAATTGAAATGGTAAACAATTTACCATGTGACACATTCAAAGTGACATGATCACAGGTTGCAAGCGTGAAATTCAAGCATAATTCAGTGAGAAAGTGTAGAATCATCAGCACATTTTTTTTTTTTTTGTGGTTGAAAATTTGGTGAATATAAGATGGCAGCAAGCATGCATATTTGGCAGAGGCTGTTTGATTGAGCTATGATCTTGATTTAAGGAAACTCATCTTGACCATTATCATTCCAGATTCACTTCATTATAAAAAAAAATTAAAATTATAATATATATATATACACACACACATACATATAGCTTGTGTCACGCTTAAAAAGGGACTCGAGACAGAACACGAACAACCCAATTCAAAACAATTTAAATCATTTGACCCATAACTTAAATCAATAATTAACAGCAGAATACTTAAAATTTACTTTACAAACCATACCCAAAATATAGATCCAAAACGTGAGGAAATAATTTAAAATTACACTAAGGTACGAATCTCACAAAAAAAACTCTAAGTCTTTTAAGTCTACTCTTGTGATGACAATGAGGAATCATTTTGTTTATTTCCTAAACGAAAAGTCAAATCTAGGGTGAGTCAACTAAACTCAGTAGAAATTAGATTTTATATACGACATTTAGATTATAGAAATAAGTATGCATGCCAAAAATTTATTTTTAAAACAAAATCAATATATGAATAAAGTAGAAATATGCAAGTAGCAAAATTAAAAAAAGGGTGATATTTAGGCGATTGCAACAGCCAAAAAGAGTCTTATCAGGTTTAGGATTTTGCATCCATAGACACAACACATATAGCTGTCTCGTTACTCTAATTAACAATAATGCATAAAAAAATGTAAATATATTGAACTGAACATTAAATTAAACGTATATTTTGAACATTGAACATGTTCAGTGAGAAAAGTTATATAATTTATGAAACTAACGAGTCCAATAGGAATGCGTCATTTAATACGATAATTTGTTTAAAATACTGTTATAGAAAACCATGTATGCTTAACAGAAAACACCTACATCGAATTTGAGCCTACCAATACCACAATCCCATAGAAAATGCCCAATGAAATCCAAATGTATAGAAGTCCAACAATTTCTCAAGTCTTGAAACCAATACATAATATTTTTACCAATTAGAATTTAAATTCAAAAATTAAAATATTGAATCTCTAGACTAAATAATAATGACCTAGAATAAGAGGGTATGAATCCTAATACATCCACCCAAGAACGATTGGATCAAAGTTTGAGATAATAGCTAAATTCAACCAAAAACAGTGTATGAGGTTCGGCCCAAAATGAGATGGGCCACAACCTATAGTAGTCTGGGCCATGGCTCGAAATAATTCAAGCCACAGCCCCTCGCCTCCTAGAATGCCATAATTTGATCAGGATTTTCCTCCCAACCTCCGGCTTCCGACATAGACATTGAAATCCATCAGAACAACTGAAAAACTACAATTTACTCCCAATCCATAACCGCAACCATCGAATAGAACTATTCCACATAAAAATAAAAAATTTCCTTTTTACATGAGAAACTCATATCACTGTTAGATGAGCTAGTTTAATTTAGCTTGTTTAAATTAGAAAAAAAAAATGTTCACTGAGTTAGTTTAATTAAGTTTATATATTTTTCTAATTTAGTTTAATTTAGCAAAAAAAAAGACATGATTGTGTGAGTGTGTGAAATCGTGTCTTTTTTTGCATGAACAATCGAAAATAGAAAAATTTATGTTCACTGAGCTAGCTGGTTTAGTTTACCGATTTGTTTCTAGTCATACCATGATTAAAAAAGTCTTACTCAACTCATGGATCGAGTCGATCTTCCTACAATTTTTTATCAATTCTTTTTTTTTTTAACATATATTATATATTAGGGTAAAATATAATTTAGACCATAATATTTAAAATTATTTACGGTGGACACTTCCAACTTTTTTTTAGCAAAAATAGACCTTAACTACTTGACTATCAACGAATATACTATTTTTGTTATTTAATTTACAAAATTCATCATGTTGAATGTTTGTAATAGACTTTCTATCAAATTTTAACTTACTTCCAAACCCAACATAAAATCATGTGTTTTGTTTTCTGTTTGAATTTGGAAGAATTGTAATAAATATGCGAAAGAGACAACCGATAAGGCGTCATCTTTAGAAAATAAAAGCATATGCGATTCATCAGAATTACAATTAGAATTAACATAAAAAAGAAAAACAGTCAACTTGCATTTCTTGTAATGAATTTAACATATTAACATTTGAGTTTTCAATATTTTTTTATAAATATTTAGTACATTTGAAATAATAGTTATAGTTAGTATTTATATAGTTAAGTATTAATTTTTTAAGTTTGTTGATTTATTTCATGAGTTTTAATACGAACATCAAGTTCTTTGGGATGATGGATCTGTAAAAATTCACCTCTCATAATACCAAAAACCTGACTTAAGATAACCAAGAAATATCTTTGTAGGAGTACTTCAAATTATGTATATATATTTTTGAATTTTTAATATGAAATTTGCTAAAAGTGAAACAATTGTCCACGTTAATTAGAGATGAAAAAAATAATAAATGTTCTTAGGATAAGTACACTTTGATTGAAGTGGTCTCACATTACTTAACTAACATATAATTGTTGTGAAATAATTATATTTAAGTCCAAATGTAAATTATAGCAACAATTAAAATAATGATTAAGATCGAATGTTGAACCCACATAATATAATGTATAAAATAAATTTAAACTTCTACTTAAAGTATGGATAAAAATTGGTTCGGTTCGAATTGGATAACCAAACCGAACCAATCATTTTGGTTCCGTTTAGTTTTGATAAGGAAAAAAAAGAAATATAGCACCGAACCGAAAAGCTAAACCGAACCGAAAAGCTAAACCGAACCAAAATAAACCCAAACGGATCGGTTCGGTTCTTGGTTGTAAGTGAGAAAATCCCATAAAACTGAACAGAACCGAACCGAAAATAAACCTAAACCTGAAAATCTATTTTACTAATTCCAATTTGTCCTCTGTAAACCTAATTCCTATGAGATTAAACTGAAAACTCCTCTCTCCTCCGACCTTTGCTGCCTCTTGTCTGTACCATTCAACTAGACGAAGAGTTGCATATTTCAACCCTCGACCATCGTTCTGTTTATTCATCAAGTGTCAACTACCGAGTGTCATCGTCATCGTCATCGTCATCGTTGCCTTTCTAGCCTAACCCTAACTCGCAGTCAACATCATCACTTTGGAGAGTTGTAGTTCGCAGTGTGAACTTCACACGGCTTCGTCGAATATATATTCAATGTTTTGTTGTTTTGATTTCCATTATCATTTCGCGCTTTGTAGTTCGTATATATTCATCGCACTTTGCAGTTCGCACAGATTGGTTACAGATGAAATCTGTTTTTTGGTGTGAAATTTTTGAAATCTTGCTATGAAATCTGTTTTTTGGGTATGAAATATGTGAAATCTTACTGTGAAATTTGTTTCTTGTGGTGAATTTGATCTGTTTTTGAACAAATGCGATAGGATATTGGTCTGTGTTCGAACAGACCAATCTTGTTGTGAAATTTGTTTCTTGTTGTGAAATTTGTAAAATCTTGCAGTGAAATTTTGCTGTAAAATCTATTTTGGTTTGGTTTTGTAATTCCGATTAGAATTGATTTCCATTTATCTCTTTATTTCTGCTTCACACAGACTCTTGTTTGCTTCTCGGTTTTCCTTGAAAATCAAAGGCATTTTTTCTATTTGTGATTAGAAAAGAATAATCCAAACTGAACCGAGGAAAACCGAAAATCGAGGTTTGGTTTTTTATCGATTTTTAAGTGGATTGGGTTCGGTTTTGGTTTTTCTTTTTCAAAACCGAACCGACTCGGTTTGGTTTCAATTCGGTCTAAAACTGAACCGAACTGAACCGATTCTACTTCTAACTTTAAGAGTAATTAAAAGATATGATTTTTATGAATGATGAGATTAATACCTAATAAACAAACTAAAGTAATTTAACAATTAATATAAATATATGCAAAAGATGATTGAGATTCAATTTCTCGCCTCTTATGCTTTTCCATGTATGTGTCATAGCAATGGTACAACAATATCAATTAGCTAATTTGAAATTTAATATGTAAAAAAATATTATGTCGTTATTGTAAAACTTGCAAATTTTTGAATTTTACTTTTTTCTGAGTAAAATTTTTGCTTTAGTTTAAGTCAATTTTTTTTTGTTGACTAGGTTTTTTGCCGCGTGTCAAGGGTCTTCTGTTACGTATGAGTATTCGGTCGAAAAATCAAACCAATGGATTAGTTTGTCACTGTGTGGTTTGGACTAAGCGATAGTTTAAGTTGATAGTTTAAGTTAAGTCGTGAGAGAGTTAGGATATCTTGGATTATTTCAATAAAATTGATATTTATTTAATGTGTATAATATATTTTATATATTAAATAATATTAAATTTAGGGTAATTATTAATATGACCTCTGAAGTATGAAGGTCCTTTCAACAGATACTCTAAACTTTTAATTTTGAATTTTAAAACCTCAATGTTTAACTCGTAACCAACCAACATCCTTTCCGTTTCTCCACCATTAAAAATGTCACTTCTCTCTCTCTCTCTCCATCACAACCAAGTTTCTTGGCAGCCAAAGCAACTCCTTGCGCATGATTTTAAGCTGACGAGCAGCTAAATCCTCTTTCTAATTGTTCTTTGGGAAGTTTTGCCATCATATTATAAGCTCCACAAAGCTTGAATGAGAACACCTACTAGTCCGGATGCACTAGAACCATGATTATAGAGTTGAACAACTTCTTAATGCTAGAAAATAACTAAATCCACCATCTATGTCCCGTAAAGTTGAATTCTATAAACATTTCTACTCATAAAAGTTTACAATTTTTATCTTTAGTGCATACGACCACTAAAGGAACAATTATGTAGGAAATTATAAAGAAAAAAGCACAATTGTTCATAAAACAAAAAATAACAAATGATTTAGATAGGCTAGCCCAATCAATATTCTCAAGAATTATTTAAGACTTGCAGGTTGTAAATCCTTCCTCTTGAGCCACACTTTAACACCCAACCGCTCAGAGAGCTTTAGGGCGAGCTGCAACCGAGATTCAATGGCAATGTCGTAGACCTTTGAAGATAGAATATTGTAAGATATTCCATGACATTGAGATCCTTATCAGTTCCCCCACCAATCGTACGGTCTGGAACAATCCCTAAAAAATTGGCTTCGAACTCCAACGAATCTAGGGATACTTTTGGAAGAGAGTGAGATGTTGATGACAGATCTTCATGTTTAGGGACGGAGGTGGCGGTGGAGGACTTAGTAGAGATTTCTTTTGCCGATCTGAAGAGGGTTGCCAAAATGGATGAGATGGTTTTACAAGACGAGGCGGCGGAAATAGATGTGGTGGAGACCTCCGCTCCATTAAAGGATAACCAATGAGAAAAGCATGTTTAGAGAGGAGAAGGTGAAGATGGGTAGGTGCACAATTACAAGCCTCCATAACCTTCGATCAAAGAGAGAGAGAGAGGTGACATAAGTGATTTTAACAGTGGAGAAATGGAGAGAGTGTTGGTTCGTAATGGCTTAAACATTAAGGTGTCAGAATTCAAAATTTAAAGTTTAGGGTATCTGTTGAAGAGATCACATACTTCAGGAGCTATATTGATAATTACCCTTAAATTTATCTTTTCTTATTTTCTCTTCTCTCTCATCTTCTCGGGCCCCATGCTCCTCTCATTCTCTCATTGTGTCACTCTCTCTCTCCACTATTTCTTTTCATTTTTTTCTTTTTTTTCCTCACTCCAACAATGACTTCCAACGCTTGCTGGAGATGCTTAAGGTGGAGGTGTTACCATTTATCGATAGTTTGTATTACGAGCTTCGATTCAGTATATTATTTTTCAAAAATGGCTGCACCGTTTGGGAGAACAGGACTGCCGAAATTGTCGTCGAAAGAATTTTGACCAAAGCTTTAAACACTTGTTGGCGATGATTCTAACATCCGATAACAATGTTTGACCTATCGTTGGAAAGCTCTCGGCAAGGAAAATAATTTAGACACAAAAATCACTCAAATCCATGGTTGGATGTGGTCCCGAAGCTTCATTAGAATAATCAAATTCTTGACTTTAACGGTAGATCCCGGCCGTTCCGTGCTTTATCTCAAAAAGCAGATGCCACCATTGGATTTAGGAGCTTGAAACCTTTCAAACCCAACCCTTCTCGTTTTGATCCGATGCCATTTTTTGTCGCCTAAAAAATCACTATCGCCGAAGTGATGACATGGTGCTGACGTCAATTTCTGACATGGCATTTTCTGATGATGTGGCAAGTGATTAAATCTTTGACTGTTAATTTGAATTTTTTGTTAACAGTTTGACCATGTTTTTGGACTGCCTAACTATGTCAAAAAATTTATTAGACCTCATTCCCAGACTTGTTTTGACATTCCGAACGCGCTGGTAGCCTCTGTTTGTTGAAATTTCATCCTAATAATTTAGCACGTATATTGAGGTGAAGTCAAAACTTTATTTTGAATATTGAAATGAAGTCATCGTTATATTGGGTCAATATGAGTAATTCCTTAGTTAAATTTTGGAAGTTTGTTAATTAGCGTGTTTCAGAAGTTGTACTCATTCTATCTAACATTTTAAAAGTTTTTTGGCCAATGCACGTATGACATGCCTAGGTTCGAGGTCATTTGTCCTCCATATCAATTTGAGTTCCTAGAATCAATTTAGGACTTATCTTTTATTCCTAGAGTGATGGTTGAGATTTTGATGTCGATTATGTCTTAGGTTTTGAAGATTTTATGAATTTCAGTACCTGTGTCCGACAATACGTGTGGCTGGTTAGTTAGGCTTTTGTCATCATCGAGGTAGAGATTTTATACTTTATACACTACGTTGCATTATGGATTTGAAATCATTATTTTGTGGGTAGCCACATATGAAAATTCGATGTGGACTATTTGACAACATGTCTGTTTTTACATATATGTACGTATATTTTCTTACATTTAATTTATCGTACATGGTATTCTAAATTTTGGTTATCTGTATATTTTGGTGGATGAATCCTTTTGATGCTTTGGGTAGTCTTGAAATCAAAGCATCATGAGGTATCACGTGCATCTTTTACTGCGTGAAGATTGCTTGTGTGCACGTGCGAAATGGGTAATAGGGCATTGGTGACATTTCCTTGGGTTTCAAATCTCTAAAGTTGAAATGGATAATAGGGCAATTTTGACACGCTCCTTGGGTTTCGAATCCCTAAACATGATCATGGTATTTAGTCATCTTGTTGTTGATTATATGTATGGTGTTGCCGCTTAGTCTCTAGACTACAGACACTTTTTCCTTTAGACTCATGAGGTGTTGCCATCGATGAATGACCACCTTTCTATGTTGTGTGCCACATGGGTCCTTGTGTGGTCATCTTTTTTCACTGATGATGTTTTCATATGAAAAACAAAGTAAGCCTATTTTATGATATAGTTGTCTATGTATACAGTGCATTTTGCAAAAGCCTCATCGATGGCCCGTGGGACATGTTTTTAATAAAATGATGAGTGGTTTTCAATAGTGATTTAAAAAGTTTGTGTACGATAAGAAGATTCATTTAACCATGTTTTTTTTAGAAAGATAAAACTAGTTTTTTCATGCATTGCATTTAGTATAGATTTCCTTATTGAGTTAGTTATTCACCCCAACGTCCTATCCGTCCTCGGTTTAGTTCATGGTGGTCTGGTATGGCGTCTGAGGTGCGGTTACCTCGGATTTGAGTTTCTTCCTAATGTCTCCCTATTGCCTTTGGTGGAAAATTTTCTTTATTGTATTAGTTTTATTAAAATTGTCGTGGTGTTGAGTGACTTCATTTTCGGTACAATATTTTCTCTTTGTTTATTATTACATTATCTATAACCCTTGTTGATCACTCTATGGACTTTGACCCATTTGTTTTGGGTTTTGGGCTTATTTTTATATTAAGACTTCTGCTTACAACCTAGCCTTGGGTTGGATGATCGAGCCCTCTCTAAGGATTAGGTCGCTTGACCTAGCGTTTATGTTAGACCTACCTCCGGGTCGTAATAGTTATACTATGTTAATTTATTTAATTTATTCTTTTCATACGTCCATGTCAAGATACAATAAAAGATTAGATGAATTCTACAAAAGTTATGTGATACAACCTTATGTCTACAATGATTGCATAATAATGCCAAGTTTATGCCCAAAGCTAACTATTACACATTGTACAATAAGAGTTCTACATTCAAGTTACCATTCAACACATATGAAAAAAAAAAAGATTCAAACAATTGTAATTTTACTATAATAAAATGAAACACAATATTGAATAAACTAATTGATAAAACTATTGTAAAACTAATAACACATAAACTTCAAGTATAAAGTGTGGTATTTTATTCTTTCAATATAAAAAAATTAGTTCAAGATGGGAGGAAAAAAAAAGGAAAAATAATAAACATGCTTTAAAGTAGAAGAAAAACAAATAAAACAATAAATAATCCTCCTCCATTGTCAATAGTTGAAAACTCTATGTTGTAGAATTTGCTTCTCTCTTTTCTAGCTTTAAAGAACATCCCTAAATTTACGAAAAAGAAATCTAAAACTCTAAACTAAAAATTTTGAATGTAAAAACTCTGAATGAATTACTCTTAAAACTGGATCAGAGTTGTTGTATTTGTACACGTCGACACCGACTTCTTTCTAGATAACTTCTAGTATTTGAATTTGGTAATCTTTGCACATGTGATTTTTTATTTTTTATTTTTTTATAGACACCTTTATTTTAATTACCTTGTCCCCTTATATAATACCTCTAAATTTATAGGTAATGAAAACCTCTGGTTATCCAATAAAGTCATATATAAGAATACTCATATTTTAAGGTAAAATTTTACCTAAAATAGCGGAGTACAATCTTTTGCTTTTAACCATACAATGGGGTTCTTCCATTTCTTTTTTATTTATGTGCAATTTTCACTCATTGAGTATCAAAAAGGCCCACTAAAATTGAAAGTCGATGTACATAATATAAATGTTTTTATTTTCCCTCCAACTTACATTTTTCAATACATTCCTTTATCTAACTTTGCTCCGTAATCCTAAAAAGTCTAGCTTATTTGATATAGAAAGGGAGATTAAAAAAAAACTCTTTCAACAATTTAAATCTTAAAGCAAAAGTTTTCAAGTACTCCATAGCAAGCATGTCATAATATTTTGTATATTATTAGGAAATATGTGTAAAAAATAAACTAATAATGCATACTTCCAATTTCTAACTCTTGCTAAACCATTACTTTAACAGAAAAATTTATAGAGCACTAATACATGTCAACAATGCTCTAATAGTGTAATAGCTTGAATTCTTACCATATTAAACATAAGATTAAGTGATGATGATATTTGAATAATTGTTGAGGATAAAGATTGTTGGAATTGTGTTGGATGAAGTGTTATTGGGAGTTATGGTTTGTGGTCTTTGGAGATTAAAAATTTTCATGTAGAGGAGTGGTCAACCATTTCTGGATTGGGGCTAACCACAAATGTGGCAGATTGCTAATTTTGGTGAAATGTGGAGTGGAGTGGTCGACCACTATAGCAGTGGTCGACAAGTTTGAAGGCAGATTGAAAAATGGAAGTTCTTGGGTCAAAAAGTGGTCGACTAATGAAGGAGTTGCAGAATGAAAAATTAAAGCCTCGGGAAGGTTTTTGGCTGACCACTTTCTCAAAGTTGGTTTACTAGAATGCGAAAAGTCACAAAAATGTCATGTTTTTATTGGGTGGAATGGTGGTGACTCACCACTTAATTGTTGTAGGGATGCCACTTCCTGCTTTGGATGACTGGAGAAGGAAGGCTAAGCTATATTAAAGTGGAAAACTTGAGAAAAATGGAAGGGGGAACCGTGAGAGGAATGAGAGAAGAGAAGCTTGGGAGAAGAGAAAGAAGAAAAAGAAGAGAAGGATTGTGAGAGAAAAAAGAAGAGATAAACGTCAGGTTGAGAAGAAGAAGAAGAATAATAATAATAATAATAATAATAGGTGACTTTAACTTAAAGGAAGAGGCAAGTTGGAGAAGGAGAAACCCTAGGAGATTTGTTCTTTCTTTTCATCTTCTTCAAGGAATTAAGGTAAGAAATGATGTTTGTATTTTCCCTTTTGGGATATATCACAAGAGGTAGGTTATTGTTTATTCACTTGAGGTGATGTTTGATAGAGATATGTTGTTCTTGATAGCTTAAGTTGAATTGCTTATATTGTTGTTTGAAAGATTGATGTTGTTGTTGTGTTTGATAGATATTAAGTTATTGATGTTGAGGATAAGATAGACTTGTTTCTATTATTTGATGGATTGCATTGAATTGAGAATTTGTTGATGATCATGGAATTGTATGCATTTATGTATATTCATGCATCATGATTTGTAAAAGAAATTACAAAATAGTTTTACATGCATACGTTTTCAAATAGGAAATGTGGAAACTGAAATAGAGGTACGTAAAGGAAATGAGAAGGGATTAGCTGGCCAAAGATCACCACTAATTCCTAAATAATGAAAAGAAATTTTTATGGTTATGGTTCACCATGATGGCTAAGGCTCACCATTATGGTTATAGATCACCATAACAATTTCCTGAACTATAGAAGGGTTTGAGTTGGTCAAAGTTCACTACTCACTCCTAAAATGCTAAGAAGGAAGGGAACTGCCAAAGTTCACCGTTATGGTCGAAGTTCTCCATTGATCGAAGTTCATCACTCTTCCTTAAGTAAAAGACTGTCAAGGAAAAAGAAAAGAAAAACTGAAATTACAATGTTTTATAAAATGCATACCATGTTTATAATACATCTCATTTCTTACTAAGTATTAAGATTATAGTTTAAGTCTTGTGATTTAGGTAAGCATGGTAGCAAGGATAGGAGCAGCTGATAGAGGATTTACACGTTGCAAATCTTGTGGCTGGCTGAGCTAAATGATAAAAGGGAAAGTAAAATGTAAATGATTTTCAATTGATAACATGATTTGTAAAGCTTAATGATTTAATGAAAGAAATTTTGTTTATTTATTTCATTCATTATTCTCAAATGTATTTATTACGAAAAGTCTTCCGTTATGCCATGTTTTATGAAAGAAAATAGTGTTCCAATTTCATATAATTTAAATAAAGGAAAAACGGGTCACTAAAAGTTGAGATAGAACAGAAAGTAATATTATGATTTTATGTTTTTTGCATATAATGTAACGTATATCTCCTAAGAGAGAGAATATAACACCAACTTTTTTTTTTATTAAAACTCCTTGTCTAGTATGCAAACAACTCATACAAAATAACAAAAATCATGCAAAAATACAAAACAAGACTCAAATTGACTCATACAAAGACACCAAACAGACAATAGAAAAACACCAAAAGCACATAGAAAACATGCTTCAAGTGTGCCAATGCATAGCACCCCTAAAATTTAACTTGTAGAGTGTCCTTACTACACTCATCAACCTGCAATCACAACCATGAAACACAAAAATAGAATTTAGTTCAAAGGGTTAGAATACTCCCCTCATGATTGTTCCATGGAACAAGTAGCTTTGGCTCTATTCTAAGAATGAGCCCCCTAATTTTGATTTCTCAGAGTCAACCTTCTCTCACTTAGTAGCTTTAGATTCATCAATGCCTATGACTTTTGGTTTATGTTCTACTTGGAAAGGGATGGATCTTTTCATCAATACTCTCATACAACTAGGTCCTAGCTTTGTTGGATATGTTAGTAGTTTATGTAACATCCTGAGATTTTTCTTTTTGGAATTTCAAGTGTTTAAAGGTCCAGAGGACAATTGGAATGAAAAATGGTCAAATTGGATGGATAATTAGTGAAAAAATTGTGAAGTTGAGCCATAGATTTATTGATGGATTTCCACTATGAAGGAGAACGACGTCCTACAAGTGTAATGGCCGCTATGAATAGTGGAATCATGAGAGGGAATGTATCTATAGAGGAGTACGCGTCTACAACAAGTAGATAGAAAGAGGAAAAATGTTGTCATTTTAATGAAGGGCGTAAGTGTATAGTGGAGTTGTGAGAGTTTAGGCATCTAGGGAAGAAAACACTATCATGAAAATAAGGATAATTATTTAAATGGAGGTGCGAGTAAAACAACAGTGGTTGGAATGAAAGTGCGAACAAGACAGGGACCGTTTGATTAGAAGGTGGAAGGAAAAGATGCTCCCATAGGAGAAGAAAGATTCCGTAGCCAGAGAGAGAATGACTGTTGGATTAAATAAGACGACAGAATGTGGATCGTTACATTAAGGAAATGATGCTTCTATGGGAGAAAAAAGATTCCATTGCAGGAGAAAGAAGGATCGTTGGATTGATAGGATGAGTGAGATGAGGACTGTTAAATCTAAGGAAAGATGTTCTTAGAAAAAATGTTAAGTAAACATAAAGATAAATGAAGCCCAAAGAATTAGTCATATAAAGGGTGACGCCTCGAACGCCCGTAAGTTCAATCAAAGGGTACTCCCCAGAATAGTCAAGTTAAAGGGTGACGCCTCGAAATAATCTAAGGGTAACGTCCTTAGAATTAGTCTTTGTAAACAGTTTAATTAGCACTCATAAGCCAATTAGTTAGTGGATCTCCAAGTGGAATCTTGGAGCATGGATGTAGGCGGATTGCCAAATGAGTAAAAAAATCTTGTGCACATTCTCTATCCCTTACTCTTTACTTTATACTTTTAATTGTATGATTTAGATGTGAAAAATCACTTAGGGATAGTAAATCAATTATCACACGAAAAAGATTATAATGCCATATTCAACCCACCGCCCCCCCCTATAGGCATGCATAGGGACCAACAGTATGGACTTATATGTTTGGACGGGAGTTGAGAATGACTCCTAGGGACATTAACGTGCTGCTTGGATGTTCGGTGGAGAAACCAAGTGAGCACTACTACCACGTGTCTCGAGAGCCACCTTTCATTAGAAGAGGAGAAGAGATGGTAATGCTTATATTGTTGCACCGTGATCTTGAGATCACACCATACAAAAAACCAAAGTCCAATGACTTGAATGTCATAGCCTGAGTTATCCTGACGCACACCATTTTGCCTTGGGATGGACATCGCGATCATGTTAGCTCCACGGATCTCTATCTGCTCGAAAAAGTGTTCAACATGAAAAAAGTGGACATCGACTTTGTCATTTTGAGTTACATGTACGAGGTGCTCAACAACCAGGTGAAGAGTCTGCCTTTTAATTAGCTCATTTAGAGGATTGTTCAGCATTACGGGGTACCGATCTCGGAGGAGGAGGCGAGAATCAAAGAGAAGGCCAAAACGTCCACAACAAATTGAAGGTGGATCGAATGGGCCTCAACAAAGTTGAAAGGGTATGGATATGCAAGTCTCCATCCAAGCCCGCCCCGAAGAACCGCCAACCAGCTCCACCCCCCAGTAGCAAAAAGGGACGACAAACACAATGAGAATTATGTTATGTAATACTAAGTAGTTCAGAAGGTGTTATATTAGTACTCATTTGTGCGTTGCGTTCTTTGTATACAATGCTATGCGGAGAACGAAGAAGAATACTTCCAAGTCCAAATTGAAAAATTTCTCCTTACACTAGGGTGGATTCACATAAGTAAACTTCTCGCTTTTCCAATTTGTCATTCATGTTTCAACAATTCTAATGTGTGCTTTCTTTGCATTTCAGTCACACCCAAAGCAACCATGTTTTCTGTCATCCGTGGACCTGCACACTCAGTTCCCTCACCAGGCGTTACTGCTTGAAGCAATTGCAATCGTCGTAGCACCAATGAACAAATAGTGGTATCTTTCGGTGTACAAGTGAGGGGTTGAAGGTGATTCGACATTGCAAGAAGAAGGACAACTTCCTCCATCACGATGATGTACCCGCGAAGAGTTTTTTGTTCGCCAAAGCGTCCCACATAATCATGGACCCGCAATTGTATTTTGAGATCACAAATTTGCAAAAGAAACCTAGCAAGATAGCGGCTTAGGGTATTTGAGATGTATAGGGATACAAATTGATATACTCATTTTATTGTAAAAAAAAAAATTATATTTATGTTTATGTTTTGTTTTGTTTACTCTGTTAATATCTATTTGGAAAACTTCTGGCTTTGATAATATATAGTTTTGGATAATGTCATAAGGGGGATAGACTAAAAACAAGGAAAACTCTTACAAAATTTTCAATTTTTTGAAAGAGAAATTCACTCAAACCATTTTATTCATTATCAACAAATGCTTCAACTTTGCCAATGCTTCATTCATCTCTAGGGTTAGCTAATCACTGACAAAATCACTGAGAAAATCACGAGGAGTGTAATATGAATTTATACAAGGAAGAAGATGCACGATGATCTGTGCCAGATCATTATCAATTTGCGGTGGATCACAGTCAATCAGCATCAGATCATAGTAAATCTATGGCGGATGGTAGTTACTTCGTGGCGTATCGTATATGATCTGTGGCGGACCATCAATATTATAACATTTTTTCAAAAATATCAATTCGTGGCGAAACAGTACACAACCCGACGTGGATTGTTATTTTTAAAAATAAATATTGATGGTCTGCAGTGGATCGGAATACGATCTACCGCCGATTGACTATGATCCACAATGAATTAATAACAATCTGCTGTGGATCATCATGTGATCTAGTAGATAAGACTCGACTGTGCACTCCAGCGAGTTGACTGTGAACCATGAATTACTCGAGCACGCTTGGTGCAATGTTGGAGCATAGCTCAACGACGATGTTCTGAGGGTTAAGTACTACGCTTTTCCTAACAAAGTTTTCGATGTTCATAAATTTGGGAGCTAGAAAGAGGTGAAAGAGTTGAAGGCTAGGTTTTAGCTATTGTCGGTACAGTTACAAGACTCCGAGTGCTCTGAGGCGCTCCGTTGTATGCATTGTCTTGCAAAATTTATAATTTTTTGAAAGAAAAATTGACTCAAAACATTTCATACATTGTCAACAAACACCTAACATGTTCATTGCAACAATTTAAGAAACCTATGGATAACACTAAAATATACAAGGTAGGGGAAATCTGTCTGTCCGCCGCAGTAAGTTGATATTCCACCGCAGAAACACGTCAATCTGCTACGGAATGTATGATTTTCCATGGCGGAATGACAACATATCGTGACAGAAAGTCAATTTTTAGTGGCAGAATGTCACTGTGGTCGATTAAAAAGTACAAATTCAAAATGAAGTACAGATTCAAATTTTTGTTTACAGATTCAAAATGAAGTACAAATTCAAAATTTTATCATCAATTTAATTACAACCATATTGTGCATATGTGCATTACATACGTAAACCAAAATATCTACCCCATATTCTTCATTTTTGCGGCCTTCCGGGATACCACTACATTACAATTGTTGTTGAGAACAACAAACAGAAACAAACACGACTGTTGACCTTAACCTTACTTGATTTGATTAGAGAATACAACGCACAATCAAAGTGGCTATTAACTATGTGTAGAAACTAGATATACATCATCTACAATAGTTTATTCGAGATTCTTCAATAGGCTGCCTCGAATAAACTATTATAGATGATATATATTGGTTTTGACACATAGTTAATAGTCACTTTGATTGTGCATTGTCTTCTCTAATCAAGGTAGGTTGAGGTCCACATTTGTGTTTGTTTGTATTTGTGGATCTTTGGCATCATACTAGTACATAACACATTGACATAAAATTAGCATAGTTTAAAATGTAACACATGAAAACATAAACACAATAATGTGCTCATCTGCGTCTCAAAAACTATGTTAGGAACTTTCTCGGGGACTTTGTCAAGAACTTTCTTGGAGGCTGTCTCGGAAACTCTAAAACCCATAAATGTGCCATCTGACCTTCCTCTACCGCCTTTACTGCCTCTACTGCCTCAACCTCTAGACCAGTAGCCGCCACATGCACTAGACTCTAGGCCTTCACCTTTGCACGTGCGGGAATTGTGCCCCACACCCCCACACTAGTCACATGTCATATTCAGATGTCTTCTGGGAGCACTGTCCGACTTGGGGCCTCATTCACATCTCGTATTCTTAATTTTCTCGGCCTTCAGGGATGTCTCATTCATGAGGGTGGCGTAATTGGATCAAGATGCATCACTAGAGGCCACATTATTTGTCCACTGATGTGGCGAACAAAGTGGGAGTATATCGTGATGTATGTTTACCAGTGGTAGCACTCATGCACAAAGTCCTTGAAAGATCTCCTCATGAATCGCATACACGAGACTGAATGGACACACGAGATACCAATCAAATCCCACCAATAATAGTTACATGTTCGCGTGTCCAAATCGACACTGTATTGCTTATTACCGTTGTTGACCTCAAACTAGGTAGCGCTTGAAATCTAAGGAGTTCAATTGCGGCCTGCAAGTTATAGTCTAGCAAGCCGATTCTTGACATGTGGACACAAAAGGTCTGTCAAGCTCGCCATTTTTTATTTTTTTTAACGATCCTTCCCATGATTCCCTTTTGTATGATATCGAACATACTGAGAATCGATTTGTCTCGAGCTGGTAAGATGCAGGCATTGCAGGACTCGCTCAAGTTGTTGAGGCTTATGTTGCACTTTGGGATGAAGCAAAAGGCATGTTTGGCCCAACATCTTGCATCTATTCCTCATAGATAGTTATGGGCTGTCGGGTCAAGCAAAAATATTTTCGACATCTCTCTCTCTCGAAGTGCTTCTCTATTGTGGCTCTAGAAGAGGTCGTCATTGCATCCTTGAACAACCTCCGTTTAAATCATTTTTGATAATTTCCATGTAGGTGTCGGATGCAAAAATGATGATCTGCTTGCCTAGCGATCTCTATGATAGCTGGTACCAACCCCTACAAAAAATAACAGTATGAGTCAAACAGTGGTACACAACGCATATCATAAACATAGATGACAAAAGTAATTAACTGCACCTTTTGTCGATCAGAAATTATAATACCCTGATAAATCCCTCTATGTATAATGTAAAAGATTTTACAAAATAAATATTTTGATAAAAGAAAATACATTTCGTTAATGTGTGTGGTACAATTGGTATAGTGAAATGAAGATTATGGTAAAAATATTATTGGAATAATTAATGTAAAGAATTAATATTGAAGTAATAGAAGTTAAGTGGAATAATTAAAAATAGGATATTAAATTACTTAAGAAAACAATTGAAGAGACAAAATAGCAGTGATGAAGGATCGGGTGTGTTGCAGGTTGATGCTCCAGTTGCGTAAATTCATGTGGCTCTAGTCGACTATTCCCATTGATTAGGAATTTTTGGTCAACTGTTTCTGTCGACCGGTGCCACTTCATTTTGTGAAGAAGTAGTTTTCTTCCTGCAGCCATTTTATGTTCTCGAAGATTTTCACCTGATTCTCCAGAAACGATAAGGCACTTTTCGCGTGGCATGGTTGAATTGGACCTCCTCCCTTGATTTGGTGACTGTCCACCAATGAGGCTTCTTCAAGAAGCCTCTCTTGATTTATAAATGGTGATGGTCGATGAGTGTGAAGCAGTTTTGCTTATGATAATTGAGTTTTATATAGAGCCAAGGAGAGTGTAAGAGTGACACGAGAAAGGGAAGCATTTTGTTATTATAGAGAGTATGAGAGAGTGAAAGTGAAGCAGTGAAGACTTGTCTCCTTGGATTGTCTAGCTGCTGTTGGTTGTGGATGAGGAAGTTGTGTCACGACCCAAAGACAGGCCGAACAAAACCGCCGAGTCAAGTGACCCAATCCTTGTAGAGAACCCGATCACCCAGCACAAGGCATGTATTTTAGCGGAAGACTTATAAATATTTAGTTCAGCCCAAAAGGATATGGGCCTAGGTCTGAGTAGAGATCACAAGAAAATAACGGTGCATAAATTAAAATGAAATTCAAAGTACTATGCAACAAATCCAATCCAAAAGTATTAAGTTTTACAGACCAAATAGAAATGTCAATGCTCTCACCAAATAACGATAAATCACTTAGATCAAAATAACAGAACACTTTAGCTTCTGATCATCAACTGCTTTTGTCTTTACCTGAAGTTTTCGGGGAGTCGTTTAGAATGAGTGACTAACTCAGTAAAACATAGCTATAATAGATGCACCTCATGCAAAATTGGTTTTTCTCTATTTTGGAAAACAGAGTTATGTTTCTCATTTTTATCGTACATAGATTTTTAACTGAAATCTTTTTATCATATTATAAATCTGGCCCAAAGCCATTGGTGAGGCTCTTATAGAAAACTTGCTATATACATAAACAACTATACCTCATAAATAGGCCATCATCGTTTTCCAATCCGAAAACATCTTCAGTGAAAAGGGTCGCTCAAGGACCCATCCTACACTCATCAGAGAATAGGTGATCACCCATCAATGATAACACCTCATGAGACAGAGGAAGTATATATGACGACAATCCGTAGATTTGGCGCGTCACCCGAGTTGCTGACAATTAGCTTAGCAGCTACAACTCGTACGATCAAACAAAATGGATACGGTTGCTCACTATATATAGACTTGTTTATCAGCTAAGATAACTAGAAGCTCCAAATGGACAAGGGTTGCCGACGAGAAACTCTGCCGTCACGCCACCCATCAAATAAAATGATTCTTAGGAGAAACAAGTCTCAGTGATTGACAACTGTCTGATCCGTGGGACAAACCCTGACCAGGTTTAGGGGCTTGCGACCCAAGGAGGTGTCATCACCCTCCCATTCGAATTTACAACTTTCAAGAGTTTCAACTTGAGGACACGTCTCCAATGCCCCACCTATGTTTTTTGCACGTACAACCAATCAACCTTCATGCAACAGAAGGTTTCAAAGGGGATAGCCTCATGATGCTTTAACGCTAAAGAGCCTAAAGCATCAAAAGGATTCATCATCCAATATATGCACAATAATTTCAAACCATGTACGAAAACTTAAACGTGAGAAAACATACATATACATAAAAATCGACATGCTGTCGAATAGTTCCCGTCATTTTTTAAGTGTGATATCCCACAAAATAGTCATTTTGAAAATGGGATGCAATGCAATGCAAGAGGTATAGAAATTCCTACCTCTTCAGCATTCCTTCTTGGTACTCAGAGCGACAGCCTCCTCGGGAATTATATCATACTCACTGAAATCGTCTAAGCTTGACAAAGCTATAAACATGAGAATTTATAAATAAATTCTAGGAGCCCAACTGACACGTAAATGACCTATCTAAGAATCCCCATCAAATTTTCCAAACTTTATCTAACAACATTCCTTAAACCCAAGCCAACTTTGAACACCTACACAATTTCAAACACCCAAATCTCATTTGCTTAACATTGATAGATTTCACTTCAACCAATATAGAACTTGAAATCAGAATTCAACTGATACTCTTCGGATTACCAATCTCCAATTTCAATTATCGGGTTATCAATTTCAACAATATATTCAAAGATTGAGCACAATGTGCAATATTCCAATCAGTGAGCAATTTTATTAGCACTTTCCCACCCAAATAACAAGCGCACTATAATTTCTAAATTATCCAACCCCAATGATAGTGCAAACTAAACCATGGCAGCAACAAAAAAACAATTATCCAATCCATAACATAATCTAGCATCAACATCTTAACACTAAACCCAATATCATCCTGAATTAAAAACAGTGGTAAATCTGAGCATTCATCAACCCTGCACTCAACATTTTCCCATCCAACAATGATATTATGAGACTTATAATCAAAGCAGGAAAATACAGCCTCGAATTACTAGAATGTGGTAACCCAAAACATCATAGAATGGAAAATAAGAATCATCCAACAGGAACCAATTTTTATCAGTCACAAACAGAGGGAAATATATCAGCATTTCTGTTTACGTAGCAAAACATAGAATCATTCAGCCAAATCAACAGAACAGAACAAAATTTACATCCATTATTGAAGAAAAAGCTCAATGAAAATCGCTCACCCAATAGAACAGAACCGAGGTTCTGTTTCACTCACTGAAAATCAGAGGCTGGCAGAGGGAAGCTCCCCAGTTTGGAACTGCTGTTGCTGGTGGTCAGTGTTCAAACAGAGCTGAACCTTAGCTTGGAAGGCGGTTGGACGGAGTGCGCGAACACCAGAACCGTTCATCCCTGCCTCGACCGATGTCGTTTGCTTGGAACTTCGAAGCCGCTTCTCGCGCAGAACACCCAGACGAAATCACTCATCGTCGTCCTTCGTCGCCGGAGTCAAGAGTCAGTCACGGTTGTCTCCCGGTTTCTCCCACACTCACGTTCACTCTCCCTCTCTCGCAAAAATCTCCCAGCTGGGGTCCTCTCTCCCTCTGGCTTCTCTGTCGGCCGGATGCAGAATGGGGAAGTGTGAAGACTTGCCCTAATTCATCCTTTTTTTCAAAATGAACCCTATTCTTTTATGCTCAAAATTCTAGCGGGATCCTTTCCCTCCTTCACTCCATTTTCATTTATTCCCACTTATTTATTTCTTTTATCTCATAAATTCCTTAATTCATTTCCACGATATATAAATGTATATAGACAAAATATACACCTCATATATTGTTTAGCTTACTCTAATTCCTAACTTATTCCAAACATCACCCGACAACATTATAACTCTAATTTAGCTCTTAGATTCCATTTCTTAATTGAAGTTTCCATTTGAAAAATTCTAATTCCACCGATTTTGACCAATTGACCAAATTTGCGTATGTGGCCGCTACGCGACAATTTAGGTCAAGTTTTCAACGTTACTAATGATTTTAACGCTAAAAATTCACAAGTGGAATTTTTTATTTAAAATTTCACGAGTTTTACAAGTTATGCCTGGGGTTTTCTGGAGTTCCACACAGTGACATTCTAAGTAAGGTAAGAAGTAATTGTGAGTCATGGCCAATGGAGGCCTACACCACTAGCATAAAATTTGTTTGTTTTACTGATTGGAATATTAACTTGTTGAATAGTTTGATAGTTGTCTTTGCTTGGAGTATATCTTGTTATACGATAGTCACTCGGTTGCTTGTTGAATTAGGGTTTGTTACTTAATGCATGGTCTATGACTTTGGGTTTTTATGTTATTCTCTGGCTAGTTCACTCTCGGATATTATTTACTAGATTAACTCTAGGTTGTTAATGCCTATTTCATCTCTATGGTTAGTGATCACTCTGTTAGTTTAGGGTTCGGCTCGTTGCTTGGTTATGTTCGATATTGCCTCTATCTGGTTGATTCCTGTTATATATTGGTCACCTTGTTGCTATAAGCTAAGTTATTGGTTCCCTATTTGGATCGATGCTACTCTCTAATCATTTGTCTATTATTTAGTTGCTAGCTTAATTCCATGTTATTAGTTGTTACCTTGTTAATTTTGCTTTTAGCCCGTTGCATTGAAAATGTGAGTAGTGATTCCTTATTGGATTTTGACTAATGACATACTCTGGAAAGTTGTTATTCCATGAATATAGGGTGGTGGGATTTGTTACTGTCATTGTTTTATGAATCTGGTAAATAGAAAGAAAAATGGGAAAGAATAATGATTTATTCTTGTGCGCTTACTCTTTGATTGATGAAGTGAATCACTATAGTTCTTATGTTCATTTGCTTGTTGCCAATAAACTCTGTATTCTGCTACTACATTTGATGTGAGATTCATTCTGCTGAACTTACTGTATTAATTGCCATATATGATATTGATATCATGTTGTGAATATTGCATTGCTTTGCCATGCATCATGGATAGAAACTGTTAGGAATGCCATATATGGATTGACATTGCACGGGAGAGACTGGACTAAAGTGAATGTAATGGGAATTGGGGGGTTGGGGAGGTAGTTCGGATTCTAATCGGGAGACTCGAGATTAAACCATTCCCTCATCGGGATGCAAGAGCCTATATCTCGAGGATTATATTCCGAGTAGTAACCATTCTCCTTGTGGAAAATATTCTCAATATCCCAGCTCATTGTATGAGTTTAATGTATGAGACAATGAGAAAAAGACAGTTTGGGTGGATTCCTTTCTGACATAATTAGACATGCATGCATCATATTGCATTTTACTTCTTGTTGAGCGTTAGGCTCCCAATTTGCTTGTGGTCTAAATGACGTACAAGATACGAGATATGTACCTGAGGAGGGAGTGGTTCATGACGAGCACTTGGGTTATCTAGAGGATTTGACCTGAAGAGTTATGGCTCACAGAAAGTAAAATGGTGTTTTGAAATGGTTTGAAAGGCGTTAAATATTTTGTTAAACTATGGACTTTTGATTAAATGTTCAAACCATATTTTGAACTTGTTAATGGTTTCCGCTTTACTTACTCTGATTTATTTTCCTCTCATACATTTTAATTAAATAAAAAGAAATATTTTATATGGCTAAATTTTATACGGTAAAGAAAAAGAGAAAATGTTTAATAACGCGAGTCATTATAGAAACGATTTTCCGCCCATTACCTGACGGGGTGTTTAGATTGTCGAGCAATAATTCCTGAAACCAACTCCAAGTATCCCTATTTTCTGTTTCAACCACTGCTACAGCAATCAGATACATTTCATCATTCTCGTCGATGTTGACAGCAGTGAGCAGCTAGCCGGGAGTCGCTCCCTTCAAACGGCAACCATTCAAAAAAATAACCAGTCTACCATAGTTCAACAGACCCATCTTACAAGCAACCAAACACATGTACATCCTTTTAAATGCACTTATCTCTAGGTTAACACGCAGCGAGCTTCTAGGATTAAACCTCTGAATCTCCTCGACATAGGACCATATGAGCTTGTATTTCTCATTGTCATCCCCTTTGTTAAGTTTTTTTGCTGCATTTCTTGCCCTTCTAGCAAGGCTAGGCGTGATGTTGACGTTAAAGTCCTTCTTGATTGTCTCAATTAGAGAAGAAAGGTCCCAGTTGGCTTGAATTTTAAATCTGTCCAAGTAATGATCTGCCACCCATTTGGAAGAGGCATGACAGCTTTCCATCTTTCTTGAGCAAATATGAACGTCGTTATAGCACTTTATTTGAAATGTCATTTCACCTTCCATTTTTGAAGCATGCATCCGCCACATGCAACCTTCATGGCAGGCAGCCCTCAACCGATAAGCGTCACTGTGGGTGAATTTTATCCCGTACCCATTCTTCAATGCATGATCAACAATTTCTTCTCTAATTTTAATCAATGAACTATACTTCTTGCCAAGACCCATACCAGCGAATGTGCATTCTGCTTGCGGTGGGCATCTAGGCCTACTCTCGGCCATGTTCATGTCTTCGTCACTACTAGATTTGCATAATGAACGGAACTCCTCCTCATCTAGGGTAGACAAGAAAGAATGCAATAATATAGCAGATTCGTTTCCAATTGCGCGTACCACATTTGCCAAAACTATCAACGTGGGCCCCACTTCAACTTGGCAGTTAATAATAGATTCTTCGACAGTCCAAGATGCCATTTGCTATTCAAAAAATGCTTCAACTTTGCCAAATTCTGGTATAATTCAACTCTCAGAAATCTCTAGGGCTCGCTAATCGCTGACAAAATCACTGAGAAAATCACGAGGACTGTAGTTTGAATTTATACAAGGCAGATGACGCACGATGATCCATTTCAGATCATTATCAATCTGCCATGGATCGTAGTTAATCTGCAGCGGACCATCAATATTATAACGTTATTTTTTAAAATAGTGATCCACAATAGAATAATAGACAATCTACCGCAGATTGAAGTCAATGCGTTTAATGGCAAACGTGACAAGGATGTTTGTGGGGACCTTTTCCCATAATTCAGTGGTTATTTTGTTAGCAAAAATAGTTTAGTGATTGACTTGTCATTGATCACAAAGTACAATGATTAATTTGTCATTTTCCCATTGAATTAAATGATCTGTTACTGGCTTGCTTGGAGAATATAAAGTCTGTGATTGAATTGAAGTGAATGTATGCATGATTATATGTTGGAATTCTGATTACTGGATATAGTTTATTACTGAATGTAGATAGATGATGATGGATTTGCTCCTTTCTCAATAATATAGAAATTGGATTTTGTCTTGGTATGTTTTGTTTGATAGATTTGACTTTTGTGTGTTTTCAGTGGTTTCTTGTCTAGTAAAAATACTTTAGGTGTAGGAACTTGTTTTAATGAATAGAGCTGTGATCTAGGATTAATTCCTTTTGTTTTCTGTTTGTATGCCTAACTAAAAGGTAAAGTTATGGTTATAGTTGACAATTGATAAATCTATGTTTCGTTGCTGTAGTGATTCTGTTATGAGATAAAAAAATAATGAC
Organism: Begonia loranthoides; assembly: GCA_022433065.1. Classification (NCBI taxonomy): domain Eukaryota; kingdom Viridiplantae; phylum Streptophyta; class Magnoliopsida; order Cucurbitales; family Begoniaceae; genus Begonia; species Begonia loranthoides. The sequence goes on along the minus strand of CM039470.1, from coordinate 10,902,990 downwards.
TTCCTGTGTATATATAAATATTGAGGTTACGGGCTCTAGAGATTATTAAATTTGTTTTGTTTACATGGTTTAGTTTGGGTTGTATTAATATTGTAGAGATGATTTTTAGGATGCAGTGTTTCATATTAAATGTACTTATGGTAATAGTCTGTGTTGCATAGATAGACATATAATAATGTATAAATTAAGTTAATATTGGAAAATCAGGATCTTTTATTGTATAGTATGTTGATATTTGTGGTAAGACTGAATATTGTAAAGGTTATTACTCTGTGCTTTATTGGTTTTATGCTCACTGTCTTGTTGATGAAATTCTAGAGAATTTTGATGCCACTGTTGATAAATAGTTAAATCTAGGCCATGATTGATTTCCTTTTAGTAGATACTACTGTACTCTGAATTCTTAATAAGTATTACACGTCACAATTTGAGGTATTATTATGTTAAGTAATGATTATAGTAGTTAGCTAACTCTGAATTGATGACTGGTTTATTGTAATTGCTAATGTTATGAATGAGAATTTGCTATAGATATAATCATGCATACTAGAGTGTCAATATGTTATGGATAGGTATCATATGCATTTCATACATTCATGTTTTCAGGAAAATAACGAAAATGATTTACATGCATATGTTTTAATAAAAGAAAAATAGAAACAGAATTTAAGATATAAAATGAGTTGACTGTTCCGCATGAGGTGGACCTAATGGTGTCAACTAAATAAAAAAAAAAAGGATCGTTATGGGTGGAGTTTGAGTTGGCTGTTCCACATGAGGTGGATTAAATGGTGTCACTCTCTCTTAAACTATTGTCCCATAACGATTAGACTGAAAAGTGAAAAGGATGTAACAATCTGATCTTTAATCTCTTCGTTGAACGATGTAATCAAACTTTGGAGATAAAATGTCATGATATAACTCATCTCTATATACGTTAAGTGGTGACTTGTGATTTCGTGGAAACTAATTCGAATGAAAATCTAGTTGAAAATGTGAAGGAAATGAGATTTTGGTCTTTTCGGACGACTCTGAACGATTTCGGACGAGGCGGACGAGGTGGACGTTGTGCATTTGGATATGTTCGAATTCTGGACGAATTCGGACGAGGCGGACGTTGTGCGTTTGAATTTGTCTGAATTTTGGACAAATTTTGACGACGCAGATGACATTTCTGATGTTATTTCTGTGTCCGAATTCCAAATTCTAACGATACAAACAGAATTTGGACGCATCCTCTCGTCCGAATTCTCTCTGTACAGCGACAAAAATGATTTAAAATCAGATGGAGAGCGACGTTAACTAATAAAAACTCGGTATCTCGACACAAAATCACACGAAAGGGCCGACCAACAGGGATTTGTTCCCTGCTCCTCCTGCCTCTCGTACGGGTTGTCCCAGGTAAGCTTTCCCTCCCCTCTTTATCTCCAGCCACCTCCCTCACAATTTCCCTTGTCCCTGTATTTCTAGTTCGGTGTTTTCCACCTAGAACAATTGCCCTACCCGAGGTGTGAGACTAGGAGCGTGAGGTGGCTGTCCATGAGTTGGTTCTTCAACGAGTGTAAGGGAATGGTGTAGTCTTGACCATTTGGAGGCCCTACACCCAAGTAATCGCATGTGTGTGTGTTAACTGTGATTTCCTTAATATTTTGCTAGAATGTTCATCCCTGTTATTCCATGAATGTCTTGTTCTTCTGGAGTCTCTTAGTTTCTCATACGTTAGATTTCTTGTTGTTGTTCGTATATCATCTTTAAATGGTTATTTATCTTCAGGAGTGATTGTTACTTAGTTACATGTGTTCTGAATGCTAAGCCTTGTGTTCTCTGTAGTTATATTTCCATGGTTAAACTATCAAGTTTAGTGAGGAAAGTTACGAGACATGAAGAATGTCTAGCAACTGTTATGAAGAGATGAACTGAACTAGAAGTTGTATTTTCTGTTGTTTTATTTCGTGATATTTCTATATTGTTTTCACTACACTGCCTATCACTTTGTTCATAAGCCATGTTGTTACTATAAATGGTTAAATAATATTACACTGCATATTATCCTACGTTGTTACTTCATTAAGCATGAGAGATTGTAGCTATTGCTGTGACATCGTTGCTGCTATAAACTTGATGTTGTTTCCATAGAAATTAAAGAATGTAATTTCGCCGTAAATCTTGTTCAGCCATATAAACTGCTGATATAGTTTTAGCATGCTTGCTGTTATATTGAAGCATGTTCATACAATTCCTTTCTCCTAATTTTGCTGCTAAACCCCACAGTATGTATATACTCATTGTACTTGTGATGATAAAGCATGCCCCCGTTCCCGTTTTGCAGTTGTATTAGTAGTTAAGTAGACGTTTTGCTGTTCTACCTTTAATAATTTTTCTACTAATTGTGTAGTCGTTAATAAACATGTTTTATAGCTGTAGATTTTAATTATATAAAGAGCATTTATTTTCTACTTTATTATTAGCCTAGAAGAAGCATGTCTCGCTAATCTAAATTGATAATGATGTCGTAGACTCTAACTGTCAAAAAGCACGATTCATTGTTTAGTTTTGTTTTGTTCATCATTGTGACTGTTATTTAGGAAAGCATGATTCGCTGTTTTATTCACCATTGTTGCTGCTACTTAGTGTTGTTAAGAAACATGATTTGTAGACTCAATTCGCTGTTTTACTTCGTGGATAATCACCGTTGTTTTAGTCACTCAAAAACTTGACATGTAGCCTACAAAATTGTATATCACTGCTATCTTTATTAGTCAATTTAACACATGATCAATATTTATTTTGCTGTTGTGTTGTTAACTGTTTAAGAGCATGATTAGTTGACTGCTTTCGGCTGTTAGGTTCATCGTTAAAGCATGCCTTCTTATTTTTAGTTTCAATGCTTTATTGATGCTCCATATCGATTAAGAACCATGTCTCACTGCTTATTTTCGCCATTGTATATAACCGGTAAAATGCAAGTTCGTTGTTCTGATTTTTAATACTTCGCTGCTATAGTTTATTCATAATCGTGGATTTACTCGTTTTTGTTGTCATGAGATTTTATTGTGTTCATTACCCCTTTAATAAGCATGCTTCCTTTATTTCCCTTCATTATTGATTCGGAAATCGCACACTATTGTATGTCGATAGAACTTGCTCGTTGTTAGGTTACTATTATAAGATTTCATTTTGTTTAATAGTTTGTATAATAATTATGCTTAAGTAATTTTAATTCAACCGTTGACATGTTATCATAGCATCTTATGTGAGTACACCTTGTTTTATTTTGCTTATGCATTATGTTATGTTATTTTATTGAAAATTTCTTAAAGTATTGTTGTTTAATGGCTCTATATACGTGCTAGGCAACGTAGAAGTGTCCTCATACATTTACGATAATAGAAACAACTAGGGGGTACCACTTGGGATGGTACCCATACGCCTTGAGTGAGGAAAAGACGTAAAAGAAGACAAAGAGGAATGAAGGGAGTTGGGAGATTGGGGGGGGGTGGGTGGGGGGGGCGGGCCTAGGTTGACAAGAATTAGAAATGACGTTACCTTTCCCTTATCGGGACTATGAGACTGTCTACCCTAGGTAACTAAAGCCGACAAAGATCTACTCTCTCGCCATGGATTCTTCCAATCTCCAGCTCGATGCAGGAGTAACGAATGAATTACGTAAGAAAAGATTAGTCTGAGTGACCCCTATTCCAAGACAAACTAAAGAGAGTCATAAGCATTTGTATTCCCCATTTCCTTACTGAGCGTAAGCTCACATTTTTACTTATGGTGTAGGTAACGAGGTGATTCTTCCGGGGGCAGAGGAGGCCACTCCAGGTTAGTATGAGGATTTATCTTTGGAAACTCAAACGTTTAAAGTTAAATTATCCCTTTATCTGATGTTTTAAATTATGTTTTACCAAAAAGGGTTGGTCATAGTTTTCCTTGACAAATGAAAGTTTTTGAAAGTTGGGTTTCTGTTTAGTTATGTTCCTGTAACTTTTATAAATGAACTTTTTTTTATATATAGACTTTATTTTGAAAGCTTAACCTTGGGTTTAAACTAATATTTTAGGTGATGCTTTAATGTTGTTTTCCACAACCTTAAGAACGAATCTTTATCTCGCTTCCGCAAAAATCTTAGTTTCTCATTATTTAATGAATGATAAAATGAGCTTTTGGTAACGATCAGATGTTTGACACTCTGATAACCCTTTTATGAAATGATTCATTTTAAAAGAAAAATTTTAACTTCGGAATTCGTTTTAATGAATATTAACGTACTCTTAAAAATGGTTCAGAATCCGGGTTGTTACAAAGGAAACAAATGAAAACAAAAGTAAAGAAAAAATTGATGACTGAAAAGACTAGTTTACGTGTTGTATCTCATAGTCAAGTCACATGTTGCATGTTGTATGTTATATTCCATACTGAATATTAGACTCATTAGATGTATTTTGTGATGTAGGAATTGATGGAGATTAAAGAAATTGATGAAAAGAACTCGTTCATAGCGCTGTTGAAGAGGACTTTTCATGAGTGAAGCTAGAGCGTTGTCTAAGCAAAATTGACTATGGGTGAGAATTTAAGAAAGATTAATTTTAAGGATATAAATTATTGTTAAGATTCATTTCATTTTTGTTAAACGTAAAAAGGAAATAATTATAAATGCGTTGGTCATTTTAAGGAAAAGTTTTATTACAATTATTTTTATGTAAGATTTCATAAAAGTCTTCTGCTACTAAGTTTTTAAAGTGTATGAAAATATATTTAATTCAATGTGAGATTTACCAAACTCTGATTTCCAATGGTGTTTTTCATAAAGAATTTCTTATCGTATGAATTTCTAAAGGACCCAGTTTTCTACGAACGTACAAAAAAAAAGTTTAACGTTACGGGGCGTTACACTGCCTCATTGGTGGCTTGTTGAGCCAGTTTTGATAACAAATTATGTTTTGCAAATGATTTTAAATTTATGCACTGGTACAACATTGGTTTGACCATGGTTTTGATGAGAAAAGATAAAAACCAGTTTTACATTAGTATTGCATTTAGTATAAGTTTTCTACTTAGTTTTTCATTCATCTCACAACCCCTCCATCCCATGTTTAAATTGTTGTGGTCTGGTGTGGTGTCCAAAGCTTGGGTACTTTAGAGTCAGTTTCCTCGTTGGTGTTTTGGTGTTGTCTCTAGTAAAGACTTAATTCCTTATTTAGTTTATCGTTTGGTGTTAAATGGTTTCATATATTTCCCTTTGTTTTTATTACACTATTTTAAATTCTTGTTGATGACTTTGTGGACTCTGGCTCAATTGTTTTAAATTTTGAGTTTAATTTTATGTTAAAACTTCCACTAACTTCTTAGCCTTGGGGGACAATCGTTTCTTCTCCAAGAATAGGGTCACTTGTGCTGAGGTTTCTATTAGGCTCATCTTTGGGTAGTGAAAAATTATGACAGTATTAATGTTTTTCTTATGCTGTTAGTATCTCACTCTTTACTTTTATTATTTAAGGTACAAGCACTAATTGTAAAGGTAACGGCAAGGCTAACCATTCAAGCAAGGCATAGCACATAGATGCATTTGTCTCTCTCCTATAGTTGATCGTATAAGGTTCTTTTTCTGTATAGAGACATAGATGTCTTTGACGTATTAGTTGCTTGTATAGATGGTTGGGGAGGTACTCTTAGCATTTACACCAGGACATTCGTTTTTGTAATTTTAGAACACTAGAGGCAGATGTGTTTGGAAATTTCTGGTGTTCACTAGGTATAATATCATACAGATGTCATACTTAGGAAATGATTGGATGTTTCACCTTGATGGATGGTTTTAAATTTCCTCTATGTTTATAGTCATTCGACATACATGTACGTGGATTAGAATGTCCATGGGCGTGAGTCTTTCGAAACCTCGGGTCTAGTGTCTTGAGAATTTGTTTAGGTTATTACGTTGGTACTGCATCTCACATAGGAAATCTGGTTCATCACCAGTCCATGACGACCATTCTAGGAGTTCCCATTGGGGGCTATCAGTTAGTACTAAAACACTAGGTGTAGGAACCAAGATGAAGTCCTAATAGACAAAATGATTCACTTGCAAGTGAGGAGTTTTAATGACTATTACTTACGTGTTAATTCTATAGGGAAAGGGGCTTAAAGCATCCAATTACTAATGGAGGCCTAGCACATGGTTATGGTAAAAGATCAAGAAAATGTCATCAACTTCTACAAGAATCTATGAGATCAACATTCCTACTTTCATGAGAAATCAAGGGAGCTCAAGGATTCATGGTTGAAGACAGAGATGTACTTATAATCAATCCTTATAATCTATCATTGGAGAATCAAGAGAAGATGGAGGCTTGGGAGGAGATCAAGATGAAACATAAATTGAAGAACAGAGGGGCATTGGGCTTGTTGACTTGGATCAAAGGCCATGGATCCATGAAAGCCCAAAAGCTTAACAAGCATCAAGCCCACATGTTAGGAAGATCGAATGCACAAAAATTGTAGTCCAAGAACAGCCAAATTCATGCTTGGAAGAAGTAGTAGTTTGAAACTTTAATATTAAGTGGCGAGGTGCATGCAAGGCACCTCTTGGAGGCACTTGTTTATGCAAAGCACCCGTTTGCCCTCTTGTTTAAGGCTGGTATTTAACAGCTTTTGACGTTTTGTAAAATCTCTATTTGAAGTCATAATTTGTTTAACAGCTCTCTCTCAAGAATTTGTGTTTTTGATTCAATTAGCTCAATTTAAAATTTGCATTTTCTTGTTCTAGTTTGCATTCCTTATCACTTCTATTGTGTGAATTCTAGTGTGGAGATAAGTGCAGTGTTAGTAATTCAACATTCATACAAACAATCAATTCGTCTCATTTAACGACATTGATTCAACCATTTCATGTTCTATAATATGCAAATAAATAAACAATAATACCAACCTTGGTCCATGATAAAAGTAAAAGCTTTTGACGAACATCTTGAAGTTGATTGCGTTTATCGCCTTAATCATTTTCCTTTAATCCGTCTCTTTGATGATCAAGAAACCGAATATAATTTACCATAATTTTTTAGAGAGTATTTGAGAGAGAGAGTTCGTTCGTTAGAATGAATGTTGTAATCTTTTTATCTAGGTGATGAAGAAGACACTCTTACAAAGGTATCCTTCTATACATAACTTTTCAATTATGTCTCTTCAATCACACCTCTTCAACTATGCTTTATACACTTTTAATAAGGTTAAGGAGAGGGAATTAAAACCCAATTAACTTAATGTCTTTTATACTTAACAACCATCACATTAAACACTTTAATATTAAGTCAATGTTACTTTAATTAACATAGATCACATTAATAGATTATTTTTAAATAATCAAACAAGTAGTTCGTCTCTTTACCATTTTCTTCTCTTCCACTTTTGCCAATATGAGTTCACTTTTTACTAGTTCATCCATTCTTAGGGGTGAAATTGCAGCAAAGAACTTCGTACTTCACGTTCCAAATAAGCTTGGAAAAACATTGCAAGTAATAGAACTGTTTTGGATGGTGGTTGCACGGCCACACCCTTCGTCCTTTTCTCCCTTTTTTGCACCATTTCAGTTTTCCTACTTGCAGAGGGCTTTCTTCCTCTTCAAGGTAGTTTTATAGCAACCCCAACTGTTCTTGTCTTCATTCTTTTGTTGCCCAAAATCGAAGCAAACCATACCACTCAACTGGTCACCAAAAACTTAATCACGCCAACCATTGTTCTTCCATTTACACCATCTTCATTGTAACTGATTGTTTTTTGTTTTCTATCACTTGTGAGTGTGTTTAGAGTGATATGCTGCTTCATCATTTGCTCAATAAGCTGGTTAGGGTTGCGACTGATGATCATGTGGAGATGTAAAGATGATGGATACGATTTGTACAGTATTTGAACCAAAGGTGAGAAACCTCATTCACGCTACCGCAAGAGACACAAGAAATTAAAAGATCTCTCTTTATGACATGCGCATGCTAGGAGAGTTCAGGACAAGCTAGCCCCGAGTGTTTAAGGGCAGGTCTAACCCAATCATTGCGAAAGACTGGTTGTAGCAAATGAAAAAAAAAAATTAGCATGTTCATGAATAGGAGAGTCAAATGGGCCCTAATCACCTAAAGCACAATGTTGTTCAGAGGTAGGACCAGTAGAAGGAGAGCATGGGTGAAGATATATCCTAGGTGTAGGTTCAAACTGGTTTTTTTTTTTTATAGGTTGTTTCCCATCATCATTCGTCAGGGTAAGGTGACAATGTTTCTAGAGCTGACTTCGAGAGAAGTGTTTGTGTTATGGTACGAAGCAAGGTTTGAAGAACTCTTGAGATATGCAAGGAACTTATACAAAATGAAGTGTTTAAGCTCAGAGATTTGAGTTGGGGTTGAGCCCGCTATTGCAACCATTTTGTCAGTCCCTGAAGTTGGAGAGGTAGCATAATGTTGTGTACAGACCACTACTAGTAGAATAGAGGCTCATTAGAATCAAAGATATATGGGAGGATAAGAAAAATAAAGCAGAGGGAAAGAGAGAGCAAACAAAATAACCACAAGCACAAAAAACAGAGCTCCTTGCACCAATCTCCCCCACCACATTAGGGGTGGAAATCGATTCGGCTCGATTCAAACCGGGTAACCGAACCAAACCAAACATTTCGGTTCGGTTTCAGTTTCATAAGTGAAAAAGTTACTTTAGGCTCGAACCGAACCGAACAGAACCGAAATGTTCGGTTAAGTTTTTAGTTGGTATTGAGGAAAATAGGTAAAACCTCTTTCCTAAAAAATAAAAACCACAACCTAGCTCTAAAGCCGGCAATCACAAATCATGAATTGTGACGGCAATTGAAGGAAACCTGTTACGCTTGAAAAATCCCCTTGCCTTGCGATGATTTCTTTGATTTCCGATTGGTCTGTAAAGTATGAATGACGATACCTCACCTTGCAAGTTGTCCTGTCTCCAACGCAGCCCTAACTCTGCAAGTTTGTTGTTTGCAGTGCTGGTGTGATTTTCACACAGGTTCATTGATTTCACTATTCAGAGCATATATTCATTTTTTTTTGTTTCAAATGCATTAACTGAGCCAAAAACAAAATGTTACACATGAGACAGAGACTCGTCTTCTCCCTTCTAGTGCAGCCCTAACTCGCAGTCAGTGTCAGGTTCGTCGAGTTCAGGTCAATGTTAATTCAAATTTGTGTCTCGTGATTAGTGTTCATAATCTGATGTTTGGTTAGTGTTGATTCAAATTGTGCAAATTTGTTTCTCCTTATTAGTGTTCATAATCTGATGTTTGGTTAGCGTTGATTCAAGTTCTGCAAATTTGTGTCTCCTGATTAGTGCTCATAATCTGCATATTTGTTAGTGTTCATAATTTGATGTTTGGTTAGTGTTGATTCAAGTTTTGTATATTGGACACAAATTTCATTTCATTCAAGTCAGTGTTGTTGTTATGATTGAATTTCTGACTAAGATGTTGAAACTATTATCCAAGTTCTAATTAGTGTTTATAAATGTACTTGATTGGAAATATTTTAAGTTCGAGTTCAATTTGTGTAGTTATAATTCAAGTTTTGCATAATGTTTATGAATATGTTTGATTGGAAATATTTACTTATTAAATATGATTCAATTTCTGCATAGTATTTATAAATGTGTTTGATTAGAAATATTTGTGTTATTTGTAATGGTTTAGTTTTCTATTTTTCACGTTATGAAGGAAAGTGATATGAATAATAGCAGGAAAAAAAACAAAACATGTGAAGCATGAAATTACTTCGCTAAAATAGAACTAATAGAGTCGGATAACCCTCGAGCAACTTGCAATTACTTTGAAAATTCGTATGTCTGTCATCTTGTAAGAAATGAGACTTTAAACTTGAACAAACATGTTAATAATTGTAAGACATTATTAGCTAATTTAGACGAGACTAAAAAACATTATTGTTACATAAAAAAGAGATAGTAGGAGCAAGTAAAGTTGGTTCTATAATAGTAAAATCATTTAGTGCAGAAAGATGTCGAGGTACACTTGTTATAATGATTTTGATTGATGAATTACCTTTTAATGTTATTGATGTAAAATGTTTTATAGATTACTCAAATGAGTTTAAGCCAAAATTTATTGTTCATTTTCGTAAAATTGTTGCGAATGATATTTTCAAGCTCTATGTACAAGAAAAGAATAATTTGAAGGTTCATTTTCCCAATTGCCTAGAAGAGTATGTTTAACCATTGATATGTGGATTTCTATACAGAATGCAAATTATATAGTGGTGACTGCTCATTTCATTAATGCAAATTGGTCTTTGCAAAAAATATTAATATTTGTGTCATTCTTAAACATAGAGCAGAGACTTTTGATATGATTATGGAAAATGTTTATTGGATTAGGGGATAGAGAGAGTTTTGTCTGTCACCGTTGATAACACTTCTACCAATGAAGTTTATTTGAATTATTTGGTTAAAATAATTAAAAACCAGAATGATGGAGAGTTTATACACGCCAGATGTTTTCCTCATATTGTAAATTTGATTGTTTGCAATGGCCTAAAAGAGTATAATGATTTTATTGTGAAGATTCGTAAATCTGTGAAATATGTCAGATCTTCTCCGTCTAAGATACAAAAGTTTAAAGCATGTGTGGAAAGTGCAAAGATTACATGCAAAAGTAATGTGTATCTTGATGTTTCAACTTGATGTAACTCAACATACTTAATGTTGGTCAATGTTGAAAAGTTTGAAATTCTTTTTATGAAGTTGAAAGAATATGATGGTCAATATATTTACAAATTTCTTCAAGATGAGAATGTAAAAGTTCATCCATTTGATGAAAATTGGTGTGTCGTTCATCAATTTATAGTATTCTTGAAAGTATTTTATAACATAACATTAAAAGTTTCGTTGAGTTTACATATTATTGTCAAAGTATTTTTCTTGTAAATATGTGAACCTTATAGAGTTATCAAGAAATTGTTTGCTGTAATACCCCAATTTTTCGTAACATGATTTAATACGGATAATTGAGAAATTATTGGGGGTAATTGGATTAATTAGTTATGTATCAGGGTATTACCATTGATGTATTCAGTTGATTATAATTTATGGCAATTTATTGGATTTTAATGAGGGTTAAAGTAAGAAAATAATTAAAGAGAATAATTGATTTGGGAATTAATTAGATAAGAAAGGAATGAAATTAAAATGTAAAAAAAATTTAAAGGATTGAAAATAGGAAGGGCAGAACCAGTTTTCTCTTCTATGAGCCAAATCGTTGCAAGCCCGATTTTGGAAACCCTGAAAAGGGGGGAGCAATTGTGCTTGTTGGCCCGGCTTGCTGAAGAGAAAGAACAGAGAGAGATTTGGAGAGCGATCGAGAGGAAATCGGGGACGATGAAAACAAGGGACGACGTAAGGACTTGGGCCCGGGCTCAGGCTCGGGCTCGGGTTAGCAGCTGACAGCGGTCGGTGTCTGGCGGGCGAGCTACTGTAGATAGCTCAGGGGCAACAGTCGTGGGTGTCTAGGGCTCGGGTATGCCCAAACTACTAGAACGAATAACAAGCTACGATTCTCTCCATGATTGTCCGAGGTAAGCATTTCGATTATTGGTGTTGAGCAATTCGACTTTGTAACTAGAGTTTGGTGGATGAATCAGTGATGCCTAGAGTACGAATATGTTGGATTTAGTTTTGTTGCAGATTTATACTTTGTTGATTGTCGCTGGATTTCTGTCTTCCTGTATTGCTGTTGTTTTGGATTAGTATCAGTGTTCGGTGAATTGTTCTCCACTGATGATTGTGCTAAGATTACGAATTGTTAGCTCCGTACATTTGGATAATTTATCTACTACCTTTGTAATTGGATAAATAGGATAAATAAATATACTCTGTTGGTTTTTGGATGTTCACTAATTGGATTAAGTCACTGTGCGCTGCTTGGTAGATAAACGTGGTTTCATGCCTTGATCCGATATTATTATTTGGGCATTAATATACGGGTTTGTAATCTGTGTATGGAATTACGTTGGTTTTCGCCATGTGTTAAACTTAATTTCTTAACGCTATCAATTGGGATTAATTTATTAGGTTGAGTAGTATTTATGAAGTAGTTTCGTTTAGGGAATTCTAGTAAATAACGTATAAGGAATTAGAATATAAAAGATGATGAGGTTAATAAGTTGATTAGATTAATGATTAAGCGTTATTAACTTGTGAAGCTACTAAAGAAGGAAGAAAATGATAACGAATAAGCGTTGAGCACTTTAAGCAATCGAGATAAGTGATATGTGTGTGCTTTGGTCCTTAGGGCCCTACATCACAAGAATAGGATACGCACATTTCGTTGTTTACTGCTTTAATAAATGTTGAGCATGTCTAATGTTTTAAAAGCATATCTACAGTTTTTACAGCATGTCTATAGTTTTTAATAGCACGTTTATTATCTTAAAGCAAGTTTACTGTCTTTATAGCATGTCTACCATTTTTATAGCACATTTTGTGAATCTCACGTTGAGCGTTTATTTATATTCCTCATTTATATGTTAGAAACTGTATGCATTCACGAGCATCATGCATCACGATTTTCAAAAGGATATGAAAATGATTTTTATGCACGGTTTTGAAAGGAAACGGAAAACAAAAAGAAAGTACAAATGAACGATTAAGAAAGATAAAAGAAAAGGGTTTGTGTGGTCTGGTAGATCAAGCCCGGCACATAAACCAACGAAAGAAAAGATAAAGGTTCTTGTGGTCCAGTAGGTCAAGCCCGGGACATGAACAAACGATAATGGTTTTTGTGGTCTAGTAGGTCAAGCCCAACATAGGAACAAAAAAGAAAAGAAAAGAAAAGAAAAGACAAGTAAAGAAGAGAACATGAAAAGAGAAACAGATACGGATACGGGAATGGAAACGAAAACGGATACGGATATGTGAATGGAAACGGAAATGGATACGGAAACGGTACTAGCATAGATACCGAAACGGAAACGGGAACGAAAATGGAAACAAAAATGAGTTTTCAGAAATGGAAACAGATCCAGATACAGATACAGATATAGATACGGATACAGAAACAGACACAAGAACGGATACGGAAACGCGTATGACCACAGACACCGAAATGGATACAGAAACAGGAACGAAAATAGAAATAGAAAGGAAGTACGTAAGAATGAAAAGACAAAAGATAAAAGAAAGAAAACAAAAAGCGAAACTGCATACTGTTTTAAATGTTACATCATGTGCATCTAACATATTAGGCTCTATCACTTACTGAGTGTTAGGTTCATAGTTTTCTACTTGCGATGTAGGTACAAGTACAAAAGAAAATGATGAACATATTAAGGAGCAGCTGATGAAGGATTTGGATGGACGAGACTTGTGGTTGGCTAGGCTAATAGTATTAAAGGGAAAAGAATTTTGTAATTAATAAGTAAAGGACTTGTTTATTATTCTTTAATAAATTATTTATTTATGCTTCTGCTGTAAAATCAGAAAAAGAGATTTTATAAATAAAGTCTTCCGCTATTAATAAAGATTTAAATAATGAATTTTAAGTAAGATGTTTTAACGATCGAATTTTTAAGAAAAGAACTCTGATTTTAATTTTAAAAGGTTTTAAAGAAAGAATTCCACTGATGTTTTATAAATGGACAATAAAAGTTTTAAATTTCACGCATTTTTAAAAGATAATAAAAATTGGGGCATTACAGTTGCTACTGATAACTCATCACTAAGAACCATGACATTTAATAGGCAAATTAAGTGTGAAAAGTATTGAGGAGATTTCAGTAAAGTCAAGTATGTTGTTGTTGTGCTTGATCCACGATATAAACTAAAGTTTGTGAAGCATTACCTATTGAAATTGCATGGATTGGAGATGACATATGATTTGATAATGGAATTTGAACATAAAATTAGAATGTTGTACTGTGAATACAAAATGGATTCACAACATATAACATAGAACAAGCTTCTACTTCTAGGCCTATGGTTGAAGTTACTCATGATAATTTGGATGATGACGAGTTTGAGTTGAAATTTCATGTAAAATTAAAAGTTGAAGATGAGTTTGCCAATAAAAATGAAGTTAAAAATTATTTGTTTGCAAAACTTGAGAGTTTTTCATCTGAAAGGGATATAATGAGCTAGTGGAGAAAGCGCACTACAGAGTATCTAACTTTGAGTAAAATAGCAAGAGATGTGTTTGATATTCCTTTTTTGATAGTTACCTCAGAATTGGCAGTTAGTTGTGGTGGTCGAGTGTTAGATTCTTTTCAGAGTTCCTTTGCTCAAAAAATTATAGAAAGTCTCATTAGTCTTCAAAGTTGAATTTGTGATTCCAATAGACCTACAAATATTTACAAGTCATTGGAAGAAGTCACAATTTGAAAAATGCATAATTATTTATATTTTGTTTTATGCAATATTAGTTTGTTTATCTTTTATTTTAATTATTTACTTTTTGTAGATTTGGATGATTTTATAACGACAACAAAAAAAGATTGATATTTTCAAGACTATTTTCTCTCAGGTGACAGTGGTTCTGTTGATTCTTGTATTTGATTATTCATATCATTTTTCATTGGCACTACTTCCGAATTTTAATATTTTTAGGTCTCCAGAACAATTATGTTGTTTTGGTTGTTTGTTTATATTCATGATCTTTTCCATATAGAAATTTCTTTACTGAAGCTTTTTTGGTTATCTGTCTATTCAGGTATTTATGAGACCTATGTTAATTTTTGTAATGTTTGGGATATTTAGTTTCATGTGAACATTGGATTAAATGAAAATGTAATATGTTGGTCATTGTCAATCTGTCACACATTATTGTTGGTATTTTAATTATGAAGAATAAAGTGTTGAAGTGTGTTGGAATTATATGGGTGTAATTATTTATTGTTAGGAAAATTAAGGATTTAAAATAAAATCAGTCGAATATTGAGGGAGGAAGCTAGCAGTCGGATGTCGCGGTCGATCGGTAACTACATCGATCGACCGGCGTGATCAACCGGCGAAATTGAAAGCCAAAAACTAACGGCTGATCAATGCATTGGTGATTGATTGTCCAATGATGAATCGATCAACAGCCACTCGAAACGCCGTCTGGAAACGATAATCAATCGCCAGAAACGGAAAATCTTCGACTTTTAATGCTTCAGTGGATGTCCAAGCGTCTTCCTCCTTGACTTTTCACCTTTGTAGGGAAGTTGAAGGGTTGTCTGAGACGTGTATATATAGAACATGTGAGTTAGAAGTTTTTCCTTCTGGGAAAAACCGGTGATTCTGTTCTTGATTTATGGTTCTGTCAACGGTGAGGAGAACTGTTGCTGAGGAAGGAGAAGAGAAGAGATACACGAGATAAGGAATATTGTGTGTTCTTTGTCCATAAGGATTGACATCATGTGAGTAGGGTATTTGCTTTATGGTTCTGTTGTGTTATACGTTGATGTTCTCTAGAGAATTTGCTTATGTGATAGGATTATTGATAAGGATTTTCTATGCATGTTTTCAGTGATAAGTTCACTGTAATAATTATACCTCGATGATAGGTTCTCTATTCTATGGATTAGTTGCCAATAGCTTGAATGAAAATGAATTAATATGTCGATGATCAGTGGTGAGGAAGAGATGAGTTATATGTTAGAATTCTCCATAATGCTTCGTGACTATTTTTCCTTGCAAGTTAATGTTCTGTAATGGTCTATTGTTCGTACATTCTACGTCTACTTATGTTTAGTGAATTAAATGGTAAGAGGAGGTTTGTAGGAAATTAATCAGTAAAGCAGATGTAAGTTTACACATGGATAATATGGTTTTCATGAAGAATTTCCCTGTTATTTAGCTATTAAATTTGTGGTACTATTTTTGGAAAAATTTGGAAGTTAAATAGATTTGTTTGTCTTTGTTGATAAATTGTCAATAGACATTTTGCTGAGGTTGATATTCCCTGCATGAAGTAAAACAAATGGAAATTTATTAGTTATGTTAAACTGCAAATTTTGGTGTCTAGATGCATAGTATGTATATAGGAAGCTTAGAATAATAACATGATAAAAGAATTGTTAAATAGTATGTGTCCTAAATGCATGTTAAGTTGATTACTGCTTTAAGTTGATGTTCCTTATATTGTCAAATAATATGTAAGGAATAAACGTATAGTATCATTGTTAGAGTAATCGATAAAATGTTGGTAGAAATATGTTAGTGTTAAATTACAGTTGAAACATGATTGTATTCATTGTTTGTTAGTTGTTTATTATATTGTTTGTGATATATGAACTGTTGTGTGACATTCATATAGGTATGTTAGTAGGTTGCACGTAATGCATTGCATGGATTAATAACGAAGATAATAAATGGTGTTTTCTACGTGTGTTCGAAAACTGGAGAGTTTGGTCACACGTAGAAAATAGTTTCGTTTGGGTATGTTTGAAAACTGAAGAGGTTGCTCTTACTCAACGGGTGGATGAGTTCAGAAACTGAAGAGGTTGCTCTCACCCTAAAAGGTAAATAAATGTAAATGTAAGTGGGCTCGTTTTTAGTGAGTTCGGAATCTAAAGGGATTGCTGTCACCTAAAAACGAATCCAAGAGGTGAGTCTGGAGACTGAAGAGGTTGCTCTCACCCAGCTTATGGATATATCATACTTATGCATGTAGAGTTGTCATAGAGGTTGTAATTGCATTTCATTATATTCTTTACTGTGCAATAGACTCATTATTCTTCATGTGATGTAGGTATGGATTGTGATCCAATTGAGGTGAACGTAGAAGAAGTGTGATGCGATGCAAGTTTGTGTTACCATGCACGGATCGACCTCGGGATTATTGTAACATCCCATTTCCGTTTATAGATTTTTTGTAAAATTTTGAACATTTTAAAATTTCATTTAAAACATATTTTATTTAAATATATCAGAGTAAGTTATGTAGAATAAAACATTTAACTGTTTACAAAATAACATAATGAAATACTTAAAATCCATAACATTATTTTATGCATAAAAGAAATAACTTTATTTATTAGAGCTATTAGAGCATTAGAGCAATAACTCTCGAGGTTGTCTTGCGCATGGTAACATAAGCTCGCATCACGTCCCGCTCCTTCAACATGTACTACATCCGGCTCACCAATCATACCTACATCACAGGAGGAATAATGAGCCTATTGCGCAGTAAAGAATATAAAAATGTGATGCAATCTTAACCTCTAAGACAATTCTCCATGTTTTAGTTTCATATACAGTCATAAGTTGGGTGAGAGCAATCTTTTCATTTTTCGAACTCCCCATTTGGATTTGTTTTTACATGAGAGCAACCTCTCTAGTATCCAAACCTAGTAAAAACAGATCCACCTACATTTACATTCGTTACTGTTTACTGTTTTACCATTAGGTGAGAGCAATCTCTTTAGTTTTCGAACTCACCACTCGTTGAGTAAGAACAACTTCTTCAGTTTTCGAACTTACTCAAACGAGTTGTTTCTACGTGTGACCAACTTCTTCAGTTTCCAAACCCACGTAGAAACAATATTATTATCTTCAATATTAGCCAATGAAATGCATAACATATATCCTATGATGAGTCTATATGAATGTCATACAAAGCAGTTTATATATATGTTAAACGAAACAGTTCATAGATATGGCATCAATATTACAAACATCTAACATACAATAGTTACAATCATGCTTTAACTATAACATTATGAATTGGGGAATTACATTAATTAATTTCGCCATTAAATCTATAATATATTTATTCATTAATTTTTTGACATTTATATATATTCTAATAATTTCCTATTTCTTGTAATCAATGTAAGAATTATAATTCTGAACCAACTGTCTATTCCATGGGTATTCATTTAGTGTAAGTAACCTAATTTAAAGTCTAGTTTATTATTAAGTGAATATTACAGTTAAAACCTCAAACTATCTTGGAATTTAGATCACAGCAGTATTAAAAGAATTCACTGTTTGTTCACAAATCTATTCTAGAGATTATTCCTTGTATTCATCCTTATTTCTATATAGATGAGTATTAACAAATTAAACTAAATAAAATAGAAGAATATCAGATCAATACTGGAGAATTTCTATCAAACATTAACAACCTAATTATGCAAAACTATTTCATATTTATGCTAATACACTCAGTTATTTATCATCAACATTTCTATTAATCTAAATCACCAGAGAACATTACAACAGAGGACCATCAGTGAAAGCTAATATTACAAGGGGCAAATAAGAGTTTAAATAATAGGACAACATACATCAACTTCATTAAACTACTTCAAAACCATAAGCAACAAAGAACAACGAACGACAAAATTTACATTCACCATACTCCTGTGATGTAGGTCCTTACGGACAAGAAGACAAGCATTATTCTTACCTCGTTTGCTATTCCTCCTTATTTTCCTCAGTTTCGATCCTTCTCTACGGCAGAATACTTCTTTGGACTCTCTCTCCCTTTCCTTCTCAGTTCTTCCTCGTTTTTCTTTAGTAGAGTGATACTAATGCATATTATGCATATTTATGCACGGTTTCAGTGACTGAAGAGTCAGCCATTGAAGACAAGAGATGTTGGTGATGTTGGAACATCAAAAGTTCAGATGTTTGGCGCTCCAGACGATTGAGTTTTGTCTTCAGACATTGATATTAAATGGCAGTCGATCGATTCAACAGAAGGGTGATCGACCACCTTTTCATTTAACGTCCGAAAATTTTAAACTTCACAAACTCTGGTTGATCACGCCGGTTGATTGCCCAAGACGCGATCAACCGCCAACTTTCTTCATTGATTTTCGTCAGATTTTCTTAATTCCTTTAAATTTTTATTTCTTATATATATATATATATATTTAACAATATACTAATAATTCATAATTTCACTAAATCTAATAATTACACAAATTTAAATATCTGGGATATTACAGTTATGGCTCTAAAGAATAAAAGTTGTTTAAATGGCTAAAAGACTTTGTTATGGTTTTTAAGTATTTTAATTATGTTGTTTTTGTAAAACAATTAAATATTTTTATTATTCCGTGTAACGTACTCTGATGTTTCTCTTTAAGTATATTTTAAATGGGTTTCAAAATATTCAAAATTATATGAAATTGCATAAACAAAAATGAGATGTTACAATTTTACAGTTGAGATGCATGTTAATTTTACTATTGATGTTTTTGAATGGCTATTTTCTATTATAATGTTTTCAAATGACTTTTCAATGTACGAGCTGCCTTAGGTCTTTGTTGGTACTACTTCCGGATTTCACTATTTTTAGATCTCTAGAACAATTATGTTGTTTTGGTTGTTTGTTTATATTCATGATATTTTTCATCCAGACATTTCTTTACTGAAGCTTTTTTGGTTATCTGTCTATTTATGTATTTATGAGACTCATGTTAATTTTATAGTTAAGATGCAAGTTAATTTTACTGTGTATGTTTTTGAATGGCTATTTTCTATTATAATGTTCTCAAATGACTTTTCAATGTTACGAGCTGCCTCAGCTCATGGAAGATTGGAGAATTGTTTAGCGTTTCAGAGCAAGAGCTTTTCCTTTGGTTCCTAGTGAAAGGTACTCGCGTCAATTTTCCCACCTCCAGTTTGATTTACTTTGATGTGGGTGTTGTAGACAAGCAGTTCTATTTCCCTTTGTTGCTGTTTTAGTTTCATGGAAATTGAGAAGTTTAGTGTTGAAGCAATTTTCTTTTGAATATTTGTTTGGGACTTTATGATTTCCAATTTATAGCATGCTAAGATACTTTTGTTAAATGCCAATGTTATAGAATTTATATAAAATTATGTCCACGAAGAGTTGAAATTTGTGGATTATTTTAGGAGATTCACCAATTTGTAGCATGTTAAACGAAAAGCAAGTTTCATGATGTGTTTGTTCTTGTATCTACATCTTTAGGTCGCTCATCAATGGATTGTGCAAAATTTTGAAGTACATACAAAATGAATTTATTGAGCTTTAGCTTTAGCTTCAAAATCGGTAAAACTGAGACCAAATAACATGAGCCTAAAATCGGGGAAAAAACTAATAATGAACCAAAAATCAAATTGTAGTTTTCAGTTTGATTTTTCAGTGGCATAGGTTTTATATAAGTTTTTGAAAGGCAAAATCAAACTGAGTCAGTTCAGCTCTAATTCGGTAAAAAACGGAACTGTTTCCACCCCTGTTCACCACCGCCTACGTTTTCTATGGGATCACCACAGTTTCAACTTATGAGACGCTCCCAGAGTTAAGCCAATTAGTTGGACACTAGGGGGGCTAGGAAGATACTTGAAGTAGGTCAAATCATTTAATTAATCAAGGGCTTCAATAGAGGAGACCAACGTTCAAGTTATCAATACAGAATGTCATATCATGGTCTAACACAAAGAATACTAGCTCTCCCCTACAATTATCATAAATCAAGTGTCCAAGGAAAAGTTTTGCATTTTATGGTAAAGTAGAGCCAACTAATCATGTTGTCATCAAGGTACTTCTCCAAAGTGAAAGTGCTTTTTGATTTAGGTTCGACTCATTCATTCATTGAAAAGTCTTTTATGAGTGTTAGAGATTGAACGATAGCCAAAAAAAGAAAATACGATGTAGGACACTAGATTTACGTGGACCCTTTGGGGAAAAAAACAACGGGCAGATGAATAAATCTACTATGAACATCAAAATACAACCGCGAGTTTTGTAACTCTAGTTTACATCAATTTATCGAGAAAACAAAACCCTAAATGAAATTTATAATTTGGTCTCACCGGTCCAGCCCTCTAACAATGAGTATGTTTGATTTGATTGCAGAATGTCGGGAGCAAGTTGTTCGTGTCATCAGACCACTTGGCAGTTATCGAAAAGTTAATAATGACTATCAGGATTGCATGTTGATGACTATCAAGCATAGTTTGCACCTAGGGTTGATTTTAATGGAGATGGCAGATGACATACTATGTTTTCCCATAGATGCCTTAGAATTGTTTTTGGGGATTGTCGACTTTACACTAAGGGATGGAGTCAAAGAAATGGGAACACCAACCGCAGTATTCAAGGACTACTTAGATTTTTTTTTAGGAACAACATTATTGGCCTCAAAGAGGGAGATCGAGTTTGTTCGTTGCTTCCAACAACTTAGATTTCAATAGGTTTACAAACCTATCTTGTTAAAGTACACAAAAAACAACTAAGAGAAAACAGTAATTATTCTCAAACTCGCAAATCATCTATTTAGAAATACTTAAATGAAATTTTCATGAATTTATAAGGCATGATAAATTGTAAGCGCAAACATTAATAAAAAAATACATATATTTATCACATAAAATGTTAAAGTACATTTTTTTGTTGTCCAAATAACACTAAATATAAGTGTTCAATCAAACCCTAACTTACTATTTCTTTTCTCTCTTGGTTTATTTTAGATTCAATCAAGGGAAATTACTATACTATCTGTAACGATTATTATTTTAAGGGAAAAATTCAAAGAGGAATATATTTTTTTAATTACTCCATTAAGTGGAAGTTCCATAAATTTAAGGGGAAAACTTTCCTATTTACGCCACCATTACTTTTCTCATTACTTTCCCTACTTCTCATCTCCCTCTCTTTGATGGCATTTTGAAGTGCCTCCAAAAGAGGGGTCAAGAATCGGTCCAATGAAAATGGAGTAATATAAGCAAGTAGCTCACTAGCAAGTAGGAGGTGGCAGATGATATTTTCCAGCAGCTGCTTCCAGTTGGTGTCACTTGATCTCCCTCTCACGAGCTCCAATGAAGCTGATTTTTGGACACTTCACTTTCACATATATCTATTGTACGCCCTCCAAATTTCAGATCAAAAGCCAGTATGCAACTTGAGATCTCGTACGAAAGCTTCTTGGAGGTCGGTTGGAATCGGCAGATTGAGTCTTCAGTAAAGAAAGGAGCATAACTTCTGAACCTAAACTCCTTTTCTGTTGATTTTTCTTCCTTAGAACGCTGATGAATAGGGGGTGATTTTGGCAGTAGTTTTAGTAACTTTGGTACTAGGAATGTTGGAGAATAAATGGAAGGCAGATTCGGGAGGAGCCAAAGGTGAACCGATCTGCACCTTTGGTTTGATTGAACTCCACAAGGAGTGTCTCCAACCGGGCTGGGATGTGCATTTCACCTCACTTACAATTTGGATCTACTACCCTAGAGGCAGCAGGGTAAGGAGGGACAATATGATCTTCAACCAGAATGAACAATGATTGAAGAAATGGTGGCTCACTCACTCGGATCTACTCCAAGAAGCTTGGCCGATGTTCCTTACAAATGAGGTGAAGAGTTTCTCTTCAAAAACTAGGTTTTTTGTCAAATGTTCACTGCTGCTCAACAGCTATAAATTTACTATATATAGTGTCCCCATTAAGGTTACAAAATAAGGAAAAAGAAAAGAAAACAAATCACAAATAAAATGGCAATGTGAATATTGATCACCACTCGGCTAGGTGCAATGTGAATGTTGATCACCACTCGGCTAGGTGCAATGTGAATGGTTGAGTGGGCTTAACTTGTGTGGTCCATGGACTCTAGCATCACCACTCCATTTCTCATGCAAAAGTTCCTTTTCTAAAACCATGCAAATCTCCAAAAACACCAGCATGATAATCTCCAAAAAGCATCAGCATAAAATGTACAAAAGGATTGAACACACGGCCTTAGTGGGAGTGCTTTTCTTGAGGGCTGAGAGGAACATCACCTTGAGTTGTCTCCTCAATTTTCCAAACCAATAAATGGAAGGGTTTCTCCATGTCTTCAATTGTCGGTTCTCCTCCAAGATTAGCATAGAATTGATCCCCTGTAAAATGAGCAAACAAATTAGAAATCTTCTATGCTCTCGATCTAGTCAAGGGACCTTGCGGCATATCATCCTCTCTGGATAGTTAAGGATTTGTCCTCAAATCAAGTTCTTCTTCTGATTTCTCTTGGATATTTTCAGCTTCTATATAGGGTGACAAGTCTTGTACATTGAAAGTGGCCGACACTCCATAGTCTCCGGGGAGGGCAATTTTGTAGTCATTGTTGTTCACCCTTTGTAGCACTCGAAAGGGTCCATCAGTTCTAGGCATTAGCTTGGATTTCCTTTTGTGTGGAAACCTCTCCTTGCGTAGGTGAAGCCACATAATATCCCCTTCATTGAAGATCACTTCTTTTCTGCCTTTATTGGCTTACTTAGCATAAGATTCATTCTTCTTTTCAATTGACTTCCTCACCGATTCATGCAAAGACTTGATGTGATCAGCCTTGGCTTCTCCCTCGGTATTTGTCATCTCCTTTGATTGAATAGGGATGAGGTCTTAGGGAGTTAAGGGATTGAAGCTATACACAACTTCAAAGGGTGTTTTCTGAGTGGAATTGTGCATGCTTCGATTATATGCAAACTCCATATAAGGGAGTTGTAAATCCTAATCCTTGAGCTTCCCTCTAAGGATGCTCCTTAATAGCGCTCCGAGAGTCCTGTTAACAACTTTCGTCTAGCCATCCGTTTGGGGATGGAAAGAGTTGCTAAATAGGAGCTTAGTGCCAATCTTCCTCTACAAACTTTCCCAAAAAGCACTAAGGAATTTAGTATCCCGGTCCAACACAATAGACTTGGGAATACCATGAAGTCTCACCACTTCTTGGAAGAACAACTCGGCAATGCGGCTTCAATAATAAATTTTGGAACAAGGTATAAAATGTGCCATCTTTGAAAATCTATCCACAACCACAAAAGTTGAATCTTTGGATCTACTAGTGCGAGGTAGCCCCAAAATAAAATCCATACTCATCTCAACCCATGGTAGGCTTGGATCTGGTAGCGGCATATAAAGTCCTTGGGGTAGTGATCAGCTCTTGGACTTTTTGCAAGTAATACATTTTTCCACCACTTTGTGAACATCCCTTTTAAGGTGTGGCCAAAAGAAATGCTCCGTCACAGCCTCTAATGTCTTCTTTTCACCAAAATGACATGCCAAACCTCCGTCATGAGCTTCCTTTATCAATGATTCCCGAAGGCTCCCCTCGGCACACAAATTTGGCCACTTTTACAAAGATATCCATCCATGAGATGGTAAGTGCCCTTGGCCTTGCCTTGAGATAATTGTTGGTAGATCTACTTGAATTCTTCATCTTCCAAATATGCACATTTGATCCATTCAAATCCCATTATCCTTGTATTCAATTCTGTTAGAAGGTTGCAACTCCTAGAAAGTGCATCGGCAACAACATTGGTCTCTCCTTTCTTGTACTTAATGATGTAGGGAAATCGATCAAGAAACTCAAGCCACTTTTCATGTCTTCTATTCAACTTGTTTTCACTCTTGAGGTGCCTCAAAGCTTGCTGGTCCGAGTGAATAACAAACTCTTTAGGAAACAAATAGTGTTGCCATACCTCTAATGCTCGGATAACTGCATAGAACTCCTTGTCATAGGTTGAGTAGTTGAGTGTGGCATCCTTTAAATTTTCACTAAAGAAGGCAATTGACTTGTTTTCTTACTTTAGGACAGTACTAATCCCCAAACCCAAAAAATCACATTCTAATTCAAACACCTTATTGAAATCGGGTAGCTGAAGGATGGGAGCTTGGCACAATTTTTTGCTTGATGTCTTCAAAATTTCTTTGACATGCTTCACTCCATTGGAATTCTCTCCCTTTCTCTATACAATCAGTCATGGGAGCCATGAGGGTGCTAAAGTTTTGAATGAACCTCCTATAGAAAGAGGCTAATCCATGAAAACTACTCACATCCGAAATACTCCTTGGAATCGGCCAATCCTTAATGGTCTCCACCTTGGCTTCATCCATCTCCATGCCATCTTTCAAAAGTATGAATCCCAAGAAATGCACTCTTTCTTGAGCAAAATAGCACTTTTTAAGATTCCCAAATAGTTTCTCCTTTCTCAAAGTTTCAAATAGCAATCATAGATGCTCCACATGCAAAGCCAAATCCAAGCTATACACAAGAATGTCATCAAATTATACCACAACAAATTTTCCTAAAAACTCCTTCAACACATGGTTTATTAGTCGCATGAATGTACTAGGAGCATTTGTTAAACCGAAAGGCATCACTAACCATTCAAAAAGACCATGCCTAGTCTTGAAAGCTGTCTTCCATTTATCACCTTCTTGCATCCATATTTGGTGATAACCACTCTTCAAATCCACTTTGGAGAAAATGGCCGCCCCACTAAGCTCATCAATCATGTCTTCCAACCTCGGTATGGGAAACTGATACTTAATAATAATCTGATTTATAGCCCCACTATCAATACACATTCTCATAATGCCATCTTTCTTGGGTACCAACAAGCTAGGTACAGCACAAGGGATCACCTACTATCGAATGTACCCTTTCTCTAGAAGTTCTTGAACCTGTTTTTGAAGTTCTTTGGCCTCCTTCGAGTTTAGTCTATAAGCGGAATGGTTTGGAAGAACTACTCCGGGCTGAAGATCAACTCTATGATCAATCCCTCGAAAGGGTGGAAGTCCTTAAGGAGTTGTGCAACTTCCATAAGAACTACTCCTAGCTCCTCCATTCTTTCTTTGAACACGATGAGGACAATCGACCCTCCTTCACAAAGGCTTTTCCTCAACTCATTTTTTGACAAAAACAAGTTAGCCTTGGACTTTTGCTCCCGCTTAGTTTCCTCATCTTTGGCCAATTGCTTCGGACTAAGAGGCATTAAAATGAAATTCTTGTCTTGGTGCTTGAGTGAGTACTCATTTGTGTAACCATCATGCAATACTCTCCGATCGGATTGCCATGGTCTTCCCAACAAGATATGGCTTGCATCCATTGGCACCACATCAAATAGGGCTTGATCTTCATAGTCCCTAATAGCAAAATCAATCTTCACTTGCTTGGACACCTTCAACACTCCACGATCATTCAACCAACTCAATTGGTCTGGATTAGGGTGCATGGTGGTCTCCAAATGAAATTTGTCCACAAGCTCTTGAGATGCCACATTTGTGCAACTCCCTCCATCAATGATGAGTGAGCACCCTTTATCTCTGATTAGGCATCTGCTAAAAAAAATATTCTCCCTTTGCTCATTGTCTCCACGGGTGTGAGCAACTAGAGATTTTTGAATCACCATCAACAAAGGTCCTTCTTGTGCCAAGCATCTCTTGGCCACATCAACTTCTTCCTCTCCCTCTTCAAGGGTGGTGGATTCTTCACCTTCATCCTCACTAATTAACTCATTTGTGGCCTCCCTAAAGATCATAACTCATTTATTGGGGCACTGAGAGGCAATGTGACTATGTCCGAGACATTTGAAGCATGGGATGTCCCGTGCTCTCGGCCTTTGAACTCCATCTACCACTTTCTTTTCCTCCATGGTTTTGATGGTAACTCCCTTGTAATTTGTCACCTTGAAGTTTGTTATCTTCTCATTCTCCTTGGTTTGGGACTTGGGACAGGTAAACTTTCTTTGAGGGGTGAACTTGGTAGCCCCCTCATTTCCTTTTCTCAATCTTTGCCGCTCCACCTTCACGGCCATTTGGATAACACCCTCCATGGTGTCAAGTGGTTGCAACTCAACAATGTCTCCTATATCACAGTGGAGACCTTTAATGAACCTCGCTATGACTTGATCCTTTGGTTCTTCAAGTCCACATCGAGTTTTCAAAGTTTCAAACTCGGCCAAATACTCATCAACTGTCAATGGCCCTTGTCTCAAACTTTGCACTTGATAAAACAACTCTTGGCGGTAATGTAGTGGCACAAATTTCTTTCTCATCAAAATTTTCATTTCCCTCTATGTATCAACTTCTTTCATGCCATCTCTCCTCCGCTGACCTTTAAGGTTCTCCGACCACAAGTGAGCATAACTGGTAAGCTCAAGTGCCACAAGCTGAATTTTTGCTCCATCGGAATAATCATAGCACCCAAAAATCTTCTCCGCCTTTTCAATCCATTCCATGAATTCATTACCTTGGCTGGACCCTTTCAAAGGAGGAATGGACACTTTGATATTCTTCAACTCATCTTTGGTTGAAATTCTTGGATTAAAATCGGATTCATCATCATCATAATCATCATCATCAAAATGTGGTCTCCTAGCACCGACATTTCTTCTCCTTGCGGTTAGAGGGTTTTGTTGTGGTTGGTCAGCATTCGGTTGGGGCCTCTGTGCCAATGTAACTTGTTGTAAGATAAGCCTTATCTCTTCCTTAAAAGAGTCCATTTGCTGCTCCAAAGATGGTTCAACAGTGGGTGGGGGTTGAGGAGCAACCGGTTGACTAGTTGAAGCTTCCCAGTTTTGGTTTTGTTGAGCCCCACTTCTTGTCATCATAATACCAAGTAATTTATCACCAAAATGTAACCAAACACAAATCAAACTAGCTTTGATACCACGCTGACGTGCCTCCAAAAGAGGGGTCAAGAATGAGTCCAATGAAAATGGAGTAATACAAGCAAGTAGCTCACTTGCAAGTAGGAGGTGGCAAATGATAATTTCCAGCAGCTGCTTCCAGTTGGTGACGGTTGATCTCCCTCTCACGAGCTCCTATGAAGCTGATTTTTGGAAACTTCACTTTCACATATATCTATTTGACGCCCTCTAAATGTTAGATCAAAAGCTTGTATGCAACTCAAGATCTCGTACGAAAGCAGCTCGGAGGTCGATTGGAATCGGCAGATTGATTCTTCAGTAAAGAAAGGTGCGTAACTTCTGAACCCAAACTCCTTTTCTGTTGATTTTTCTTCCTTGGAACCCTGATGAATAGGAGGTGATTTTTACAGTAGTTTTAGTAACTTTGGTACTAGGAATGTTGAAGAAAAAATGGAAGGCAGATTCGGGAGGAGCCAAAGGTGAACCGATCTGCACCTTTGGTTTGATTGAACTCCACAAGGAGTGTCTCCAACCGGGCTGGGATATGCGTTTTACCTAAATTACACTTTGGATCTACTACCTTAGAGGCAGTAGGGCAAGGAGGGACAATAAGATCTTCAACTAGAACGAACAAGGATTGAAGAAATGGTGACTCACTAACTTGGATCTACTCCAAGAAGCTTGGCCGATGTTCCTTACAAATGAGGTGAAGAGTTTCTCTTCGAAAACTAGGTTTTTTGTCAAATGTTCACTGTTTCTCAGTAGCTATAAATGTACTATATATAGTGTCCCCATTAAGGTTACAAAATAAGGAAAAAGAAAAGAAAACAAATCACAAATAAAATTGCAATATGAATGTTGATCACCACTCGGCTAGGTGCAATGTGAATGGCTGAGTGGGCTTAACTTGTGTGGTCCATGGACTCTAGTATCACCACTACATTTCTCATGCAAAAGTTCATTTTCTAAAACCATGCAAATCTCCAAAAACACAAGCATGACAATCTCCAAAAAGTATCAGCATAAAATGTACAAAAGGATTGAACACACGGCCTTAGTGGGAGTGCTTTTCTTGAGGGCCGAGAGGAACATCACCTTGAGTTGTCTCCTCCATTTTCCAAAGCAATAAATGGAAGGGTTTCTCCATGTCTTCAATTGTTGGTTCTCCTCCAAGATTAGCATAGAATTAATCCTCTGCAAAATGAGCAAACAAATTAGAAATCTCCCGGGCTCTCGATGTAGTCAAGGGACCTTGCGGCATATCACATTTTCTCTCTTCAAAGGGAAGAAAACAAATTCTGAGAAAGATACTTGAGTGGAGATAAAATGTCATTGGATGGGAATTCTCATTGGATGATTGGTTTTGAGGATGAGAATTCTGGTAAGTTAAAATTTCTTTAATGGGATGAAAGTTTTAAATTGTAAATCAAGTTTAACATCCATTTTGATTTTGATTATTTTGGGATCATGGAACTTGACGTTAAAAACATTTGAGGGTGAGTCGTTATTCGCTGTGAAGTTCTAATTTCGAAGGTATGGTTTATTTCAAAAATTCCTCCCTAGATTTATCATATTAATCTTAAGGTTTCATATTAAAGATTATATTTTTGGACTATATTTTGCAAATAAATTGGTTATAAAAACCCAATGTTCTATATATTATTTGGGTCTCGATTTGCCAAAAAATATGGGAAATCTAGTGAACAGTGAGGCTAGAGTCAAGGAAGACACGCTTGCCCGTGGCTCAGAAAGTGTTAAGTTGTGGCCTAGGGGACTTGTCCCTAGCCTTGTTGGGTTGTGGCCCAGTTGTTTGCGTTGCGACTTGGACCCGTTTTGGGCCCGATTTGAACTTTAAATTCAAATATTTTTGGGTTTTTTTAGAGCCTATTTTGGCAACATTGTGGCCTTTGAACTCAATCATCTTGAGTCATTTTCTTTAGATTAAAGTTTAGAATTACAGTGAAGATTTTTTACGCTAATTTTATGATCCCGTTATCTATAGATTCCAGGACTTAGATTTGGACTTGATGCATTTTATTGGACTTCTTGGATTGGCTTAGGCTCTGGTTGTTAGTAGGCTCATTGTGATGTAGCAATTTATTTTTATGTCCAGAATTACATGGTTTTATTAAACTTTATTTTGAGATGTGTTCTCATATAAAATAACATGTCCATTTTTTTGGATGTTGTTTTTCATGTAAATATGTATTTCTGCTGGATTTGTTTTATTTAAGCATGCATACTTCATTCATTGATCATCTTGATCGAGTGAACCAAGTTTGATTGACCAGTGAAGGGGTCATATTTTCTTTATGTACATTTGACCATTGGAGGATGTGTTTGTTTATATAAACTAAAGTAATGACATAGTTGATTAAGTCGTGTCCCTGGACACAAAACTGTAAACCTGACTAGGGTCTTATTTTTGTGGTTTAGTAATCGCCGAGTATTGTTGTTGTTATATATACCTAAGTCATGGTGTATTCAGAGTCCGTGAGCAACACCATTTTCCCTAAGCTTTTCATATTGTACAGTAGAGTCTATTTTCTGTATGTATCACACTATAGTGGAGTGTATTTAATGTTTGCCATACTACATGTTTTATAAACCAATTTTTACACTGATGTTTTAATATATGGCATGCTCCACCATTTTACTACATTTTTACAATGAATGTAAAACTCTTTTGAGAGTTTATATTTGGATATAATTGCATGCTCATCGAGTTATTTCCTAATCTTGTAATTTTTCTTTCGATAGTTTATATTTGGATATTTATTTTCATTAGACTTTTGGACTTACAATTTAGCCTAGTTGTTTTAGGTCATCACTTTGTTTTATTAAAGTCTTCCACTACTACATTGGAGATTCAAAGCTAAGGGTCGAGTGATTCGGTCCTTTCTTGGGTCAGTTTGCTCCCCACTTTTTCTCAAGTCCTTATTGAGGCATGACATAATTTTTTATATCAGAGCATGGTTCCATTGTTTCTGGGAGTGAACACTTGGGAATCTAATAATGTAATATTTTAGATGTTCGAATGTTGTGCATGAGATTATTCAAACACCTAGTCAAATTTTTTATTTGAGTCAGGGTACTATTAGGAAGGTATCTTGAAGTAGTCCGCTTGAGGATGATGATAATTCCCTATCTGTATGCGTATAGTTTAAAGTGGTTCAAAATTTAATTAGAAGTAATAGGAAGTACGCTTCATAAATAGTTAAAATAATATCTTTCCAGAAATGTGAGTTAGTGAACTATTTTGGGTTGTGTGTGCTTCGGTGTAGTTCAAACATAAGGAATCCATCTTAGGATGAGGTTCAAAGTTTCAAATCTCTTTCTAAAATTGAAAACTTGCCCTGCCTTATTTGGAGTTTGATGAGAGAACCAATGATATATCAAATCCGAGACCCTTCAACAATGCGAAAACTAGAATTAGGATCACCCTTGAAACAAGTATAGGAGCTTGACCCGTTATCTATAAAGAGATAAAAACCAAAGCTATCAAATTGAGGACTTGACCCTAACCAAACTTGTTGATTAGAACTAAAGTTATCAAGTTGATCTTCCAAGTTTAAGCTTGAAGAAGATCTAGTTCTTCACAAAAACCAAAGAGAAAACTCTCAAAATTCGTGTCTATTATTCCTTCCAAAAAAAGGTACAAACTTGTGTTTAAATAGGCTACATACCTAAACAAATTAGGAAATATCCCTAAAATAATAGCAAATAATCCTAAATATATATTATTCTAAATCCTAGTGATTTGGAAGCTTAAAAGTTAAAAATAACATTGAAAACTTAAGAAATAAAATTAGAAATAAATAGGAAACTTGGAAGTGGTATGTTGGCTGCCTAAATTAGAGTTAAGTCTTGGCAGATTTTGAGATACTGTTTGGATGACCAAATATCTTCCAAATCTTGTAATCTTTGTGTCTATGGACAGCTTCAGATGTCTAATTTAATTCCTATGCAGACCACACTGCCATTTGAAATAGTGATCTAGCCCAAATCATCATATCCATTTTGGTGCGCAGAAAACCAAGGCCCAATCTTAAACTTTATAGCTTTTGTCTTTCTAGTTGGCCCATTTAGAATAATGAATCCCTCCATTTTTTTGTCCTTTGCACATTCTTTCATCATTGCTTCTTCATCAACACTTAGCATATTTATTGGTTTTAATATGTGTTGAGTTGATTATTTCTCTTGGATTTCTACAATTAAGCCATGCAATACTTTGTGCATTTTCTTGGTTCTTGAATGTGTCATTGGACCTCCTATGCCTTGCAATGGATCATTATCTTTGGGATTGAGCTTGGTTGTACTTTGATTCGCATAAGAGTTCTTTAGTATGGGCTAAAATCTTACGTTCATAGACTTTGGTTCGAAAACTATTAGTAGAAGCTTCTAACTTGGTCTTGTATTGTGTGCTTTGGCATTAGTGTTAGTTTCTACATAGGTGGGTTGAGACTATTTGGACAAAGGACTAAAGTTGTTCAAGTGGAAGGATGAATTCAACAGAGGTTTTCCTGATCATTGCTTGCTCTGAAACTGCTTAGGATGAGATGGTAAAGAATTTAAAAAATCAATGCTAAGTGGGAGGAGCATGGCATTGGCTTAGCTACATTTTTTTGAGAGGTAAAGATGAAAAATTATTAAGAGTTGATTAGTTAACTAAAAGAATAAAATTGATAGAATTGGAGGAAAAGTTTAGTGTGTAACATGAACTGTAAATATACTATGATTGGTAGTAATAATTATTTGGTTTATGAAAAGTTAACAATTTCTTAAAGATCATGCCAAGTTGTGGAATTGTCATATGATATTAAGGTGATTAGTCATAATTGATTGAGTTTTAAGTTTGAAAAGTATTGGAAGCTTTAGAATTACTGTTTATTTAGCCATACTAGTTTAGATTCACTTCTTAAAATTTAGTTATTTCCTGAAATATTTTAAGCTCAGTTTTAATAAGTGTTGAATAAGTAGAGTAAAGTTTTTGGCATAGAGCAATCTAGTCAAGAGATGATGACTCAGATAAGGTAAAATTCTTTTGGATATGTATAAATAGTTGGATATTTTAATGTTTGTGATTGGATTGGGCTATGCAATTCATTTGAGGTTAGCGGTAAGAAATTTTAACCTCCTCCTTTGTTGAAATGATTTAAGAGTTGATAATGAGATACTTTACATCTAATGCTCTGTGATGTCATGAGATTAATAGAATTGCATAGTTGGTGAGCTTTTAGTTTTTGGTATAGTTTAGTTGGACATAATCTCAAATATTGACTAGTTGAGTGAATATAAAATCAGATTTAATTGTTATGTGAAGAGCGTGACTCTTCAATTAGTGTGCGAGCTACTTGCTGCTTGCATGTGATATTTCGTACATTTAGTGTTTTTTTAAGTGGGCATGGAAACTAGAGCATTATGGGGATATGCTTGATATTAATGGTGATTATGAGTTTTAGCCTGCAAAATCTAGTTTTGTCAATTGAGACTCTATATTTGACATTTTTCTTGCGAATCTGACAAGGTTACCTCCCTACTATGAGTTTGAGTTGTATATTGATTTTGTCCCAACATTACTATAGTTTCTATTGCTTCGTACAGAATGGTTTTTTTGATGTTTCATAAAGTGTCAAAGTTTGATAATGTGGCGATCGATATTAATTATCCATTGTTAAGAAAGGATGCCCTATTCGATTTGTTGGAAGGATCAATATATTTTGCCATAAATGATTTCAGATCAAACTGCCATCAATTAAAAATCCGCTAGGAAAGATATTAGTGTGGCTACCCTTTTTTGAGTTAGTCATGGACATTTGGAATCTAAGGTTTTAACGTTTGGTTTGATTGGTGTCCTAGTTACTTTTAATAATACGATGAAACATGTTTTCTGATCCTATTGCTTTAATTTGTTAAAGTATCTATTAATATTGGTTATGTTAAGGCTCATGGGGAACAAATGAAGTGTCTAAAAATTTTCTTGCATCCTTAAAAGATCATTAGCTGTGAGCTAGGACCGTTGTGGGTACAACTTATGAGTAATAAGTTAAGATTTTTTAGACATATTGATTTTGAAGATAATATCTCATTACATTCGAGTTGAGTTGGGGCTATGTTAATTTGGAAGCACTAATAAGTATTATTGAGATCTAGATATTCTTGAGTTTGGATAGTTACACTGTCATTTTCAACGCTAGTATTTCATCCACGTTAGTAAAATTAAGTAAGCTTATAAAAAGAAACATCATGTTTGATTGAAAAGGAAATCTGTAAGCTGATTTCTGAGAAGCTGAAGTTCGAGTTTGCTACTACATTATTTTTGGTAGTACCACCTGCATGTTCACTATGTGTCAACTGTGTTGATGCATCATGAGTTGGATTTGGATGCATAATGATATGGTAAGACAAAGTTAATACTTATAAGCTTTGTTAGTCAAAGCCAAACGAGCCTAACTCATGATCTCAAGTTGGTAAAAATTATTTTACTTTGAAAACTTAGAATAGTTGATTTTATGGCATGAAGTTCAATGTTTTCTTCGAGTCAAAGAGTTTGAAATATTTAATTTAAATTAAATCTTATATTGTGGTGATAGGTGGGAAATATGAAGAATTATGATCCTATTTCATGGTACAATTATGCTAAACCTCTCTTGTGATTGATGTTTTGGGTCAATAACCTCAAATCTTTAATTTTTATGTCCGTTGTTAAAGATTGCAAGAAATATTTGACTACTAGTGATTACCATATGAAATGTCATGGTATTTGTTAGATAATTTGAGTATGCAACTTGATAACAACTCTTATATTTCTGCAACGTGTTAGGGAAATGTAAAATCTTAATGATGAGCTTAAAGAGAGATTTGATAAACTACTAAAGGAAGAGCAACATAACTATTGGGAAGTTAGTGCTGATGAAATTATGACTTATCATTGGTTTACTTATAGTGCCTAATAATTCGAAGTTGAGACAAACAAATTTTTGTGAAGGTCATAAATTAAATTTTATAATTCATTCAGATAATATCAAATGTTTGGAGATTTGAAATGTTAGTGTAAGTGGGCTAATATAAGGTGAGATGAGGATAATGTGTGATTGGATTTTGATTTATTAGCAAATCAATAATTGAGCACTTGAAACCTGCTAGGTTATTGCACCTTTATCTCTTAAGAAGTGAAAGTGAGATGTGACAATTATTGGTATTATGACCTGATTATCAGGGATATTTTAGGTGTTTAGTGTTGTTAGGTTGTCGCAAATCAATTGGTCTTTCTGTACAGTTCTTTTATTTTAGTGAAGATGGATTATTATGAGTGTTAATTTATTAAATTATATATAGAAGTCATCATTCAACCTTACGTGTTCCTTCAATATTGTATCTGACAAAGATATAATATTTTAATTAAGTTTTAAAAAGCCCTCTAGAGATCTTTGAGTACTAAGTTAAACTTAAATTATATGTTATCCTCTGTAGATGGATAACTTGAGCTTTGGACCTAAGACATAGTAGAGTGAACTATTAATATTGATTAACTTTGTATGAAATGATATATTCCAATTCTTATTGAGATTTCAACATATGAGACTCTTTATGGGAGATCGTGTAAATGAGCGCTATGTTGAGCTAAGGCCAAGGTGCGAGTAAACCTTGTCCCTAATTTGGCTTGGGAAATGACTGAGAAAGTTCATGTGATTAAAGAAAGAGTTATAATAGTTATGAGTCATCAGAAGAGTTTTAAGGCAGAGACTTTATGTTTTTTAAAATTTGACATCGTTGCACCATTAGTTGTTTTGTTGTAAAGGACAAGTTAACTCCCAGTTATATTTGCCCTTTTTGGATAACCGAGCAAATTGGCTCAATAGTTTACCGATTAGATTTACCACCACAGATGAGTTATATTTATAGCGTGTTTCATATGTCAATGCTTAAGAGGTATAATCTTACCTAACACATGTTATCTCTTGGACCAATCTGCCTATTTAGAAGGATGTATCTTATGAGGGAGTATCTGAGAGGATATTGGGCTATGAGATCAAAGTTCTACACCACCAGAATATTCCTGTTGTTTGAGTTCAGAAGAAGAAGCATACGAAAATGCCAAACTACTTGGGACATCGAGTCAGAAATAGTAGCGAGGTACCCTCACCTATTCTGATGAATGTTTCAGGTTGTTATAAATTTAAAGGATGAAATTTCCTAAGTATGAGAGATTGTAATGATTGTAATTTTAAGGGAAAAATTGAATGGGGCATTTTTTTTTTATAAATTACCCCATTAAGTGGTAGTTACAAAAATTTAAGTGGAAAATCCCCCTATTTATGAATCCATTACTTTTCCCATTACTTTCCCTGATTCTCATTTCCCTCTCTTAGATGGATTTTTCTCTCTTCAAAGAGGGAAGAACAAATTTTGAGAAGGATGCTTAAGTCAGAGATGTAATGTAATCGAATGAGAATTCTCATTGGATGATTGGTTTTGAGGATGAGAAATTCCGGTAAGTAAAAAGTCCTTTGATGTGATGAAAGTTTTGATTTGGTTATCAAGTTTAATCTCCATTTTGATTTAGGTTATTTTATGATCATTGAACTTGAGGTTGAAATTGTTTGAGGGTGTGTTGTTATTCATTGCGAAGTGCTAATTTTGGAGGTATGATTTATCACAAAAATTCCTTTGTCGATTTGTCATATTAATCTTAAGGTTTCAAAAGACTATATTTTTTTACTGTATTTTGTAATTTTATTGGTTGTAATCATGTTATAATGAAAACTCAATGTTCAGTAAATTATTTGGGTCTTGATTCCCTAGAAATATGGAAAATTTGGAGAAACAATGCGACCGACGTTGGGGAGACGATGTTAGGCCGTGCCTTAGAAAGTGTTGAGCTGCGGCCCAGGGGCCTCGACCCATGCCTTGTTGGACCACGATGGGATCCTGGTTTGGACAAAATTTAGATTTCAATTCAAATGTTTTTGGGTCATTTTAGAGCTCATTTTGACACAGCTTTGGGCTATAGGCCCAATCGTTCTTGCAATACCCCGACTTTTTAAGTTGGGTAATTATTTTTATCAGGGTATTACGAATGATGTATTCGTAAGAATTCCATTTATTAAGATCAAATGAAATTTATTGTAATTAAAATAAATATATTAATTTGATGAATTAAATTATAATGTTTGGAATGTAACGAATTATACTGTTTGGAATTATAATTGGATGTTAATTTAACGAATTTAAATTATTGAGTTGGGGGTAAATTATTTAAAGAGAATAGCCTTCAGCTATTTTGTGAGAAAAACCAAAAATATAGGGGAAAGAGAGAGTAGGGGTGAGCGAAAGAAGGGAGAGGCGATGAGGGAGTGAGGGCGCAACGGGAAGGAGACGACGGCGATGGGTCTGACGGGCATGACGTCTAGGGTAGTGTGGAGCGGCGAGATGCAGCGGTTTGGGCTAGGGCTTGCTATTTGGGGCTCGGGATCGGAGCTCCTGCCGTGGCATTTTCCAGCGATGAATTGCAGGTATGTTGGTCGGGTTTTCTTCCTCTTTGTGTTCTAATGGTGGGACGTTGCTAGGGTGATCGGAATCGGTGATTTGTGGAGGATGTAGGGGCTTCGGTTCACAGAGCATCTACTAGTTTGGGTTGCTTGCGGTTCGGTTCTTTAATCTGTTCCAGTGTTTCTTGTTAGGCAGTTCGGAAGGGAGCTAAAGACAGAGGCATGGAGCTTGATCCGATGAATCTGCTGCTGTCGAAAAATCATGTTGGTGGTTGGAATCGTGGGATAATTGCCTCGAGTTGTTGTGCATTCAAATTTCATTCTGATATATTCAGCGATGAATGACGATGGACAGAGAGGGGTGAACTCTCAGGTGATTCTTCTAGAAGCCAAGAAGGTGTATGGTTCCCTTTATTTTCTTTTTGGATTTTATGAGTCTGTGATGATTAAATTATGTCGATTAGTATTATGGTGAATTGTTCTGTTGAAGTGGGTTGTTCATGGTTGGGTTTGTTTCACCTTAAGCTGTGATTGAGTTGTCGTGAGCTGATCCGTGAGTGGGAGCAGGTGCAGCTGCTGCTGCGTGGAAGGGAGTCGCTGTCCCTGTTTTTGGTTCTTCAAAATGGTAAAACTTGGGTGTGTCTTGGCCAGGTGGAGGCCCTACACTGCGAGTGTGTGCGTGAGTTTAGTATTATTGTTATGTGGATTTTGTTAGCTTATTGATGTTGCATAGATTTCCTTGAGATACCCAGTGGTTGTCAACCCTTGGCTATTCTTTGCTGTTGAATGTTTTGTAGTTATTTTTTTGCCTGATTTTCTATTGCTATGCTTCTATTGACTTCTCGGCTGCTACTATTGTAGATTTCTTGACTGTTTGTTCCTGCTATAAGTCCTTACATGATATTCTGCCATCAATGCCTTGTTTGATATAGTTGTTGTAGGCTGTAGTAGTTGAGAGGCATGATTCGTAGACCTAATTCACGGCTTTTTTGTGATTAAGTACTGTTGTTTGACTTCCTGTTTCAGTATCTTTTACTGCTATTTATCGCTATTAAGAAGCATGATTAGTGTTCATTTTCGCTGCTGTATTTTAATCATTAAAAGACATGTATTCAGAGTTCTCTCTTTCTATATTCGCTGCTGTTTTTAGTTATTTAGAAGCATGTAAACAATCTAATTAATCAAAGCATATAAATAAATTTACGCTGAAAACTTTCCAAACATATTAATCAATTTAGTGTATCTCTTGTTGTTAGTTGGTGTTAGCCTGTATAGTATTTCTGTTGACATTGGCTTGTATAATTCCTTTGTTGATATGGTTGCCTTTATTCCTTGGATTTTGTTAAGTCTGTTGCGAATTAATCTATTGAGCATGATAATTAATCAATGTAAATATAACTAGTGTAAATAATTAACCTTTCGAGCATGATTATCAAACTGTTAATGAGATTAGTATATTGTTCTTTAAATTAAACTTCTCAAGCATGCTATCATTCTTGAACATATTGTTTTGCTTAATCTATTGTAAAGTTTGATTAGTTCCTTGTATGTACATTTAGGATAGTCTCATAACGCTAGAAATAATTAGGACACCACCACGGGGTGGCCATGCGTCCTGAGTGAGGAAAATAACTAATATTTCCCTTGTTGGGATCACAAGACTAATTAACTTAAATAATTAGAAACCGTAGGATTTCCCTAATCCATCCTCCATATACGAGCTATTCCTAAAACACGTAACTATGTCTAATATATGTAATTAAAAGGTTGGTTTGGGGCGGACTCATTCCAAAGAATTAAAGAGAGGCATTTCATATGCATAAACCCATTTTCTTACTAGGCCTTTAGGCTCACGTCTTACTTGCAGTGTAGGTACACGTACACCCAGAGTCCTCGAGCAATTGAAGAAGCAGTTGATGATGGATTTGCACGCACGAGATGGTGGTTGGCTAGGCTATGTAAAGTGAGAGACATGTTATTTGTAATTTAATTAAGTATTCCTTTTCTTAAATTGTAATTAAATGCTTAATTTATTTTCGTTAAGTGTAATTAAATTGTATTTAATTGTATTTCAATTTCTTAGTTCATGATCAACGCTTCCGCAAATGTCTTTATTTCCAAAATGATTTATTTTTGCAATGGTTTAAAGTGCTCACTAACGGCTTGGCATGCACTCTGATATGATTTCTTTAAATTTTATGCATTTTTAAATGTATGAAAATCTGGGTCGTTACAGTTCTTGAGTCATTTTCTTTAGCTTAAAGTTTGGAATTAAAGTGAAGATTTTCGACGTTAATTTTATCATACTTATTATCCATAGATTCTGAGACTTAGATTTGGACTTGACACATTTTATTGGACTTCACATTTTATTGATGGTAGCCCATTGGGACGTAGGAGTTTATTTTTATGTTGTAATATCTAAAAAGCTTCTATGTTTTCAATGTAAAGAGTTGTGTGTATAATATGTTTTGTTCATTGTAAAGTGTTTGGAAATAGTAATATATGATTTGGATGTATTGAAATTGTGATATATTATATGAATTGAGAGTTTTATGTTATGGCTTATGGTGGAGTGGAGATTTAAATGGTTATGGGACCTATGAGGGAGGGAGTGGTCAATCAAATGGAAGTTAAACGACCGGCTGTACATAGAATGAAAGTTTAAAAGCTCTCGTGTGAGTAACTAATCGACCAAAATTTTAGCGATCGAACATGTAACACCATGACTTTTTTTAAGTTGGATAATTATTTTATCGGAGTATTACGAAGGACGTATTCATAAGAATTCCATTTATTAAGATTAAATGGAACTAACCGTAATTAAAATAAATATATTAATTTTGTGAATTAAATTATAATGTTTAGAATTACTTATAATTGTTTTAAATTAAGGATTTATTGAATAAAAATAAGAGAGGGGTTAAACTATTAGAGATATAAAATAATGAAAAGGTATTTTAAAGTTAATTGGATAAATTTGATTAAATTTAATTAGTGGATGTATATGCTGAACTGGTTTAGCAAGAACCAAACCGGTCTAGCGAATAAAACACAAAATGGCCAAAGGCCATTATGTGTGCGTCGATCGTGAACGAGAGAAGGGAGAGATAGTGCCGAAGCGAGAGCCAACGACGGAGGAGAGTGAGCGTTTATGCGAGCTCGGGCTCGGGCGTTTGAGGCGGTGGCTGGTGACGCATGGTCCCGTGAACGACGAGCAGCGGTCACAGGTGTTTAGGGCTCTCGGGTTGCAGCTTTGCATGTGTGATCAGGAGCGAGATCGGCGACCGATTGGCAACAGCTCTGTGATCGGCAGGGGTGGGTTGACGGTTTGGTTGGAGGCATGTGGTCTGCCTGTGGTTTGAACCTTACCGGTCTGCTGGTTCTTGGTGAAAGACGACAGCTTGCAGCTCAGATGTGGCCAAAGAATTTGTTTCTGCTGCCGGTAATCGTGGGATAGGTTGTTTTACATTTCAAATTGCCTTTATGTGTTTATATTGAGCAAGTGAGTGAAAGAGCAAAGAAGGATAATGGCCGAGTTGAGCTCTCTGCGTGAGCGAGGTGCTCTCTGGAATGGGTGTTGGAGCTGCTAGAGTCAGAGAGCTGTCCCTGCCTTGTGTCTTCAGTGATGGTAAAACTTGGGTGTGTCTTGGCCATGTGGGGGCCCTATATCGCAAATGTGTGCGTGAGTGTGTCCTTTGGGTTGATAGTGTAAAATGCTAGATTTTTATGTTGCTCTGTGATATGTCCTTTGTTGGTGCCTTGGCTGTCCCTTAGTTGTTATGTCTCTGTATGTGTTTTTACGTTGAATATTCCTTTGTTAGTATACCAATGTGTTTTCTAAACTTGTTTGTTGTATGTTTCGAATGATGTGTGCTTGAGTTCTTTGTAACTTGCCTCTGTTGTATTTGCAGTAGTATAATTATTTTGTATGCTCACGTAGGTTCCTCTGGCTTAATTTCTCTATTAATATTTCTCTTTTGATGGTTCCATTCGTTGAGTTCCCTCCTGTGAATAATTTCTTTGAGCATGCTATCAAAAATGAATAATTATAAATAGTGTAATTAACTAGTATATTGAGCATGCTAATCAAATTTTTAATCTGTTAAGTATGTTAACTTAATCAAACTACCTAACTAAACAAGATAATTAATAGAAGCATGTAAATAAATTAGGATATAACCTTTCAAGCATGTTACGGTTCTTTAATGTATTGTTAGTTTTCTCTGTATTGTTGATAATTCCCTAGAATGCTCACTGTTTCTTGATAATTCCTCTGCTTATTTGTTCTATGTTTGGATACTTCATATGCTTCTATGCTTGGATGATTGGAGTGTTAGTTCTCTGAAACTTTATTTGTTGTATTTGCTATAGTATGACTATTTTGTAGGTTCACGTATATTCCTCTTGGTGTTGCTGTGTGTTTGATACTTGTAGGAAATTCCTTTGCTAAACAGCTTAACTGATTTGCTAGTTGTTGATTAAGTAGTTGTTTAATTAAAAGTTGTTAATCAATCCCGTGAGTATGCTAATTAATTAAAGTGGTTATAACTAGAGTAATTAATTAGCATTACAAGTATGTTAATCGATTGAACACTGTAATCCAATTTAGCTAACCTAAGCATGTAAATAAGCTAATTAATACAAGCATGTGAAATAGACTAGTATTCTGAGCATGAAATCAACCAAGCATGTAAACAATTTAATTAATATAAGCATGTAAATAAACGTAGGTTATAAACTTCCCAACATGTTATTGTTCTCAATGTATCGTTTGGATTTAACTATTTGGAATGTAGGTTATTGTCTTGCGTTCCTATGTTCGATGTAGTTTGTATATGAAATTTCTCGTATGTCGTATGTGCCTCTAGGGTAGTCTCATGACAATAGAAACAATTAGGACCACCACCATGGGGTGGCGACACACCTTGAGTGAGGGAAAGAATTAATCCTTCCCATATTGGGATCCCAAGACTAATTAAAATAATTAATTAGAAATCATAGGATTCCCCAAACTCCACGCTCCATATACGAGCTATTCCTAAAACATGTAACTATTCCTAAAATATGTAACTAAAAGATTGGCTTGGGGCGGACCAATTCCAAATAATTAAAGAGAGGCATCCCATATGCATAAAGCCATTCTCTTACTGGGCCTTTAGGCTCACGTCTTACTTGCGGTGTAGGTACACGACGCGCGGAGTCCTCGAGCAAGTGAAGAAGCAGTTGATGAGAGATTTGCATGTGCGAGCTTGTGGTTGGCCAGACTATGTAAAGTGAGAGACAGTTGATTTGTAATTAAATTCAGTTTTCTCTTTCTAAATTGTCATTAAATGTTTAGTTTATTTTCTTTAAATTATTTACGCTTCAGCAAATGTTTTTATTTCCGCAACGTTTTAAGTGTTTCTAACGGCCCGACTTGCACTCTGTTATGTTTTTCTCAAAATTTAACACATTTTTAAATGTATGAAAGTCTTGATCATTACAGAACAACTTCAATATATATTGTAAAATTCGGAAGTTGTGGTCGATTGGTGAACGACCAACATCTATTTAGATTGTAAAGCTTGAGATTGGCGGTTGATCATCTAGAGAAAAGTGGTTGACCAATTTAATGAAGAAAATACATAAATTAGTCTCGGGCTATTTTACGGTCGATCAATTGATGAAAGGCGGTTGATTGGTAAGTTAAAAGGTCACCATAAATGTGATGCAATATTATGTTTTTATTTGATAAAAAGTAGATTACTCACCACCTTATTGTTGAGAGGGAAACTTCTTGCTTGGGATGGCTGAAGAAGGAAATTTAAGTTTATTTAAGAGGGAAGTGTGAGATGAAGGAGGGAGTAACCGTGAGAAGAGAGGGAGAGAGGAAATGTTTTTAAACAAAA
Organism: Begonia loranthoides; assembly: GCA_022433065.1. Lineage (NCBI taxonomy): Eukaryota > Viridiplantae > Streptophyta > Magnoliopsida > Cucurbitales > Begoniaceae > Begonia > Begonia loranthoides. The sequence goes on along the minus strand of CM039470.1, from coordinate 10,860,247 downwards.
TATTTTTAAAGAAATGAATTTTATTTATGATGTTTCATTTCCTTCTACTGCAGTTTTTTTTTATGAGGAGTCTTCCACTATACTATGTTTTGAAAAGAAAGAGTGTCTCAAATCTCAACGTTTTAAGTAAAGGAAAAATGGGTCGTTACATATGTCCAGCATCTCATGGTTTTATGTTCATAGTACATTTTATTTCTTACTAAGCATTAGACTTATAGTTTAAGTCTTGTGATGTAAGTAAGCATGAAGACAAGGAAAGAAGCATCTAATGGAGGATTTACGCGTTGCAGATTTTGTGCTTGTTGGGTTAAATGGAAATGGAAATGTACATGATTTAAAGTTACGAAATGTTTTTAAACAAAATATTTTTAAAGAAATGAATTTTATTTATGATGTTTCATTTCCTTCTACTGCAGTTTTTTTTATGAGGAGTCTTCCACTATACTATGTTTTGAAAAGAAAGAGTGTCTCAAATCTCAACGAGCATCTCATGGTTTTATTAAACTTTATTTTGAGATGTTTTCTCATATAAAATGACATGTCTATTTTTTTGTCGTCGTTTTTCATGCTAATATGTATTTCTGCTGGACATGTTTTTTTTAAGCTTGCATATGTTGTTCATTGATCATCTTGGTTGGGTGAATAACTTTGATTAACCCATGAAGGGGTCATATTTTTTTTATGCACATTCAACCATTGGAAGATGTATTTGTTTATGTTAACTAGAGTGATGGGATAACTGACTGTGTCGTGTCTCTGGATGTAAAACTCTAAACCTGATTAAGATCTTATTTTTGTGGTTTTAGCAATCGTCGAATGTCGTTGTTGTTATATATGCCTATGACATGGTGTGCTCGGAGTTCGTAAGCGGGTCTATTTTCCCTGAGTTTTTCATATTGTATAGTATGACCTATTTTCTATATGTACCATACTATAGTTAAGTATACTTAATGTTTTCCCTACTGCGTGTTTTATAAACCAATTTTTACACTGACGTTTTAGTATATGGCATGCTCCCCCATTTTATTAAAATTTTTACAATGAATGTAAAACTCTACCCCTATTGAGTTTAGTCGACTCAACTCAAACGACATCCCTTTTCAGGTATTAGTCCGGAAGAACATCAGTGGTCAACGTAGGTGCAGACTCAACGAGTTTATTTTCTAATCTTGTAATTTTTATTTTGAGAGTTTACATTTGGATATTTAATTTCATTAGACTTTCTAATTTACAGATTAGCTTAGTTGTTTTCCGCAATTACTTTATTTTTATTAAAGTCTTCCACTACTACATTGCACATTTGAAGTTAAGAGTCAAGTGATTCACTCATTTTTTAGCCTCTACCTAACGTAACAGTGATCGGCACAGTTTCCCATACAAAGCCTCATATGGTGAAACCCCAATATTAGTTTGATAACTGTTATTATAAACAAACTCTACTAAAGGCAAATGATCTATCCAACTACTTTTGAAATCTAGAATACAAGATCTCAACATGTCCTCGAGAATCTATATTGTACGCTCAGACTTTCCATCCATCTGAGGATAATGTGGAGTACTTGATACACCACAAGACCTTGTTACTAGAGCCCAGACCAAGAAGCCTATTAACTTTTTTTCAAACTCTTATTTTACAGATGGCATGACTTTAGAAAGGCTAAAAGATTAACCACACCATGAGGAAAAAGAGAGACCAGAGCACCTCATCACTTGGTTGGTTCAATCACACTCGGCTACAAACTTCAACCGAGGACCAAGATGATAATTCTAACACTGTGCCTTAGGAGGGCAGCAATTGAAGATATATCATCCCAATGTAATTCTATGCTTCCTTATTTATTAGTTGATGATATGCTAGCATATGGTTTATTTTTGGATTGAATTATTGTTATTGAGATCATGTAGTTACTTGGTGTCTCAACTAGTGTGCTAGCCGAGTACTTATTTTGGTGGTTTTTCCTTTAAAGGTTATTATTGTAATTTCCTCTTTAGGGAAAACCTTGGGAGGTATTTAAAACCTATTAATGTTTGTCTAAGGGCAATTTTCAATTTTGATTAAGTTGAAGCTTTTCTTTGTGTTGGAGTTGTCTCTTGCACTTGGCCTGCAACTCCTAGGGCAACATGAGAGTTTGTTTGTGCCAAAACCGAATCCACTTGTTCTTGACTTATCTTAGGGTGGATTTTAGTTCCTGACCATCCCATTAGCTCTTTCTAGAGTTGATATCCAGGGTGGAAGATTGGAAGATTTGTCGTGAAGCAAGGTAGAGTGGTTACTCTCAACAAAGGACCCATTGATGTCAAAGGTTGCAAGCATAGGACCCCTTGGACCAGTTTGTAAGTTTTGGTTATAATTTTCTTTGCTGAGTGAATCAGCTTATGGAATTTGGAGTATTATTTATTGACTTTCTAAGGATTGTGTCTGTCAAAATTTGTGTAATTTGGACCAGAGATGCAGGCGTTGTGCGATTCCCATTTTGGTTCAAAATTTTCCATTGGCACCCTTTTAGGCAGGTTCTTCCCATTTGCATAGCTTCCATTATTTTTCAACTTTCGACATGATTTTTGGAGGGGACATTTTAAACTAGTAATATTGATTGCATTTCAAAATTGGTATTGATTGGAATTCTATAGAGAAAGTTACTCTATTAGCAAATCTGTGTTTTGGTTTTGGCAAACCAGATAACCGCTCCTCCATTGTTGTCAAGCATTGTACCTCTTAGTACATCATTTGGTATCAGAGAAAATTTTCCCTAATTGTACTCTATAATTTTTGCATTCTGATTTTGTGAAGATGAATACTAGAATTAGAGCCAACACTGTCCCCAATAAAGACACAATTCAACAAACTAATTAGCCAACTGAGAAGACACAAAATGTGGCCGAGAATAACCTTCAAGACCAACTTGATGAAATCTGAGATGTGATGGCCAAACTCCAACAAAGGCTGGAAGAGCCTTCCAATCCGCATGTGAGGGGTTCTAGAACCCCTAGGCCAAGAGGAAGGATTAGCATCTCTATTGACTCTAGAGGCCGAGATGAAAGTAGCCATGATGATGATTATGTTGAGATCGATATGGAGGAATTGCCTAGCTTGAGAAGAGGATCTTTTGTAAGAGATGACATAAGGCACGTTAAGGTGTCGATATGGAGGAATTACCTAGCCTGAGAAGAGGATCTTTTGTGAATTAAGGCATCTTTTGATAAAGTTTTTAAATGTTATGAGTGCTCGGAAAAAGTTAAGTTACAAATGGTTACTTTGGAGCTTGTAGGATATGCTAGTTTGTGGTGGAAGGACCTAAAAGCTCAAAGGATAAGAGAAGGTTATGATGACATTCAGAGTTGGAGAACGATGAAAGCTTTCATGAAGAAGAGATTTGTTCCTATTCATTACAAACAACTTTTTTTCCAAATTTAGAATCTCAAACAAGGGACACAATCGGTTGAAGACTACCTAATCAAATTTGAGACACTATAGATTAGATGTGCCTTAGAGGAGCCGAGAATAAATTATTGCTAGATTTATAAAGGGGATTCATAAAGAAATTGGTGATTTGGTGGAGCTACTACCTTCTAAGACTATGGATGATGTGGTGCAATTGGCTTTAAAAATTGAAAGACAAAGAAAATGGAGACTCAAAGAAACAACCTCTTGCCCTTATAAAAAAAAATACACTCCCCTACAAGCCTTCATTAAAGATTGTTGATAGAAGCTCAGCCTTAAAGATACTTGAAGGCAAGGGCATTGAAGAAAAGAAAACTAGTGTTGATGCCACCAAGCCAAGGTCGAGAGACATTAAGTGATTTAAGTGTCGCGGCCTTGGGCACATTATCTCCCATGCCCTAACAAGCGCATTATGGTGATGAGAGCGGACACCGAGGAGATTGTAAGAAAAAATGAGTTTAATGAAGTGTCTTGTACACAAGAAGAAACATAAGAGGATACATATTATGCACAAGAGGGTCCACTCCTTATGGTTTTGAGGAGATCACTAACTATGCAAAGCTAGGTGGAACAATGTCAAAAGGGAGAATATCTTTCACACTTTATGCAAGGTGAAGGAGAAAGTTAGCTCAATGATTATAGATGGAGGTAGTTACACTAATGACACGACTCGGAGGTGAGCCTAACAGAAATGGCAAGCCAAATGACCTGGCCGACGGAGGGGACCCCATTGCCTAGCCCAAGGCTTGTTAAAATATTGCGGAAGACTTGTACAAATACCCAGTCAGGACGCACTTGCGTCGTGATGGGCCACTGTTCATATAGTGATTGCGAGAATAATTAATAATGCAGAATAATAGATTAAAAGAGTCTAAATAATACTGTGCATACAATCCGAGTTTCTTAGATAACCAGATTAATTAAATCATAGTTGTAACAACCCGATACTAACTTTTCCCATTAAGCAATGTAATTAAACTTTAGAGATAAAATTTCGTGACACAAATCATTTCATTACGCGTTTAGTGGTGGCTTGTCAATTCATGGGAATTGATTAGGATGAAAGTCAGGTTGAAAATGTGAAGGGAATGAAATTTCGGTCTTTTCGAACGATTTTGAACAATTTCGGACGAGGTGGACGCAGCGGACATTGTGCATTTGAATCTGTCTGAATTCTGGATGAATTCGGATGACCCCAAATGATTTTCGATGAGGCAGACACAGGCAGACGTTGTACGTTTGAATCTGTCCTAATTTTGGACAAATTCGAACGACGCAGACGACATCTCGGACATCATTTTTGCATCCAAATTGTCAATTCAGATGGTACGGGCAGAATTTGGAGGCATCCTCTTATCCGAATCCTCCCAGAACAGTGATAGAACTGATTTAAAAATCAGGAGAAAATGACGTCCAACCAATAAAAACACGGAACACTCGACCTCACTCGCACGATCCTGACTAGCAGAGGATGTCTCTTATAACTCCTCTTCCACTTGTACGAGTTGTCCCCAAAGGTGAGCCCTATTTCATCTTCAGCTCTTCTTCTCCTCCTTCTTCGTTGTTCTTCCGGGGAGAGTTCTGGTGGAGTGCTATTTGGGAGTGTGGTGAGAGAGCTGCGGTCTGAGTGAAGGCTTGTCTACAAGGGCAAGGAATGGGTTGTCTTGGCCAGGTGGAGGCCCTACACCCAAGTATATGTGTGCATGAGTGAATTTTTTCTGAAGGTTCTCTTTAGTTTCTGTTAAGTTACCTCTTATTACTGTTGAATGCCTGGAGAATGCTTTGTTGGATACCCTGTTTTGTGTTTGTTTTCTGTTCACCCACTGATTTGTTTCTCTTCAAGGTTTGATTTGCCTTTAATGAGGATTTATCTACTTGTTGATAATAACGGAGAAGTAAAAACATGTGAAATGTACGAATCATGAAAAATATGTTGAGAATGAACGCAAGAAAAAATGTTGGAACAATGACCCTAGAATATAATTACATTTTTGTGTATCATTGATCTATTGTGAAAACTTGTGTTCTATCATTTAGCTTGTTTTGATCCCGAATATGCATCACTGTTATGTTGCTACACTTTAATCACTTTGTTCCATCCTATAGTTAGCCTTGTAAAGACGTTAAAAGCATGAGTAAGAATTTGTTTCATTCACTGTTACCATTGATGTATTCATCACTTGTTGTTGCTGTTATATTAGTAGAAGAGCATGTTCATTGTTGTTACAACTACTATATACACTGCTCATGAATCGGTTTCACCGATTGTTACTACTGTTATATCCAGTGTTAAACATTAAATCACTTATACGTTGCTGCCATTGTATTTCTTAGTTGCTGTCATAGTTTGTTGTTTCGTTCAGTGTTAGTTGCTACTATATATAGTTATTAAAGAGCATGTTTCACTGTATTGCTCGTTATTATTTGTTATGTGTTATAACAGTTAAGAAACTCACAACACTATTTATTTTTGATATCTCTAGCTGTTGTTAGATGTTTAAACTTGCTACTGTTATAGTCAATGAAAAAGTATGTCAGATGTTTTAATTTTTTGTTGTCATTGTCGATAATAAGCATGTTTTGTTGTTTTAAACTGACCCTGTGCACTGCTGTTATTATCATTTAAGAAGCACGCTAGTCGTTTCGATTTGCTTCATTAATTGCTGCTGTTTATTAGCATACAAGAAGCACATCTTGTAGTTCATCCTGATTATCATTCACTGCTGCTTAGTTTTGATTACGAAACATGTTTTCTTCATTTAGGTCGTCACTAATTACTGATTAGAAGTCGTATTCACTGCTTTGTTATGGTGTCGTTCACTGCTACATGTAAAATTGTTAGAAAAGCATATTAGTGTTAAAAATTCTGCTGTGATAGTTGATTTAAAACCCAGCTTAGCTGTTCTAAGTTTTCTCTTATCATATTCGATTAAAGCACACTTAGTCGTTTACGATTTCCGCCATTATACTCGATGCAAAACATGTGTAGATGTACATATTTCTGCTGCCTTATTTTAGTCATTAATAGCATGTTCAGTTCCACTTGTGATTATATTTGTTTTGTTTTTCATAATACGTAAGCACTCTCTATTACTCATTCTGTGTATCAATGTGAATTCTCTTAAGGCATTGCCATTTACTTTCCATATATGTTATTTAATTTGGAAGTGCTAGGCTGTGTCCACGATAATAGAAACCAAGTAGGAGATACCCCCTCGGGGTGGTACCAACATGCATGAGTGAGGAAAAATACTAAGAAAAAGGAATGATCGGGGTGGGTGGGATACATCCATCACCAAAGAAACCCTGCCGGTGGGATATGCCAGAAGGGAAGAAACCCTGAAGGCTGGATATGCTGGAAGGGGAGGAACCTTGAAGGCAGGATACACCAGAAAGCGGATGAAAAAGGGAGTTGGAGGGCGGATGGGTAGCGGAACTAGTCCACGACTAGGTGAAGCACCCAAACTTGACGAGAATGGGGACCTAGTCACAAGTAGAGGGTTAGGTTCGGTCAACTATTCCATCCCCTAAGAACCTTCCCATCTCCAGCTCAATGTACGAGTAAAGAACGAACGAAGAACGAATGTAATGAAAAAAATTAGTTTTGATGGCTCCCACTCCAAGAAGAAATTAAAAGAGATATGCATAATTCGTTTTTTCCATTCCTTTACTGGGCGACAGCTCGATGTATGAGTAAAGAACAAATGAAGAACGAATGTAATGAAAAGAATTGGTTTGGATGGCTCCCACTTCAAGAAAAAATTAAGAGAGATATGCATAATTACTTTTCCCCATTCCTTTACTGGGCGAAAGCTCACGTCCTTACTTGTGGTGTAGGTAATGAAGTGATTATGCTAGGAGCTGTAGAGGAGGCCATTCCGGTGGAGTTTACGGCATATCTGGAGGAAACGCAGATAGAGAAGTAGTGCGACACCAAATTAAGGAAGAAGATGTTGTTTTGAAAATGGTCTAACGTTGAACATGGTTTGTAAGCGTTAATTTACCATTTTAAGCCTAGTTGGATACTTACTAGGATGATCAAAATTTTAAATTACGTTTGTTTTGTGATTCTTCTAAATTACGTTTATGCTACTTTTTATTAATCATAGTTCGTTTTTTTCTTTGATTAAACCTATCAAAATTTTGTAAATTGGTAACTCTTGGATTTTCTCGGCACTCTGATGTTAAATGTCAAAGGATTTTCAAATGACGTTTTATTTAAATTCTTAATTAATTTCAACGAGCTTTTAAGGCAAGTAAGGATTCGGGTCGTTACAGTTGGTATCAGAGCAATACTACTACTCATGCGTTTCACCGCGGATAACCCAGACTCGACGGGTATTGTCTTCCGACTGTAAGTTTTTCCCTATGTTATTGAAAAAGTTAATTTAATTAACTGTAACATAGTATAGAAATGTATACAACTGTGATCAAAGAATACGTTCCCCTAAATGATTTATGTTTTCCTTTAATAATTTCCCTTGAACTTAATTGTAATTGCTTTCCTTAAAGATTTCCCTTAAACTTATCTGTCTACACTGTAACATGGACGCATAGTAAATTAGAAAAATGGCTAGAAAAGGAAGAGGACGTCTGCCTGGAGTGGGAGATGCACCCTGGGCACCTGATCGTCATGAGGATCATGGTCGGAATGAGACTTTAGTGCGCACGGCAGCAATTATAGAGCAACAAGCATGACAGATAGAGAGGCAAAACTAGTTTATGGAACACTAGTCTCGTTACATGGAGAGGTTTATGGGTCAGGACCGCGGGAATGGTAATGGGAACCACCGTGATATGCAGTTACAGCTAGTCCAGAGGGGGGCCGGATGGGAGAGGTTCCAAAAACTCAAGCCGCCCTATTTCAATGGTGACGTATTAGATATCTCAGGAGCTGAGGAATGGATACGCTCTATAGAGGATAAGTTTTCATATGCACAGATTAGTGGGGCAGAGAAGGTTAAGTGCGCTGCGTACTATTTGAGCCACAGGGCCCGATTCTGGTGGGATACGGTCAAGGCCTCCTGGAATGTGATAGTTCTTACTTGGGATGAATTTAAAGAGCTGTTCAATGATAAGTACTTCAATCACACGGTCCGTACCCAGAAAGAGACAGAGTTCATGTGCATACGCTAGTTGGGGACTGTGGCAAAATATGCCCAACAGTTTGAGGCCCTATCACATTACGCTCCACATCTAGTGGCAGTCAAGGAGCGTAAGGTTCAACATTTTGTACTAGGATTGAGGACGGAAATACAAGAGCCAGTTATCAGGGCTGGCACCGAGGGTGTCGCATATTCGAAGATGGTGTCCAGGGCTTTAGCCGTCGAGGGAGTAAAGTTCTTAGCGGCCAGACAAAGAGAGGCCACCCAAAATGTATGGAAGTCTAATCCTAGCTAGCAATCAAGAAGTAGTCCTCCCACAAATTTTGGCTGCCAAACACCCGGCTAAGGCTGGGTTGCAGTAGAGGCCAGATAGAAGCCGATGGTACAAGCGTCCCACATTGCTCCATAGAATGTCTATCCAAAATGCCAGAAAACACATTTGGGTGAATGCCTAGCTGGTTCCAAGAAGTGCTTCGCATGTGGAAAATGGGGACATAGAGCTCGAGCATGCCTGACCCGACCAGGGGGTCTAGGTGGGGTGGCCCCATGGGTCTTTGCTATGTACGGGACTGATGACGAGGACCAGCCCTCGATGGTAGCAGGTACACTTTATTTAAATAATAATTGTATATATACATGCCTATGATTGTCTCTCTTGTTAGAAAAGTAGGAGATGTTACCTTAAAGATAAACAACTTACAAAATCCCCACAAGAATAATTTTCATAAAGGACTACGAAGCGTATGTTTTATTCGATTCGGGTGCCACGCACTCATTCATCTCAACTAAGTTCTATGAGCAGGCAAACTGCTTCTCCAGCATCACGAATTATACGCATCGAGTATTACTACCTTCTAGTGACCGACTGATTACTGATGGAATGTTTAAAGGCTATGCAGTGGATATCAATGGCCGCTTATTCTGAGCCATTCTCATTATCATGGATTTGAAAGTTTACGACGCCATAATTGGGATGGATTGGCTTGCAATGCACCATGCAACCATCGACTGTAAGAAGAAGGAGGTCCACTTTTATACTTTGGGTGGTGAATAACACACCTTTCGGGGAACTAAGGAAAGAGGAAAGTACTCTATTATCTCGGCACTCAAAGCAGATAAATTGCTAAGGAACAGATTTGATGGATTCCTGGTCAATATGTTTAACAATACGGCAGTTACTAAGGTCAAAAGGGAGGATGTTGCATTGGTGAGCGATTTTCTAAATGTCTTCCTCGATGATCTTCCTGGTTTACCCCTAGACCGTGAAATCGAGTTCGAGATTAATTTGCAGCCTGGTATGAATCCTATTTCTAAACATCTGTATCAGATGGCACTCGTCGAACTGCGACAATTGAAAGAACAATTGGAAGAACTGATCGCCAAGGGATTTATTCGACCCCACTTTTCTCCTTGGGGCGCACCAGTGATATTCGTCAAGAAGAAAGATGGGACCCTGAGGATGTGCATCAATTACTAGGAATTGAATAAGGTGACCATCAAGAATAAGTATCCACTATGCAGGATTGACGATCTGTTCGACCAATTGTGTGGTGCTAGGGTATTCTCAAAGATTGTTCTCCAATCAGGTTCTTATGAGTTGTGGGTTAAGCCCGAGGATATACTCAAGACAGTGTTTCGCACATGTTATGGGCATTATGAATTCTTGGTGATGTCATTTCGGCTAGCTAACGCCCTGGCAGCCTTTATGGATTTGATGAACCATGTCTTTCGAGACTTTCTGGACAAATTCATTATCGTCTTCATTGACGACATCTTAATTTATTCCCGATCAAAAGAGGAGCATTGCAAACATTTACGAGCGGCCTTAACTGTTCTCAGCCAACACCAATTGTATGTAAAGTTTTCTAAATGTGAGTTATGGCTGAGCAAGGTCGGTTTTCTGGGCCATGTTATTTCTACAGTAGGTATATCAGTAGACCCGGCTAAGATGTAGGCAGTGGTGAACTGGTCACAGCTGAAGAGTGTCGGTGAAGTGAGAATTTTTTGGGCTTGGCCAATTATTACAGATGTTTTATTGATAGCTTTTCAAAGATAGCTCTACCACTTACTGGCCTGACTAAGAAGAATGCCTATTTCTGGTGGTCCAGCGAGTGTGAGAATAGTTTTCAAGAACTGAAGCACAGGCTGACTACGACCCCAATTTTGACATTGCCCACAGAGGATGATGACTTCAGTATTTACTAAGATGCATCCAAGAGGGGACTCAGTGGGGTTCTAATGCAGCATGGGAGAGTTATTGCCTATGCATCCCGACAGCTTAAGGTTCATAAGCAGAATTACCCCACTCATGATTTGGAACTCGCAGCTGTGGTCTTTACTCTCAAGGTGTGGAAACATTACTTGTATGGGCAACGCTGTGAGATTTATTCAGATCATAAGAGTCTCAGGTATATCTTCACTTAGAAGGCGTTAAATATGCATTAGTGGCGGTGGCTCAAATTTGTTAAGGACTACGTCTTTGAGATTAAATACCACCTAGGGAAAGCCAATGTTGTTGCGGATGCTCTCAACCACAAGACTGATGAGCCTTATATGGGGAGGAATGTTTGCTGAACTTCAGAGAGACCTTCAGGGACTTGGGATGCAGATGGTCCCAGCACCTTTGGACGTGGTATTATCCATGTTAACCCTGATGCCATCTATTATCAAATAGATTAAGGAGGCCTAGCCAAATGATTAGGTATACAAGGATTTCAAGCTGAACCAGACCTTTTCGAAACATCAGAATCTCTCTACGTCCGCTGATGGCATTATTAAGTATAAGAACCGGTGGTTTGTGGCTGGTGATTCGATGGTGCGACTAAAGATCATAAGAGAAGCTCACTCTTCCAACTTCTTTGTGAATCCTAGTTGTAATAAGATGTACTGAGATCTTAGAACTCATTACTATTGGCCCAACATGAAGTACAACATTGCCAATTATGTGTCTGAATGCCATATATGCTAGCGTGTTAAAGCCGAGCATCAGCGACCTGGTGGGGTACTCCAATCACTGCCGATTCCTCAATGGAAATTGGAGCACATCACCATGGATTTTGTCACTTGCTTGCCCAAGACAGTTAAGGGTTACAACACTATTTAGGTAATCGTGGATCTGTTCCAGTATCTATGACATACACAATGAATTAGTTTGCCGACTTGTATATCAAAGAGATCATTCGACTACAGGAGTTCCGATTTTAGTTGTGTCAGATCGAGACCCACACTTTACTTTGGGATTCTGGAAGAGCCTGAGCAGAACTATGGGCACAGAATTGAAATTTAACACTGCATTCCATCCTCAGACCAATGGCCAAAGTGAGAGAACTATTAAGACACTCGAAGATATTCTGCGTGCCTGCGTTCTAGAATTTCATGTTGGGTGGAGTAAAATGCTACCGTTGGTGGAGTTTGCATACAATAACAGCTTCCAAGCCAATATAGGCATGGCACCCTACGAAGCTCTGTATGGTAGGGAATGCAGATCCCCCTTATATTGGGATGAGGTTGGGGAAGCTACACTCTATGGTCCCGAGATGGTACAGAAAATGGCTGAGTCTGTGGCCCTCATTAAGCAGAGAACGTCACCAGCATAGAGCTGCCAAAAGAGCTATACAAACAACCGATGATGGGACTTGGAATTCAATGAAGAGGATAGTGTGTTTTTGAAGGTGTCTCCTTTCAAAGGTATTGTTTGGTTTGGCAAGAGAGAAAAGCTAGATACGTGGGACCTTATGTGATCATAAAGAGAGTGGGACAGGTCACATACCAGCTACAGTTGCCAGATTCCAAGGCAGGTGAACACGATGTTTTCAACGTATCTATGCTCAAAAAGTGTCTCAGTAATGCTGCCGTGTTGGCCCCTTCTGACGATAATGTCATGGTACTACCCAACTAGAGCTACAATGAGAAGCCAGTACAGATCCTTGACTCAAGAGTAAAAGAATTACAGCACAAGAGGATTCCACTGGTCAAGGTTTTATGCTAGAATCACGGCCGCGAAGAGGCCACTTGGGAAAAAGAGGATGATATGAGGGCTACATACCCCGAGCTATTTTGTAGCTAAATTTTGGCGACCAAAATTTTTGTAAGGGGGGTAGAATGTAACAACTCAATACTAACTTTTCATGTTAAGCAATGTAATTCAACTTTGGAGATAAAATTTCATGATACAATTCGTTTCTTTACGCGTTAAGTGGTGGCTTGTAAATTCGTGGGAATTTATTCGGATGAAAATGTGAAGGGAATGAAATTTTGGTCTTTTCGGACTACTTTGAATGATTTCGGACGAGGCGGACGCAACAGACATTGTGCGTTTGAATCTGTCCGAATTCTGGACGAATTTGGATGACCCTGAACGATTTTGGAAAAGGCAGACGCAGGCGGACGTTGTGCGTTTGAATTTGTCTGAATTTATGAGAAATTCGGACGACACGGACGGCATCTCGGACGTCATTTTTGCGTCCAAATTGTGAATCCGGACGGTACGTGCAGAATTCTGATGCATCCTCTCGTCCGAATCCTTCCAGAACTGATTTAAAAATCAGGAGAAAATGACGTCCAACCAATAAAAACACGGAACACTCGACCTCACTCGCACGATCCTGACTAGCAGAGGATGTCTCCTGCAACTCCTCTTCCACTTGTACGAGTTTTCCCCAAAGGTGAGCCCTATTTCATCTTCAGCTCTTCTTCTCCTCCTTCTTCGTTGTTCTTCCGGGGAGAGTTCTGGTGGAGTGCTATTTGGGAGTGTGGTGGGAGAGTTGCGGTTTGAGTCAAGGCTTATCTACAAGGGCAAGGAATGGGTTGTCTTGGCCAGGTGGAGGCCCTACACCCAAGTATATGTGTGCATGAGTGAATTTTTTCTGAAGGTTCTCTTTAGTTTCTGTTAAGTTACCTCTTATTACTGTTGAATGCCTGGAGAATGCTTTGTTGGATACCCTGTTTTGTGTTTGTTTTCTGTTCACCCACTGATTTGTTTCTCTTCAAGGTTTGATTTGCCTTTAATGAGGATTTATCTGCTTGTTGATAATAAAGGAGAAGTAAAAACATGTGAAATGTACGAATCATGAAAAATATGTTGAGAATGAATGCAAGAAAAAATGTTGGAACAATGACCCTAGAATATAATTACATTTTTGTGTATCATTGATCTATTGTGAAAACTTGTGTTCTATCATTTAGCTTGTTTTGATCCATGCATCACTGTTATGTTGCTACACTTTAATCACTTTGTTCCATCCTGTAGTTAGCCTAGTACAGACGTTAAAAGCATGATCATGAATTTGTTCCGTTCACTGTTACCATTGATGTATTCATCAGTCATTGTTGCTATTATATTAGTAGAAGAGCATATTCATTCTTGTTACAACTACTGTAGACACTGCTCATGAATTGATTTCACAGATTGTTACTACTATTATATCCAGCGTTAAACGTTAAATCATTTATACGTTACTGATGTTGTATTTCTTAGTTGCTGTCATAGTTTCTTATTTCGTTCAGTGTTAGTTGCTGCTATATATAGTTATTAAAGAGCATGTTTCACTGTATTGCTCGTTATTATTTGTTGTGTGTTATAACGGTTGAGAAACTCGCAACACTAACTCTTTTCGATATCTCTAGCTGTTGTTAGATGTTTAAACTTGCTACTGTTATAGTGAATGAAAAAGCATGTGAGATGTTTCAATTTTCTGCTATCATAGTCGTTAATAAGCATGTTTTGTCATTTTAAACCGACCTTGTGCACTGCTGTTATTATCATTTAAGAAGCACGTTAGTCGTTTTGATTTGCATGAATAATTGCTTCTGTTTATTAGCATACAAGAAGCACATCTCATAGTTCATCTTGATTATCATTCACTGCTGCTTAGTTTTGATTACGAAGGATGTTTCCGTCATTTAGTTCGTCACTGATTACTAATTAGAAGTCGTATTCACTGCTTTGTTACGGTGTTGTTCATTGCGACATGTAAAATCATTAGAAAAACATATTAGTATTAAGAATTCTGCTGTGATAGTTGATTTAAAACCCTGCTTAGATGTTCTAAGTTTTCTCTTATCATATTTGATTAAAGCATGCTTAATCGTTTATGACTTCCGCCGTTATACTCGATGCAAAAAATGTGTAGATGTGTATATTTCTCCTTCCTTATTTCAGTCATTAATAACATGTTTTGTAACACCTCGACTTTTTAAATCAGAATTTATTAAGAATAATTTGAAATTAATTAGAGTTATTTGGATTTATCAGATATTTATCGGGGTATTACCAAGTACGTAACCGTTCGGTTTTAATCTAAGAGAATTAATTGGAGGGTTAATTGATGGAAATCAATTTAGGAAATGGAATTAAGAAATTTAAATTGGACCTCTAATGATCTTTTAAAAACATTTGGAATAAGTCGAGAGTTACAATTTTGGGGCGGTTAATATGTAGAACAAATGTTTAACATTTAAACATATAAATTTAATATTAATTAAGGAATTAAAGGAAAGTACGGATTTATTGTTAAATAAATGAACCGGCTCAGCTTGACTCTCATTTCGTCAATGGCCTTCGGCTAGACGAAATGAGGGGGAGGGATGAGATTTATGGGATAAATAAGTTTAATTGGGATTAATAATATAGAGGTATTTAATTAATTTGGATTTAAAAGGATTAAAGGAGGTGATGGGAATTATGAATCGGTTCAACAGAACCGGTTCACGCCCATTTATTGGCGGTTTATGCCATTAAACTGATTCACCCAAGCAAACCAGTTAAGTGAAGAAAAGAATGGCCAGACCATTCTTCGAAATGAAGAACGAGAAGAGTGAGAGCAGAGCCGAGGGGAGAAGAGTAGACCAAAGACGAGAGGGGGGAGCGATTGATTGCGAATTGGCTCGCTGAGAGGGTGTGACGGTCGGGAGGTGCGGTACAAGCGACGAGGAATGGCGAGCATGGTTGCAGCTAGGGCTCAGAATCGAGACTTCCATGGGTCACGATTTCTAGCGATAAATCGGAGGTATGTTGGTTGGGTTTTCCTCCTCTTTCACGTTTGTTGATCAATTGTTGGCTGGAGAGTGTTGCAGGGACGGTGGCTAAAGATGATGAGTAGAGAAGGTAGGGGATCTACTGTTCAAGTTGGACCGACCGAAGGCCATGGTCCATCTTGTGGTTTGGTCCTCTTCTCCTGGTCCTTGCTCTGCAGAAAGCCGACAGGGGTGAACACATTTGTACAGGTTGGGCGGTAGTGGTTGGGCGTGCTCTTTGCCTTCTGGGAATTTGGTAGAGGGTGTCCCCTTCCTGGGTTGATATATTTAGATGAGACAGTGAAGGAGATGGAGGGAAGAACTCTCAGGGTTCCTCCCGGTTAGCTGAGCTGAGTATTTCCCCATCGACTGGTGAGTTTTTCTCTCAGCTAATTCAATAGTTTGGACTCTGTATTGGCTGTTGTTGGATTGTTGGTCTGGATATTAAACTGCTACCATTGTCTAGATAATATTTCTATGTGAATCATTGGTCTGAAACATGTTTATAATAGATATTATGAATGAATTGCAAGATGTAGGGAAAATGTCAAAAACCAATGCTCTGATAGTGGATTGTACTCTGGAACTCTTTTCTCTCTTTGTTGAACATCTGGATTATTTACTTGGTTTTTGCGAAGAATGATGTTGAGTATATGCTGCTGTAGGATAAATAGTTGCTGTTGGTTGGATTCGTGCCTTGAATGTGTCATGTGATGGGTTGAAGCTAATATATGAGAAATTTGTTGGGTGCTAGTTGCTGGAAATAGATTATTAACTTGTTGAGGTTGATAATTTATTGTTTGGATAAAGAATGATGAAAGGTTATTGCCTAGAGTACGAATATATTAGATTTAGTGTGGTTACAGATCTATACCTTGTTGCAATTTATGGAACTTTGTACATGTTTGTTGGAGGGATTAGTATCAATAAGTAAATGTTTCTAATTTTGAAAGTACTAAAAGGAGAAGAATGATAGCGATTAAGTACCAGCCGCGATAAGGATGTGAGGTAAGGAATTTGGGTGTGTCTTGGCCAATTGGAGGCCCTACACCACAAGTATGTACACGTGAGTGTGTCTCTTCGTTAATGAATAGTATAGCTTGTTAGTGCTCTATAGTTTTGGTAATTCTATGATAATTCCTTTGTTGACTGTTAGTCGTTGTCTTTATTGGTGTTAATTTCCTTCGTAGTATTTTTCTTACTGCTAGTTTACTTTCCTTGCTGCAAATGTTCTACCTTAATTGAATGTGATGAATTGCTATGATGAATGATCAATGGTTGTGTGATAATCCAAATGATGAAAGAGTTAGAGCTAAGAGTTTCCTTGATAAAGATTACGTCCACTTCGTTACTGCTTTACTGCTTCTCCTTACTGCTTTCCTTAGTGCTACATTTTACTGCTTTCCTTAGTGCTATACGTATATTGTTCTGCATAAGTGTCTTTCCTTATCCAAGCACATTTAGTTAAAACAACTTTTTAATTAAAAGGTGGGCATGGTAATTAATTAATTTACTAGTAGTTAAATAACTAGTTGGACAGGACATACTAATTTACAACTAAACCTTGAGCATTAACTGGAGCATGTTAATTGACTTAACCAGAGTTAAGTTATGATTAACTAGAACCTGAACATATAAATAAATCGAGCATGTTAATTAACTAGTTGTCAAATAACTAATCGAAGCATGTTTAACTAGTTGATTATTTAATAATCTTGAGCATGTTAAATAACTTGAGTAATCAATTAGTCTCACAATTATAAACTTAACTAGACTTACACATGTTTAACCATCTAGTGAGCATGTTAATTAACTATGGGAGCATGTTGAAGTAACTTAATCATTTCTTGATGCATAACAATTAATTAGAGTAGTTAACTAACTAGAAAAACTAATTAGACAAGCATATTCATTATCTAACGTATCGCTAGTTCCTAGATAGCATGCCTGTGATATTAGTAATAGGTTAAATGGATTAGATTGTTTGATTAATTGATTAAATTATTAATCCATCCATGAATATTAGTTAACTATTACTTGTGAAATTACAAGCATGTTTAATTAACTAAACTTGAGTATGTAATAATTTGGAATGGTATTAGCCTATTAATTGATCTAGTCATGTCATGTTTAATTATTGACTAAGTTAAGTTGTTTCGTGAATCGATAGTGTTATGCGTGCATATGTTAAAATCCTTTGAGCATGTTTAATGAACTAAACTAGTAAGTGTGATCACTTAGTGAGCATGTTAATTATAATTAGTAAGCATGTTACTTAACTAGGTTAATTAATTAATTGGGATTTCTTAGTGAGCATGTTAATCGTAATTAGTAAGCATGTCAATTAACTAGGTCAACTAGTGAGTATGTTAGTTAACTGATTAATTATACTGAATCCGATCATGTAAATTAATTAGGATAATTAACTAGATGATAATTTATGATCCTTCTGGAGCATGTTAATTCAATTATGCTTTGCTTTCATATGCACGTCGCTGGTTAATCCGTTATATTCCTTTATTATTGTGATTTACATATCCAAGCATGTTCCCCGTTGTTTAACTAGTTTCATAATTGCTTCTTTCACATGTTGTCCTCCATTCGGGTGTTCTATTGTTATCATTGTCTTTGTGTGCACGTTCAATTACTGCTATCCTTTTATATGCATTTTCAATTACCGTTACTTTATTTTATATGAACACTTCAATTTCTATGAATGTTATATTGTGAAGCATCATGCATCATGTTAGGTTGAGAATGTATGGTCATGCATCATGTTCATAGAAACTAATAGGGAGTGCCATGGGGTAGTACGCACACATGCATGAGTGAGGATAAACGATGAAAATGAGTAAAATGGTAAAGATAATGAAGGCCTCTGTGGTCCGATAGCTTAGCTCGACACAGACACAAAGAAAAGAATAAGGGAGTTGGGAGGCGGATGGATAGCGGCCCTAGTTTGGAAATTAGGTAATGCCCTTACCTTATCAGGAATGGGACCTAGTTGCCCATAGGAGGTTAGGTCCGACTAACTATACCATCCCATATGAGTCTTTCAATCTCTAACTCGAAGTACGAGTAATGAACGAACGACTTAAAGTAAAGTAATAAAATGGTAAATGGCTAAGGAAAGGATTGGTTTGGATGGCCCCCAAACCAATGATGGACAGATAATAATAGGTTCATATACAAAGAACGCCGAACAAATAATAGGCAGAGGTGAAGGATTTGCACGAACGAGATCAGGGCTTGCCAGGCTAATGGTAAAATGAGAAACAGTTGTAATCATATTAAGTTTTATTGTATTGTACTCCATTGTCTAGTTTCTTATCTTAATGATTTAAATACGCTTCCACAATGTTTTACAAAGCATTTATTTTACAACGTTTCCACAGATTTTATTAATTGGTTTTCCTAACGAGTTTAAAGAAAGAGTCAGTAGTGACCTAGTTAGACGCACTCTGATATGATTTGTTTTAAAAAGAAAAATTTCAAAATTTTACGCATTTTAACGATTTACAAAAATCCGGATCATTACGTGTTTAGTTCCACTTGTGATTATACGTTGTTTTGTTTTTCATAATACGTAAGCACACTCTATTACTCATTCTGTCTATCATTGTGAATTCCTTTAAGGCATTGCCATTTACTTTCCATATATTTTATTTAATTTGGAAGTGCTAGGCTGTGTCCACGATAATAGAAACCAAGTAGGAGGTACCCCCTCTAGTGGTACCCACATGCATGAGTGAGGAAAAATACTAAGAAAAATGAATGATCAGGGTGGGTGGGATACATCCATCACCGAAGAAACCCTGCCGGCGGGATACGTCGGAAGGGAAGAAGCCCTGAAGGCGGGATACGCCATAAGGGGAGGAACCTTGAAGGCAGGATATGCCGAAAAGGGGACAAAAAAGGGAGTTGTAGGGCGGATGGGTAGCGGAACTAGTCCGCAGCTAGGCGAAGCCCCAACCTTGACGGGAACGGGGACCTAGTCGGAAGTAGAGGGTTAGGTTTAGTCAACTATTCCATCACCTAAGAACCTTCCAATCTCCAGCTTGATGTACGAGTAAAGAACGAACGAAGAATGAATGTAATGAAAAGAATTGGTTTGGATGGCTCCCATTCCAAGAAGAAATTAAGAGAGATGTGCATAAATTTTTTTCCCCATTCTTTTACTGGGTGAAAGCTCATGTCCTTACTTGTGGTGTAGGTAATGAAGTGATTATGCAAAGCTATAGAAGAGGCCATTCTGGTGGAGCCTGCGGCGTATCCGGAGGAAATGCAGAAATAGTAGTAGTGCGACACCAAGTTAAGGAAGAAGATGTTGTTTTGAAAATGGTATAACGTTGAACATGGTTTGTAAGCATTAATTTACCATTTTAACCCTATTTGGATACTTACTAGGATGATTGAAATTTTAAATTATGTTTGTTTTTGTGATACTTCTAAATTTACGTTTTCGCTACTTTTTATTAATCATAGTTCCTTTATTTCTTTGATTAAACTAGTCAAAATTTTGTAAGTTGGTAACGCTTGGATTTTCTCGGCACTCTGATTTTAAATGTCAAAGGATTTCCAAATGATGTTGTCTTTAAATTCTTAATTAATTTCAACGAGCTTTTAAGGCAAGTAAGGATTCGGGTCATTATAACAGTCATCCAATAGCTTGCTTACTAAGAAATAAGATTCAACTAAGGATATGATATAAAGTAAATAGCAACAGAGTCTTCAAACAAAACCCTAACTTGGGAAAAAATAGTCGAAGGGGTGAGTGACTAGCTCAGTAGGGAACTTATACTAAATGCTAAGCGCGTGTAAAACTTGTTTTATTGTTTTTGTAAAGACCATGAGTTTCAAAGAAATATGCATGTTCTCAAAATATTTGAAATCCATTTTGTCTTTTGGGAAAATCCGGCCCCAAAGGCCCCGACGAGATATTTAAAAAGAATGGTTGTATACATAGACCTATAAGTTAAAATACCATCGACATGTTTCATCACAGAAACTGTAATCCGTGAAAAAGGAAGGTCACTCAAGGACTCCTCCGAACAATTACATAGAAAGGTGTCCATCAATACGGGCAACACCTTATGAGCCTGGACGAAAACAAATGACGGCGATCCGTAGACCCAGCCCGTCACCCAGGTTGTCGGGGAGCACGCTCCGCGATGACACGCCCATAATATATATACACCTTGATTAGGTTGAGGGATTCAAAATCCAAGGAAGCATCATCTCCTTCCTAATCTCATCTTTCACACAGCGTGCAAAACAAAACATCTCCATGCAGCAGGAGATGTACCGGGGATAGCATCCTGATACTTGATACCGAAACCGACCAAAGTATCAGGAGGATTCATCACTCCCAAAACTGTATCCAATATGTCACATCATGAAATCAAATGCACGAAAGTAAACGTGTAAAACTTTCATACATACATAATATAAAAAGCTGACGTGCTGTCGAATAGTCCCCATTAGGTTTTCAATATATGGTACCCACAAAATATGGTTTTGAAAACTATGCAATATAGTGAAAAACAACTTAGTTTAAAACCCCTACCTCGTTGGCGGTCCTTTCTCATATACAAAGGAGCAGAAACCGTAGGTACCGAATCAAAGTCCTCGAACTCGTCTGAGCCTACAATATGTCAAACATATTGAAAAACCTTTTAAATGAAATCGTGAAGAATATGTGGAAAATCTTACACCGAGTCTAATCTCAACGTCATATCTTTAATAACCAATACATAACTAGTTTGTTTCTTTTGTTCATAAGTCTCTAATGTCCAATAGATCCTAATTGGTATCAAATATACAAATAGTATCTGCTTCAACTTATAAAGCACTATTCTATCTCTCATCATATACCCAAACAGAAGCCCAAAATAGAATTAAAATATTCAAGTTCATCAATGAACCATAACTCTCACAATGACTCTCGGGTAGAACCAAACCAACAAGCAAATGATCAAGAATAGTTAAACTCATTTAATATGACAATATATCATAACAGAGTCTATCAAGCCATAACAAACATATGCAAATTAAAACTCATTTGATAGAATATATGTCCTGATCACGTGCTTTCAACAGAGAACCGATTTCAAACTAACAACAATTCATTCTCGGGTCTTTTATATTCAACAAAAAAAACACTCCAAAATAGAGACCAAAATCACTATCCAACACAGCAATCCCCAACAACTCTCTTCAGCAAAATCTGAAATAAAATAGAGGTAAGTCATAGGCATTTTCCATCCAGAACAGAACTGACATCAATATTTTACCAACGATCCAAATATCCTTCTCATACCATTATAGGTTATCAGTTCAACACATCAAAATAAGAAACATAATTATCAGCATTCCTTACTCAATTCCAAAATCAAAGGCTGATCACAACTCATCGGGTGTCAGTGCATCAAAACAAGGAGCCGATTGCCAACATTTTCTCAAACTCACCTTTTGATAGAAATAATCAAATCCAATATTTTCTCAAACAACATTTTCAGCAGAGTAATACTTCTCATAATGGCTTACGGTAGAACCAAAACAAGAATCGAACTCATATCGTAAAAATAATAGCAAAGCAGGGACAGAAACAATCGGGTAGAGAGACCAAAAATCATACGGTGTCCTCACCTTAACCGGCGAATGGCAGAAACCCAGCTCCTTGATTCAGCCCTTCAAGATGTTTTTGGTCGCGGTTTCACCATTGCTCGCAATCAACAACTTCGACTGCGCATCCTATGTCAACCCTCGTGAAATTCTCTCAGTCGAAGGAAATGATGAAGGAAGTTTGGCTTTTTCTTCATTTTCTCAAAGTCTGCCACAAACCCCCTTCTCTCTTTTCTTCAAAAGAAATGCAACGAGATGCTCCTTCTCTTTCTCCCTTTAAAACCCTATTCTTCCATTCTATAATGTAAACCTACCCCTTCACTTTTTATTATTATTCTTTGGGAAAATGAAAAATTAACCATCATTGTTTGCGATCAATGACAAGTCAACCCCTATCCTTTTTTTCTAACAAATTAACCACTGACGTATGGGAAAATGACAAAGCCAATATCGCTGTCACATTTGCTGTTAACAGGCTGATGTGGAGCAGTGGAGGTTCATATACAAACCACCGTGGCTCCGTGGTTTTCCAAGAAAAGAACGCCCAATTTGGCCTGCGCCACTACAGTGTCTCAAGAGACTGCCGCAGTGTCATACCAAACCACAGTGGTCTCACCGCAGTGTCATACCAAACCACAGTGGTCTCTTGAGACACTATTATGGTTAATCCAGGAACCGCTGTTGTAATATCCCGATATGTCATTGAGCTAAGCACATGGCTTATGTGATGATTTTAGAATTATAGGGCTGAGTTGGACAACTAGAGATATTGGTCAAGAGAAATGTATTTTGAATAAGTAAATTATGATACTCTGATATGTTCATAATTAGTTTAAGGGAAGGATTAAGGTTATTATATAATGGATGATGACACTTGGATTTAGAAAAGATGATATTATAATTAGATTAGTGATTGGCAGTTAGTAGATTAGTAAGAGAAGATGCACTTGTATACAATAAGATTGAAGTTATAAGGTTTATTATTTTGGAGTGTATTGGATTTAATAAAAGAATAAGGTGGAAGAGGAGTTATAGAATATATAATTTGAGTATGGAGGGATAAATTTGTGAATAGTTGGTTAATTCAAATGTTGGCCAAAGAGAAAATATATTTGAACATAATTGGACGTATTTAGATATTGTAAGGATAATGTAAGGAATGGAAGTTTGGAGATGATCATGTATGGAAATGTGAAGCATATGGTATAAGTTGGTAGATGATATAAATGTTTATATGTATATATATATATAAGGTTTTGGTGCATAAGGATTTGGAGAAGATGAAGTAGTTTGAAGAATATTACAATTACAATTATGACCTTAAATTATGGTTACAATATATATATATATATATATATATATATATATATTATAGGAGACATGCATATATTACGTTAAAGAAAATAACGTAAATAAAGGTATTCTGGTAAATTATGCAAAAATTCAATGTTTGTTAACTGCGGTCAATCTACCGACATCACTTGATCTGCAGAAAAACAAAAGGTTTCTGAAGTAAATATGTGTGTCTTTAGCTGAGGAACGGTTCCTTCATTAAAACCAATCGACCGCCATTGAAGATAGTCATCTGAAGATGAAAAACGTCACTGGAACTTAAGAGTCTTCCACTTCAATGCTTCATTGATGCGTAGAACATTATTATGGTAACCTTTTCATTTTCAGAAGGTTGCTTGAAGGGCATTGGTGTGTGTGGCCATTGATGATGGGCGTCTGTTGATGATAATCAACATATGGAAATGAAAAGCTTGGTTTTGTTAATGCCTGGATGATTTAATATGTGTTCATTGACCTTCTGTCTTCATGAGGATGATGAGGAGATGTTGAACATTGTCTATAAATTGGATAATAGACTGTAGAGTTTGGGGGTCTGGTGATGGTTAAAAGAGAAGGATTACTTTGCCAAGTTCTGGTGAGCTTCTAGATGAGGGTTTTGTTGTGATTGAGAGTAAGGAGTGTTGTGTATATATTTGAATATTCTAGAGAAATTAGAAGAGAAGGATTTGAATGAGATGAACCATGTGATGGTTCTGGAAAACTGTAAGAAAGAGAGAGAGAGAGACTGCAAGCAAAAGCCCTATCAAAGTTGGATAAAGAGAGAAGGCTGGCGAGAGTTTCTTCTTCTAGTGTTTCTATGATGAAGGGATTGAAGAGTTTGTGATTTGAAGGAACAACACAATGGTGAAACAGCTGATGGAAAATAAAGTGATTTATGAAGTTCGGTAATTGGAGATTAATTCTCTAGGTTTAGATTATCGGATGCTTCAGTTATTAATTTCTACCTCTGTTGATAAATAATTATTGTGGTTGTTGTTAATATTTTGGGAAAAGTACATGGTCTGATATTAGCTGGGAGTTTTTTGGAGTTCCATTTCTGCATATGATTGAGTGTTAATTATTGGACATAATATACTGTTGGAAATGATTTAGTTGAACTGATAGGTATGATCGGTAAGATATACCTTGCTGGAATTGTTATTGGGTGTATTAGTGAGTGCTGGGCAGAAATGACGTATTTAAATATTAGTTATAGAATAATTAGGAATTATTAAGTAAATATTAATTGGAAGTGCAAAGCAAGAAATTCAATATATCTATACTATTGTTTGAATGCTAAAGTAGAATTTTGGATAGACTCTTTGATATAAGAATTTGGGAAATAGATGATAGTTAAGGAATATAGTCATATATTTATATTAGTTGTAGAATTACTATTGATGTCCATATGCTTAATTATGAATAGGTATTGACGAGGAAGAATATTTAAATGCTAACCTTGTAAAGCTAAGGACTCTAGGTAAGGAATAATGCTTGTGTTTTGTCCGAAAGGACCAACATCGCAGGAGTAGACTTTTTATATGAATTGCTATGTTCGTATTTTGTGATGGTTATTTGGCTAGGTTGTATTCCTACATTAAATTTAGCAGTAATGATGAAAATAGTTTACTAAAATAATGGTGTATGATATAGGAAAATTAGACTAAGTTAGTTAATGATAGAAGATTTAATGTATGACATTATAGTGAGATAGGAATGTGTTTAATATCAATGTTATAGTTGAGGCTTGTTATTGGATGTTAATTGTTTGTATTATTGGTTACGATATATGATCTGCTGCATGTGACATTTATGGAGATATGTTATAGGAGTATACATAAATAGGAGTATACGTAATGCATTGCATGGGCTAATAATGAAGATAAAAATGGTGTTTCTATGTGGATTCAGAAACTGAAGAGGATTCTCACACGTAGAAATAGCTCGTTTGAGAAAGTTCAGAAACTGAAGATGTTGCTCTTACTCAACGAGTGGTGAGTTTGGAAACTGAAGAGGTTGCTCTCACCTAACAGAAAAATGGTAACAATAATGAATGTAAATGTAGGTGGGTCAGTTTTTACTGAGTTCAGATACTGAAGTGGTTGCTCTCATGTAAAAGCGAATCCAAGTAGTGAGTTCAAAAACTGAAGAGGTTGCTCTCACCCAACTTACAACGGTATATAAAGCATGTAGAATGGTCTTATAGTTAAAGTTACATTACATTTTATTCCTTATTGGTCAATAGGCTCATTATTCCTCCTGTGATGTAGGTATGCGAAAGATCAAAGATAGTAGGAGTTGATGAAGCATTTATACATTGTGGACTTGGAGGCTGGTTAGGCTAAAAGAGATTTAAGAAGAGATGTAATGCTTGGTAAATATGTTTTGAGGAAAGTAAACTTTTGTTAAAAGTATTTTGTTTTGTCAAGAAGGTTTTCAAATGATGTTTTATTCTTTAAGTAATAGAATTATAAGTCTTTCGATGTTGCAATGTTTTAAGGTTTTACAGTACGTTATGTTTTAAGTGATAAATGGATTAATGAAAAAGAGTTTAATTATGTACTTCTTATCTAAGCTAGTTTTCAATAAAAAAGTCTTCCGCTATGATTTAAAAAGAAAGTTTTCAAAAATCATGAATTTTCAATTGAAAGAATAAATGGGATGTTACACATATCTCTATATAACCTCAAAACGTGCTCAATGTCGTACTACTTAACGTAAAGAACCTAATCTAATAAACACAACATCATATATACGTCCTTGAACTAGCATGATCAACATCCTAATATTCTAGTAAAACAGTAAACAATCAGCATACAAATCCTAACTTTTGCGATGTAGGGTCCGAAGATCAAAACACATGCAGTATCACTTACCTATCCGTCTTCATGCACTTTACGACTTATGTTTATCCTTCACAATACCTTCAAAAACATATAAATAACCATTATTAATAATCACGAATTATCAACCCCATTTTTTTACCATCTATCCCTGACAATATCCATCAATTAGAACCCAATCATGGAGAATAGAAAAACTTAAAACGTCTTAACAATCCCATATTCAACTTAATTTCTTAACTGCTTCATAATGATAATTCTACAATATCCAACATGAGTAACTGAATAGCACCAACCCATGATTAACAACAACAACAACAAAACAATGGATCAGCTTCCATAAATCAAGGCATACACTTTTTTTTTCCAATAATATCTAACATGGCCGTGAATGACAGGGAACCATTTCCAAAGTAGCAAAGCATTTTTCTCAAGCCATAATAACAGAGAATATCTTCCTTCATTTCCACAAACAATAACAATAGATAAAAATCCACAAACTATTTTAGCACCACAATACATATTCTCTTTTGGCATCCCACAAACAGGAAAAGAATTACAGAATAACATCCCACGACAAAATCTAACATGAGGACCAAAACACATAGCAGTGCAACATCATCCATTTAGTTCTTCACACTACAATCTTTATATAAAATTTATAAATGTCGGAAGGAACCTTCTTACCTAAAGTACAGCTGAAGCTAGGAGCAGGGAGCTTCATCCCATTTCCTTATGCCATTTCCTCTTCTTCTCCTCTTTCCTTTATTCTCTAGTGACCACTTTTTCTTCCTCACTTAGGCTCTGTAAAAATGCCGAATACCTCACTTGCTACCATTAACTTATAACCAAGAAGCTTTTCGAGGATTGAAAATCACACATTTCAAAAGAGGAGGTCCAACCTACTTACGCTGCGTGGAAAGTCCTTAACATTTTCTGGACAATCACGTGGAGATTGCTAGAGGAGTTGCACAATTCTTCATGGGCAGGAGAACCAAGTGGAACCAGGTTCAGCTCCACAAAATCGGTCGACATCCGGTAGAATGGAGCATCGATAGCAACCCATCCACTCCCACGCAATCCACACCACATTTCGTCCTTACCATTTTCCATCACCATCGATCATTCCCTTTGCCAATTAAAACTGCCAAAATACCCAAATCAAAATGCCATGGAGGAGAAATGGAAATGCAAAATTAACGACTTACACGACCGACGATTCGCAGCTCCAAATCGTCCCTGCAAGCTGCGGCACATCGAGACCTAGCCTATGCACCAACATTCTTGAGTTGCCACCAGCAGTCAGCATGCCCGAGCCATCCCAAGCTCCCTTCGTTGTCGTCCCCCTCTTGGCTTCCCTTCTCCCTCTTACGGGCTCTCGCCTTCGCTCTCCCTCTCTGCTCAGACAATGGCCGAGGCCATGTCTTAATCTCCAGACCAAACCGGTTCGAGGAGAACCAGTTCAACACTACATTTCTCCTCAACCAATTTTCTTTCTTTTCTCCTAATTTATTTCTTCCATTAATTTATAAATAGTCTTCTTTCCATTTATTTAATTTCCCACTCTCTCCATCCTTTCATAAACCAACCATAATTTATTTCTTCCCATTTATCATTAAACCGGACTAGTTCAAGATGAACTGGTTCAACACCTTTATTTTTCATTTTTTCCTAAATCTCCATTTTTTGGTTGATATTTTTTACCGCAACCTCGACCGCACTTTGACCGCAAAATGACCAAATTTAATAGATTTGAAACTTGTTATCTTTCGGTCGCGTATCTCGTATGCGGCCCTACTGCAGAGTTGACCAAAAACTTGAAATGTAATCTGTCATACATTTCAGTCGAGTTGCTCAAACACGACATCGACCGCGGCCTTGACCGAAATGTCCCTAAACACGTTCCCCACATATCTTTCATCCTTAATTTAATAACCTAATACAATACTCCTTCCAAATTAATCCTAATTATCATCCAATAAATTTCCATAAATTATAATCTAACGAATACGTCATTGGTAATACCCTGATAATTACCCAAATAATCCAAATACCCCCAATTACTTTCCAATTACCTTTATTAAATTATGATATGAAAAATCGGAGTATTATATTCCTCCCTCCTTATATAAATTTTATCTTTGAAATTTGCTCAACGTAAACCTTTCTTCGATCTACGACTCAACAAAACTTCTCGTATCATACTCTTACACAAAATCCCCTAAAGATTACAAGGCTTCTACATTAGTAGAACACATGGACTTAGACAAAATACTATCTCTCATCCAGGTTATCAAATTGCCAACTTCATTTGGTGTAAAAGAAAAGCCTTCGTCCAAATTTCTTTCTTTTTAATCAGATAATTTGTGTCAAATCAGTGTAACAGGGACAACTTTATTGCATTTTCAAGATCCTTATACTCCAAAATATCATTCCTACTCACTAAACTCAACCATCATTCACACCATTCACAACGGAAAATACTCTTGGGGCAACCATTTCCTATTTCTTAAGTCACAACATGACAATCTTTCACAAAAAGGTCCACTTTGATTTCACTTAAAACATCGGTTCGAAGTCGCAAAACATCTTTTGAATTGATTTCCTTCATAACTTTCCTATTATTCTTCTTGAATTCCATGACTTGAAACTCAACAAACTAAACTTTCTCTTGCTCTTCGACCTTAGCATACAAAAGGACACCTTCCACCATTCCATTTGTATGATTTGAAATTTCTCATTCAAGACATGGCGATTTAGTAGTCGAAACCTTTAGCACTTTAAATCCAAGTTCTTACATACTGACCCTTCCCTTGCCATAGCGTTTCCAAAGACAAAAGCTGGACGACAAATTTTTGAATTTTTAGAAGTCTTTAAGAAATTACACGTAAACATCATTTTTTCATAGACACTAGAACATATGCCGAGTTACATGAAGTTTATGAAATAAATTCCATCTAAGAAAAGGAACTTGAGTGATTATGACACAATGGCTCTCACAGAGGAGTGTAATGCAATTTTGTAGAAAAAGTTGTCTCATAAGCTTAAAGATCCAACCATTTTCACCATTTCATGTAAAATCAAAAATCTAACAAATATAGAAGCATCATGTGATTTAGGGGCATGCACTAATCTCGTGCTCTTTACAATTTATCAAAAGTTTGGTAGGGGGATGCAAAAACTTACTAAACTCACTCTTTAGTGACTAGTAGAGGAGGTTTTGGTAAAAGTTGACACTCTAATATTGCTAGCTGACCTTATTATTTTGGACGTGAAATAGGATGTTAAGATCCCCATCATCCTTAGATATTCATTTTTAGCTACTGGTAGCACTCTAATTGATGTAAAAAAGGGGGAATTGATAATAAGTTCTCCTAATCGGAAAGTGAAATTCAATGTTTTTGATGCAATCAAGTATAACAAAGAGGCTAATGATTGCTATCAAGTTGAACTTGTAAAAGATCTTATTAAAGAAGCATTTGAAAAAAAATTATTCGAATGACTTTAAGGAAAATTCAAGTGAGACTAAAGAATTTGCACCATCTGAGGCAATATCTTCAATCGATTCTAGTATAAAAGTCAAAGGCTTTAGACCTCAGTTTGAGTTGTTATAGAAAGATGAACAATCAAGTACACATCTAAAGCCTTCAATAGAAGAGCAACCATTTTTGGAATTGAAACATCTCCTTAGCCATCTAAAATATGCATTTTAAGACAGTAATCCACTCTTCAATGTAAGACCCCAACTTTTTATATTACAATTTAATAAGGATAATTGAAAAATAATTAGTGATATTTGGAGTAATTTGATAATTATCGGGGTGTAACCAAGGACATAATCGTTCGGTTATAATCTAAGAGAATTTATTGGAGGTTTAATTGATGGAAATCAATTTGGAAAATGGAATTAAGAAATTTAAATTGGACCTCTATACCTCTAATAATCTTTTAACAATATTTGGATTAAGTCGAGAGTTACAAATTTGGTATGTTAATATGTGATACGAATATTCAACACTTAAACACATGTTTCTTTTCAATATTAATTAATTAAAGTTAAAATGGGGAAATTTAAAAGGGAAATTAAATTGAAGAGGGGAGGGAGAGCTCAACCGATTCAAGCTGATTTGGCTCAGCTTGGAAATAGAAAGGGAATTTCTTAATTTGGCCTCTAGCCATTAAGTCGAACAGGGGAGCTCGAAGAGAGAGAAGCTGAGAAGAGAGAAGAGAGAACGAGGGAGACGGAGAGAGGGAGTGATGGACGGCAAAGCTCAGGCTCGGCTTGGGCAGCTCCCTACGAGGGTGAATGTGCGAGCAACGGAGGTGGCGGTATCCTGGAGAATGACGAGTGGCTATGGCTCCCGGGTCTGTCCAGCAAAGCGCCGAGTCATGCAACGGAGGCTCGACGACGGCCTACTGGCGACGACGAAGGCGCAACGATGGCAGGATGGAGACCACGAGGTGGATTGACATCATCGTGGCGTTCGGCACAGGAGAAAGGGTAATGGCGTTGGGGAGGCAGGGGTGTTGGTCTAGGTGGTTCGTTCTGGACTAGCCGAAGGCCTTGGTCCAGCCTGTTGGTTCTTCAATGCTGAACCGGTGCTTTCTCCAAGTGAAATCGATAGCATGTCGGGTGTGAGGAACATTCTGAGAAATCTGTAGTGGCTGGTCAGATGTGCTGGGGAATGTCACTCTTTGCCTCCTGGGTGATGGTCGAGAGTGTCCTCTCTGGTGTTGATATACAGAGAAGAGATAGAGGGAGATGGGAGACAGAGCTGAGGGAGCTTCGGCTGAGCGGGAGAAAATGGAGGCAGGACCGGTGTGCTCTCCTTCATGTGGTTGAACTGTGGGTCTGCCCTCGGGTGTCTGCGATCCTCTCTAGTGTTTGGGTAAGACATCCCTTCATTTCCTTTGTGGATTTTGTTGCTAATACGTGAGTGATTGATGTGTGAGGGATGTGTTGGTTGTTGGTCTGGTTATTAAATTACTGCCATTGCCTGGATAATATTTCTCTATTAGTCATTGGTCTGAAACATGTTTATAATAGATATTATGGATAAATTTCTGGATTTAAGAAAATGTTAAAACCGATGCTCTGATATTGGATTGTACTCTGTGAACTCTTTTTCTCTCTCTGTTGAACATCATGGATTGTTTACTTGGTTTTGTAAAGGATAATGTTGAGTGTATGTTGATGTAGGATAATATGCTGTTGTTGGTTGGATTCGTGCCTTGAATATGTGTCATGTGATGGTCTGAAGCTAATAAATGAGAAATTGTGTGGTGCTAGTTGCTGGAGATAAATTATTAATTTGTTTAGCTTTATAATTTAATGTTTGGATAAAGAATAATGAAAGGTTATTGCCTAGAGTACGAATATGTTGGATTTAGTGTGGTTGTGAATTTATACTTTGTTGTGGTCGAGGAAGTCTGTAAATGGTCATTGGAGGGATTGTTATTGATAAGTAAAATGTTTTAAATTACGAAGGTATTGACAAAAAGGAAAGAGCAGGATAGCGACTATGTGCCAAATGCAATAAAGAATTGAGGTAAGGAAAATGGGTGTGTCTTGGCTATTTGGAGGCCCTACCCACAAGTTGGTGTGCGCGATTTGTAGATTTATTAAGGCCTGCAGTGTTTCTTTGGTTGTCAATTTCTGGCTATTCGATATTTTCCTTGGATGAGTAGTATTGTTTTTTCCTTGTTAATTCTTTGGTTGTCTATTAGTTCTTGCGATAGTGTAGATTTTTTTGTTGTTAATGGTTTCTTTTACTGCAATTGTTTAGTCCCGTGACAAATGATCAATGTCCGAATGTGATGAGAATAGAATGATGGATGTGTGTAGAATGAGGAACTGAGAAATGCAAATGAGCTAAGAGTACCCTCATATGTTCTATTCTTTATTAGTTAATTGTTGTTTAATTCATTCAATGGTTCGATGCACATATTGTATTATAAATTCCATTCTAATTAGGTAATATTTGTATGAGCATGAATAAATTAACTAGCTCAACTAATTAACAATTGTTAATTATTACTTAAGCATTTTAATTAACTAGAACAATTAACCGAAGCAATTAGTTAGATTTGAGTATGCTAAGTAACCCGATTAATTAACTAGTTGTTAAATAACTAATTCGAGCATGTTACCTAGTTGTTTAATTAATAACTAATTCTTGAACATGTTAATTAACTAATTAGTTGAGCATGATAAATTAACTAGTTGAGCACGTTTAACTAGCTTGATTAATCACTGATGCATGTTAATTAAGTAGAGTGAAATAACTAGTAATTAACTAAACTTGAGGATGTAATTAATTAGAAAAATATTAGCATGCTAGTCTTTCCTTGGATTATATTATATATGTTACTTCTTTACTGTAATTTCCTTCAATACAATTATATTATTCTCTTACTGGAATTTCATTTATTTTAACTCCTATAATTGATGTTTTACTTTATTTGAAAATAATAGAGATGCCATACTGTATTAGAAAAGATCGGGAAAGATGAAAGAAGAATGAACTAAGCATGAACGAATCAAGAATTTCATTGACTATATGAATAGATGTTTTTATATTTCCTCTGTTATTGTCTTCTTGGTATTCCTTATAATCCTGCTTATAATTACTTGTTCTTAGCACATTATCATCTACTAAACCTGAGCATGATCAGTTAACTAGGATAAAAGCATGTAATCAACCCTTGAGTATATAATTTAATTAGGATATCCAATTATAGTAATGATCGTAATTAATCCTTGAGCATGCAAATTATCTAGGATAACTCACTAGAATAACGATGATAATCTGTCTTGAGTATGCTAAGTAATTAGAATAACTAATTAGAATAATAAAGGTAATCCATCTTGAGCATGTAAATTATCTTGGACAACTACCTAAGATAATAATTGTAATCTGTCTTGAGCATGTAACTTAACTAAGAATAAATGCATGTAATCAACTCTTGAGTATGTTATTTAAATTATGTTTGACTTCAGACGCACGTTTATTGTTAATTCTGTTATAATTCCTTTATTATTGTGAATTACATACCCAAGCATGTTCCTTGTTTAATTAATTCTATAATTGCTTCCTTCACATGCCTTACCTTGTTGGGTGCTCCATTGTTGTCACTTGTCCTTGGGTGTGTTTTCAATTTCTGTTATACATCTCTATGCGCAATTTCAATTATATTTACTTTCATTTCAATGCGTAATTACATTATTGTTAATGTTATGATATAATGCATCATGTATCATGTTAGGATGAGAATATATGGACATGCATCACATTAATAGAAATCAATAGGGAGTGTCACCAAGGGTGGTACTCACACATGCATGAGTAAGAAAAAAATGTTAAGAAAATGAAGAAAAGAAGAAAAGGGAGTTGGGGGATGGTGGGGTAATTACGGATCTATTAGGTAGATAGAATTTAAAAGAATATTATCTGTCCCTTGTCGGGACTGCAAGATTGTCTACCCTAGGTGGTTGAAGCTGACAATGATCTATCCTACCGCCATGGATTCCTCCAATCTCCAGCTCGAAGTACGAGTAAAGAACCAACGAATGTAATGAAAAGACTGGTTTGGGGCGGTACCCACTATAGGAATAACTAAAGAGAGTCATAAGCATATTGCATAAACCCTTTTCCTTACTGAGCCATTAGGCTCACTTATTACTTATGGTGTAGGTACTAACGACGAACAGATAATAAAGCAGGGTTGAAAGATTTGCACGTGCGAGGATTGGGGCTGGCCAGGCTAGAGCGAGAAGAGAAAATAGTTATAATAAATTGTATTTAATTGTTAGAATTCCTTTCTGAAACACAGTATTTAACTGTTTAGTTTTCATTACTCAATCAATTTACGCTTCCGCTATGTTTTAATAAATCCGTTATGTTTTCATAAAAGATTTTACAGTTGCTTCCGCTATGTTTTAAGTAAAAGATTTTATAACGCTTTTGTATTTCATTAATATGATTTTTATAATAAGTTCACGAAAGGTTAGTAGCGGTCCGGTTTAGCGTCGTACTCTGATATCTGTTTTAAAGGAGATTTCAATGGTCTTAGCAAAATTTCAAATTTTCACGCATTTTAAGAGATTTACAAAAAATCGGGTTGTTACATTCAAGGTGTCATATCTTCATCCTTGATTGAAGTTCAAGAGAAAAGGCTACTGGTGTTTTGAAAGGATTCCATAACGCTATCAGATGGACCATAGAGGATATGCAAGGAATGAACCCATCCATTTATATGCACAAATGTTTTCTCAAAGAGAACTATAAAGCTACCACTAAGCACCAAAGATGTCTGAACCTCATATTCACACAATAAGACGTACCGGGATAGCCTCGTGATACTTTGACATTGTGATCATCAATAGTATTAAGAAGATTCATCCTCCCATATCAGTAGCAGAGTAATCCATAAAAAAACATGCACATAAAGGAAACATGTAAAACTCACATATACATATGTAGTATAAAAATTTAAGTGCTATACAACAATCCCTATTAGGTTTTCATGTTTAACAACCAACATAATACAGTTTTGACAACCGTGATGCAATGTTGTGAATAAAGTATAAAATCTCTACCTTTACAGTGACATTTTTTACTAGTTGCAGCAACAAACTCTTTGGGAATCCGCTCAACATCTACGAGGTTATTGGAACCTATAATAGAGCCAACCATAATGAGTCTTTATCCATACTCAAGGGAAAAATAAGCAATGGATCTTATACCAATACTAGAAAAGCCAAACCAGAAGAAAATTATAATAACCCAACTTTTTATATCGAAATTTTATAAAGATAATTAGAAAGTAATTGGAGAGTATTTGGATTAATTGGATAATTATCGGAGTATTACCAAGGATGTATTAGTTAGATTATAATTTATGAGAAATTTAAATTGGACCCGTAGTTATGGTCAACTAATGTTTGGAGTACGTCGGGAATTGAAAATTAGGTCAATTAATATACGATACGTATATTTAACATATATATATATATGTTAAATTAAATAAATTAAAATGAAAAATAGAGAGATAAATAAAAGAAGAATTTAAAATAAAATAGGAGGGGATTTAATTAGAAATAAAGATAAAAGAATAAATGAATGTGGGGATTTAAATTAAAAAGAGAAATTAAATAGAAAACAGGAGGAAGGGTGAATCGGTTCACACTGACTGGTTCACGTTTGTTCAGGCTAATGGGTGGATTTGGTCAGGTATGGAAATAAGAAAGAAAAGGGAGAGGAGTTAGGTTGGTCTGCGATTTTTGGCTAAGGAGAAAGGGGAACCTGAGAGTGGGAGATCGAGAGAGAGAACGTGGGAGATCGAGAGAGAGTGAAGAGGAAGGTGTGGGGGGCACTCCTGTAATTGTGGGAGAAAGTGAGTGAATTTTCTCTCTAGAAGAAAGGAGAAGAGGGCTGGAATCCATGGGGAAGGAGGGAGAGAAAGAGGGAGACTTGGCGAACGACAGGGGAGACGATCTTGATTATTTTTAAAACTAAATATGGAAATAATCCAGGCATCGTAATTCACATATTCCGAATACGTTTCTCTTCACCAACATTCTAAATTTTCCAACTTAGCTCTTATCATCCAAAATTATCATATAAACCTTGTGTTTAGCTCAACAAAAATTCAGGATATTACAGTAGGTCAATGACCTATCCGCTGATTGTAGTGTAATTGTGGTTGGCTTGACTTCTCTTAGCCTGAGTTTCTTGAAGATAGCTAAAGGCATCAAGTTAATTAACGCTACCAAATTGCACAAGGCTTTGTCGAATGATGAGTTCCCAATGGTGCATGGTATAGTACAACTTTTAGGATCCTATAGCTTTTGAGGAAGTTTCCTTTGCCAAATGCCAAATGGCACTACATTCTTTCGTTAACTTGACAGTCTCTAATTCTTCTAGTTTTCTCTTCTTCGACATTGCCTCTTTCATGAATTTGGTACAATTTGGCATTTTTTCAAGTGCTTCAACAAAAGGGATGTTGATGTGAATCTTCTAAAAAATTTCAAGAAATTTTCGGAATTGGAGGGTTGTTTGGAAATTGAATTGATTTGGGTTTAGCAACCTCCTCATTGGACTCATCTTCCTTATTGGAGTTCTTCTTGTGCTTCCTATCTTTTCTTTGCTACTTGTAGTTCTTTTTTGGTTCGAAGGGTTAATGCATTGAACTACTCTATTGGATTCTTCTCAATGTTATTCGGAAATGTTCCCTTTTTTGGATTGTTTAAAGCTCTGACTAATTGTCTAATTTGGGTTTCTAGATACTTGATAGATGCGTTCATGTTGCCCAAGTGAGTTTCTAATTTTCATGTCAGTCATTAGTCTTTTTAAATCTTGCCCTAGATTCCACAATGAATGTGCTCACTAAATCTTCAAGTGAGAGTTTCTTCTCATTTATTTGATGAAAGCCAAAGGGAGAAATTTGACGATTTTGAATGTTTTTATTATTTGCATAACTAAAGTTCTCATGATTTCTAAGCTCTACATGATAATAGTTAGGCAAATTATTGTTTCTAAAATTGTTATAGCCTTTATTATTTACGTATTGAACTTCTTCTCTATTTTTCCTCAACTGCCATATATGATCCACTAGAATTCGATGATGATTCTCCTCCTGTTATTCCCCTTTAGCTATTAGATTTGCAACGTGATGTGTCAATGATGACATTTGCGCGGTGAGGCCTGTAATGGGGTCAACCTCCAAGCATCCTACTACTTTTCTCATGTTGGATCTATCATTGGGCCATTGGCATGTGTTTGGGGCCATGTCTTCAAGGAAAGCATATGCATCTTCAATAGTTCTGCCCATAAGTGATCCTCCATTTGTTGCATCAACAATTGTTCTAGTTTGTCCATTCAATCCATTATCGAAAAACGTGTTGTATATTTAAATATTTCCCGACATTCGTATAAGGGTTTGAAATCAAGTTGTTTAAATTGCCAAGTGTCATTCCTAATTTGTGTAGTTTTTGCATATGGTTAATACTTATCTAAGAAGGTTTCTATCATTTCTTCCCATGTTGTGATACTACCTGGTTGTAGACTTTGCAACCAAACTCTATCTTTGTCTCTTAGGGAAAAATGGATTAGTTTTAATTTGATGGTGTCACTAGAGACATCATTCCTTTTAACAACGTTAATTAGTTCATTAAACATGGCTAACTAATATTGGGATCTTCAATTGAAGATCCCCCAAATTGATTATGTTGAACCAAGTTAATCAAAGATGATTTTAATTCAAAATTATTTGCATGAATAGCAGGATAAGCTATAATACCCCGATTTTCTGTAATGGAATTAAGTAAAGATAATTGAAAAATTATTTGGGCATAATTGGATAATTGAAGATTTATTTGATGATGAGAAATTTAATTGGGGAATAGTGGGATAATTATTGAGGATTTATTTAATGGAAAATTAATTTAGAAAATCGAATCAAAAAGTTTAAATTGGACTAATAATCATCATCAAGCAATATTTGGAATAAATCAAGAATTGAAATTGAGTTGAAAATAATTTAATTAAAGGAAGAATTTAATTAAATTATTAAAAGTGAATTTAATTGAGTGAAAAATGGGTTTAAAATTTAAAAGGAAAAAATCAAATGGGAAAGGATGATGATGAACCGGTTTGTTTTATGTTGGTTGGTTCACGTGGCCGGTTCGCTGGTTCGGTTGAGGTAATGGTTTGCTGAAGAAAAGAAAGAAATGAAGTTAGGGCTAGTTTCTGAAGATCGAGAGAGGAAGCAATCGAGGGAAACCCGAGGGCAAGAGGGAGAATCGCAAAAGGAGGATCTGGAGCGCTGGCTGCTTCATGGTGATGACGACTCCGGCGAATGTGCGAGCTAGTAGCTGACGACGGTGAGGGGAAGATGAACCATGTGTCGAGTTGCGGGACAATTTGGACCAAGGCCCCGCGGGAACGAGCAAATCGCATACCGCAGTGCTGCGATTCCAATTGCGTTAAGAACGGGGACAGCTTCGGGCGACTGAATTCTCCACTTCTCCTATTGAGGAAAGAGTTCCCCTATATTTTGGCTTCTAGGACTTCAATGTCGAGGAATGTGAATGGGTTAGTTTTGATGTATTTATCATCTATTTGTTATTCCGTTGATGAGGGTTGCTTTTGTTGGGGTTGTTTTGTGTTTTGAGTTATCGTGAATTCACAGAAGAAATTGGTAGAGGCGTTTTGGCGAAGGGGATGGTAGTGGGAGTGGCTGGCGTAGAGTTAGCATTGGATTGGTCTTGCTGGTTCACAAAAATGTGTTTAACCGGTTCAATTGTTCTGTCGACACAATAGTGCATGATATTTTCTTTGGCATATATAGCCCCTAGGAGATACGGAACACTCATCTTCAAGAGTTTGTCAAGGAGGTAATTGAGCTCCAAAAGCATTAAAGAATGCATCGGGTGAGGAGAAATAAAGAGGGAGGAAGCTTGCTTGTTAAAGAAAAAAGACAGAGAGATACTATTTGGAGAAGAAAGGTCAGAGTGAGTTAAGATCTCCCTGGAGAATTGCGAGCCCTTTGGAAAAGGGCCAGTGCATGAATCCTTCATGACCATGAGCTTTGTAGGTAAATGTCCTTCCCTGTTATTGGACGAATTTGATGAAGTGATAGTCTGCTTCTTTGATTTGTTTTCTCTGTGATTTGATTGGTTGATAATCTGTTTGGTTGATTTTTAAGGGCAATCTATTAATGAATATTTGGACGAAATATATCTTGTGAATTAACTATGCTCATTCCAGTTTTGGTCATGATGAATGCCCAAACTACTTTTGTGGTTTGTTATTGGTATTACTCTGATGTTCTGGAAAAGATATGTTCTCTGTGAATTTCTTTCATGAGAAAAAGTTGATCTATGTATGAAATTTGTTTCTCTGTCTTAATTACTACTCGACATATGTGATGGAGAAGTGATTAAATGGTGATTGTTGTTGAAAATAAGTAGTTATGGTTCAGTAATTGCTGTGTGAACTTGTGCTCTATATGTTGGACATTAGACGATAAATTGAAGAGTATAAAAATGGGTTTTGTTTCATTAGTCTGCTGCTCTAAATGGATAAAAGGATGATGGGTACCATGTTCTACCATTTGGTTCTAATTTTTGGGTTTGGTTTTTGTCATAATATTGTTAATGAAGGATATTGGAAATATATATAAATATTGTTAATGAAGGATATTGAAATATATATATATATATATACTCATGGTGAATTGATCCTGATGCCCAGGGTTAAAATATATATACGTTGTAGTGTAAGGTTCTATGAGTTAAGGTGGCTCTTTTGGTTCATTGGTCGGTGAAAGTAATATGACAAAAAATGTGAAATAATTTAATAGAAACCATTAAATGGTAATTCAAATATTAAATAATAAAATGATGAATAACGGTATCAAAATTAGAGTTTATAATTTATAAATATATTAATAAATAAACGATAATTATTTTGAAGGTATTAAAGGAAAAAAGGATAAAGAGATAAACGCGCTACGGACGGCAAGTAAGTTGATACTTACTGTGCTTTGGTCTTCGGACCCTACATTACAAGAGTCAGGAATTGTATGCTGATTGTTTACCTCTTTATTAAGATATTAAGCATGTCTACTGCTTTGATAGAATAGGCAAATATTGAGCATGTTTTGCAAATTGTACTGCCTGCT
The DNA here is from genome assembly GCA_022433065.1 of Begonia loranthoides. NCBI lineage: Eukaryota > Viridiplantae > Streptophyta > Magnoliopsida > Cucurbitales > Begoniaceae > Begonia > Begonia loranthoides. The sequence continues at coordinate 10,820,201 of CM039470.1, read as the reverse complement.
GACTGTTTATTAGAATTAGGTTCTTTTAATGATATGTTTCATAAATGAGCATGTTTAGAGATTATAGTAATAATATGATAGAAATGTATGCATTCATGAGCATCACACACCATGATTGTTTAAACGATGCGAAAATGAGGTTTCATGCATGGTTTTGAAAAGGAAACAACAAAGGATAATATGAGAAAAAAGTAAATGAATAAATGGGAAAAAGGGTCTTGTGGTAATGATGATATGAGATGTGAGCTGTTAGTTGTTCCTCAATCGGCGTCGAGGCTGGCCAACGCAACGGTGTATATGAGGTCGTTTAAGAATTGATGCGCATGGCCGCTAGTGCGCTACAATTGATGTCGGAGCCGATCGTTGTACGTTGACGCGTACAACCACTAGCAGAGCTTTTAGTCGATGCCGGAGCTATTTATACCAGGGTGTGGGGTCACTGTGTATTGATGTATACAGTAGCTAACATGCGGGTCGATTGATGTCGAGCCCATATCACATAGCGGTTCGCCGATTGATGTCGGAATCGAGTGCATTAATGTGCACACTTATGACGGTTTGTTGATTGATGTCAGAACCAGGTGTATTGATGTACACAGAAACAGAAAAAGGAAAGGAAAAGAAATGTAAAATGAAAACAGAAAAAGAAAAGGAAACGAAACAAAAAACGAAAAACGAAAAAGGATTTCAAAAATGCATAGCATGTTTACTTTTATTTTATATCACTTACTGAGCATTAGGCTCATTAGTTTAAGTCTTGTTGATGTAGGTATATACACGAGAACAAATTTGGAGCAGTTGATGAAGAATTTGTATGCGCGAGTCTTGTGGCTCACTGGACTAAAAATGATTTAAAAGGAAACGATTTGTAAAAGGGTTTGTAAATAAGTAAATTATATTCTTAAATGTTTTGTTTAATGAATAAGTCTTCCGCTACATTTTCTAAAAGGGTTTTTTAAGAAAAGAATTTAATTATCATTTTAATAGTAAAAAGTATTTAATTATAAACGAAAAGTATTTTATTTATTTCCGTTGCAATTGATATAAATGTTTTAAGTAAAGGGTTTTAATGATTGATTTTTATAAAGACAAAATCGTCTGATGTTTTTATAAAAAGAAAAGTTTTAAATTTTACATGATTTTAAAGTAAATAAAAATCAGGTCGTTACACAAGCAATAATAGACAAGTTATTAGTTACCACCGGTTTAAAGTAGTCTCTGGGAACTTCTTGATTTCTTCCTTGTATAGCAATAATTTCACCCTCTTCAATTTTTGGTCTCCTAATCTCGCGTAGTGTCTTTTCAATTTCTGGATCAAAGGGGTTTAATTGCAAATCTTTGCCACGACGTATAAACTACAAAACAAAAATAAAATAAAATTGAAGATCAAATAAAACTAAAGAAAATACAAATTAAATCAGAATAAAATTTTCAACAATATTAGCAAAAATTATAAACTAAAATATTCCCCGACAATAGCGCCAAAAACTTGTACGACGATTTTCGTGATAAAATACTGCAAGTATACAGTGTCAAGTTTTATAGTATAATGATGAATAGGGTTGTCGAATCCATAGAGAATATGTAATTTATTAATTTTTCTAAGTACTGCTTTAATTAATTCTAACTTTATATGGATAATTAAAAATTTGATTTTTTTTGTAAAACTAGAATAAAATAAATCACTAATGGAAAGCTTGTAATTCATATAAGATCTAGATGATTGATTTCACTGATATTTATCATATTATCTATCAGATGTAATATTCCATAATTGAACAATTATTTATAAATCGAAAACCCTAATTTGTTAAACTCTCATCTCCTAAGTGTTGAACTAACCTTAATTCCTAAAATCACAATTTCAATATCTCTATAAAAATCATTCTTTTAGTCATTCAAAAACTTTCATGGTTTTCTAATTGATTTCTTACTCTAACACTCTCTCAAGTTGTTAAATCTTGACGTTTTAATATTCAGATCATATTTAGCATGACCTATCGTGAGCGTCAAACCTTAAATATAAAATCATTTAATTAGTGGCTAGCAAATTGAAAGCATGAAGAAACGAATATCGCAAGTAAATAATTTATCCAACCAACAGAATATTCAATCAGAAAAATAATACTTCAAATAAACAATCCATCTCTCCTCTAGAAGGAGAGAGTTAGTTCAACATTATTGAAATAAAAATAATGAAAAACATGTTGAACATTAGGAAATCAAAGATAAGAAATAAGGAGAAGAGAAAATTTGTCTCTGGATGTCACTATAATGGTGTAACCTATGTATAAGTCTCTTTGTCTGACGTCGAAAATCCTCTTTGATCACTCTCCAAAATTCGTCTCGAAGCTGTTAAATGTCTCTCCTTTCATTTGATAACTTTGTATTTATAGAACCTTATTATGGTTTTCAAAATCTCAGAAAAAATACTTCAAAATTCGAGGAATTTTGTAATTTCGGAAGCTAAATATGTAATGGGCTGGGATTTGAACTTCTCTAAGCCGCGACTCAGGCTGCTTTTTGTAGTTGGGCTACAGCTTGAACTCTTTCAGGCTACGGCTAGAGTTCATTTTCTTCTCATGTGTTGTGGCTTAACAATATTGAGTCGTGGCTTGGAGAGTGCAAATAATATGTTAATGTCGTTCGGCTAACCTTGCCTACATACACACTTCAAGACTCCCCCTTGAAGATTCCTTTTCTCAATAACCTTCCCGATTACAACTTATTGATCTTCCGTGAGTTAATCAAACCTTACAATAACTATTCAAGGGCGTCACCCTTCAAACATCTCATAAGTAGAATGTGTAGAAGTTTTGAACAATGAAACACAAAATCAAATCTATAAACTCTCATAAGTGTATAATTTCAAGTTGAGAAATGATAGAGTTAGGCTAAGCACTCGAAAGTTGAAGAGAAATGTCAAAAGTCAAGTTGGCAGCACTTTGGTATAGTTTCTCTTCTTCTACCATCAAATTTGAAAGTCCTTATATTTATAGTTTTCTTCAATAGGTTCGAGCAACGGGCGTCTACGGGCAGGTCCTAAGCGTCCGCAATATATACGTTGAAGACCCGTTAGACACAACAAAACAGATGATGGAATTCCCCACTTTAAGTTGTGGGTTACCACAATGGGCGTTCTCACTTTCAATATGGTCAACTACAAAAGTGTAATTCAATGTCCAAATATCGCTACTAAATTTCCAAGTGTTTACATTTTCAAATATTTTCTTTGTCTAGGCATCCGCTTGTTAAAACATCAATCTAGTCAAGACGACCGCATCTGTGCATTTTCCAAGTCTGGGTGTCCACATGTTAAAATAGTTTTCGGGTCTAGTCGACTGCTACTAGTCTGGGCGTGCACAAGTTAAAACACGAATCTATAACGCCTGTTTTTCTTCTACTTTTAATTTTAAAATATTGCGTAGCAAAAGACTTTCTTTTAAATCATTTGAATGAAAAGGAAGTGAAAATATTCGAAATAAAATTTTCTTTTCTTTTTCAAATTCTTTGAAGGTTACATTGTACAAAACATTCTTTTAATAAAACCATATATCTTTCTTTTCACATTTAGCCCAACTAGCACAATATCCTTATTGTGTAAATCCTTTATGAATTGCTCATTTCTTTCTTTCTTTAGCATGATCATCTACATCACAAGAAGTAAACTATAAGTTTAATGTTTAGTAAGGAATGCAATACGGTATGAACATGATACTTATACATAAAACATTTTCATTTTCGTTTTATTTCTTTTTCTTATTGTTTATGGAAGAGTGGTGAAGTTAATCCAACACTACCTGTAATATCCCGAATCTTCTTTGAGCTGAAGGCATAGCATACGTGTTAATTTGGTGATATTAGGAGCTAAGTTGGACAAGTAAAGAAATTGACCAAATGAAAAATACAATTGGAATAAGTAAATTATGATACCCTAATATGTTCACAATTAGCTTAGGAGCAGAATTAAAGTCAATTGGAGTTAGATTGGTTTGATGGTTTGTGGGAATACTAAGAGAAAATATATTTCGACACATTGGACGTACTAAGATTTAAAGTATAGGATTTACACCATTTTAGGACACATTAGATAAATAGTGAAGTATACGGTATATATTGAAGGATATGTAATTGGAAGAGTGGATAATGGTTTATTAAGAAGTATGTATAAATATTTGAATAAATATATTTACTATCACGTTATAGAATAACGAAATAGTATGGGTTGAGGTTTGGTTATTGGAAAAGTGAGAATAGGTGATTAGGGATAATTTATATTTATATATATTAAGGATGTAGGTGTCACGTTAGGAGAAGTTTGGAGGATTTGTTAAAAATCAAAGGTTGGCAGTGGTGGACGATCGGGGCGGTCAATCGGCAAGGTGCAATCGACTGGCGTACAGATTGTTGGATTTTGAATGATTGTTGGCCATCGATCGACTTGGAGGTGATCAACTGGCTTGATCATCTGCCATTTATTGATGTTTATTCTTGGGTGTTTTAACCGATGAAAGATGAAATGAAAAGTTGTCTAGAATGTCTGGAAGTTGAAGGGAATGTCATCTGGAGTGCTTGAGCATTGAATGAAGTTAATGATCATTTACGGTTGTGTCTCTTAGCCTTCTGACTTTTTAATGTTAATGTCTAAACGTTGTTATGAGTTAGTGGTCTGTAACCTTCGACCTTCCACCTTTCTCTAAACGTTGGGATAATATTGTCTATAAATATGGAGTGATGGCCTAGAGTTTTAAAAGGATAAAAATATAGAGTTACTCTGGAAAAATGGCATGAGGATTTGAACGTGAGATGAGGTTCTATTCTAAATGTGAGGTTTGTGAGGAATTGTGAGTGTATATATGTTTGGAAGTTCTGAGGGTTTTCTTGATAAAGGTGTTGGGATTTTGAGGTATGTGCTGTGAACGAATCAAAAGCTGTGAAATGTTGTCGTTGATGGCTGAAGTTTGAAGTTTGTAGAATTCTCTTTAGAATTTCAATTCTTAGGTACGGTAAGCAATCTTCACTCGCAATTTGTTGGGAAAGGAAAATTACTCATGTGTACTATATCTCTCTATTGATTATTGTTGGATAAAAGAATGCTGAAATTAGGATAATAATTATTGTGGTTGAAGTTTAAGTGATTAGTGGTTGTGATAAAAGTATATGGAATTTATGACGATGTGGGTTGCTTCACGATTATGTGTGCTAGTTGATTTAATTAAGTTGTTAAGTAGGATTATTTTGATAATATTACTATTGATCATGACCATGAGAGATTTGTAAACTGTGACATAAATGAGTTTTCTCCTGTGGAAATTTAGAAGAAGTAGTTATTGGATTATGAGTATATGAGCATGTTAGTAGTTAGGGTTGTTTATTAAGAGCTACTTATTTTATTACCTCAAGTTGTTAATAACTAGGCTTTTGTGAAGAAACTTAAAGTGTTAAGTCGTTAAAGCTAAGGAATTCAGGTATGTGCTATTGCATGTGCTTTGTCCGAAAGAACCTACATCACGAGAAATTAGGGTTTTGTTTGATGTTATTTATTTAATGCATAAGTTATGTTATTATATGGAAATGTATGTTATTTGCTTGCATGTTTATTAGAATTAAATTCAGTTCCTTAGATAGGACAGATCACATTTAAAGATATGATTAAGGAACACGTTAGATAGGATTGTATGTGCACAATAATGTTAAGACTCAAAATCCTAATAAACGTAATTAAGTTGTTTCTGTGGGCCGGTTAGTTACTCCCGGCACAGAAACAAAAGAAAACAACTGTGGACCTGTTAGATACGTCGAGCATAGATGTTTATATGGAGCAGTTTGATATGCCTGGCATATAAACAGTAAAAGACTACAACAATGTAAGATAACATAATTAAACAGTAAGATACATAAATAGTTGTTCTTGTGGACCAGTTGATTACGCCCGGGACAGGAACCAAAGATGAGTAATAACTGTGGACCGGTTTGATACGCCCGGCACAGATGTTTATATGGACTGGTTTGATATGCCCGACATATAAACAGTAAATGAATGTTTGTGTGGACTGATTTGATACGCCCGACACATAATCAAATGAAATAACGATAAAAGATATGAATAGTAAAAGAGAAACAAAACAGAAAACCTTATACGATGCTATAGAAATTGTATGTAAATTCTATGTTTTACTTTTATATCACCTACTGAGCGTTAGACTCATAGTTAAGTCTCCTTGATGTAGGTAAGAAGCCGATGATTGGATAAAGCTGTAAATGGACATAGTTGATGGAGTGTTGTTGTGTGGATGTTTGTGCTATTAGTGACATTGACCTGTGGTTATGGCTCACGAAATGGAATAAATATTTTAATGGCTTTTAAATATTTTATGACTTCAAATAAATGTTTTAAGTTAATGTGTTTATTTAAATGTTTAGTTAAACAATGGGTTTATGGTATTTACTTGTAAAAGACTTCCGTTGTATGTTTTATATGATTAAGACTTCCACTGTATATTTATGACTCTGGTTTTATTACGCAATGGTTTTACAATAGTTTTAAAAGAAAAAGAAAATTTTTATACGAAAAAGGTTACGAGATGTTATATTACCAATCTCAAAGCATAGGAATGAGTGGTGAACTTATGCCAACTCAAACCTTTCTTATTATTTAGGAAAGAGTAGTGAAGTTCAGCTAACTTAAACCATTCTATTACTTAGGGTAAATGGTGAACTTTGACCATCAAACTCTCTTTTATCATTTAAGGAGGAGTGGTAAACTTCAGTCAACTCACTCCATTCTTGTTTTCTTTACTTTCATTCATTTCATTCAAAACAATGTAAATCATTTTCATAATCTTTCTTGAAAAACCATGAGGCATAAACATGAATGCATACAAACTAGCATATCATCTTACATCAATTCACATATCCTCAAATCATCACTATATCCAATCATAAAACCTAACATCTATCACAACACAATAAGCACATGATTACAACATATCCTCAAATCATAAAAATCAGTATATAATATATATCACCAACAACATGATCATATACAGAAGATACAAATAACACATCATCAAGCGATTACATAAACCATTTCTTGTAACAGCCCCACTTTTTATCAGAATTTAATAAAAATAATTGGAGTATAATCTAGGGATTTTAGATTAATTGGGTAATTATTGGGGTATCACTAGTGACGTATTCATTAGATTATAATTTATGGAAATTAATGTAATTAAAATAAATATTAATTCAACAAATTAAATTATAATGTATGTGATCAATTGGGGTTAATTAAATCAAATTATAACATAAGTGGTTCATTGGGATTAATATTTATAAATGGAGTGTATTTTCTCATTTCATCTGGCCTTAGGCCATTTGACGAAATGAGAAAGAAGAATATTAAGGCTTAAATTAGATTATTGGGGATTTAATAAAGTGAGGGTTTGATGGATTAAAAAGTTGAAATAAAGGGGAAGGGAAGGCATGAACTGATTCAGCTGAACCGGTTCATGCGTAATGGGGCTCGGCTGGACATCAAAAGAGGAGATTCTTCATTTGGCCCTAGCCATTCGTGAACAGAGAAGAAATGAGGGGGAGAAAGAGAGAATGCGGGAGAGTGAGGGAGCGATGGAGACCGAGAGAGAGACGAGGCAGGCTCGGGGCTGGACTTCGTCGACAGCTCTTTCATTTCGGCGAGCATACGACAGATGATGTCGAGGGGCATCGCAGGTTAGGGATCGGGAGGCAGGTCGGCAATGGGGCTTCTGGACTTCCACGGGTCACGATTTTTGGCAATAAATCATAAGTATGTTGTTGGGTTTTTCTCCTCTTTCGCATTTGAGGATGTTTGTTGGCGATGCTTCCCGTTCTGTTGGCCGGCGATGAATGGCGTAGGCAGTTGTGGATGGCGAGCCGTCGGGATGCAGGGGAATGGGCGGTTCAAGCTCGACCGGCCGAAGGCCATGGTCCATCTTCTGTCTGAACTCGTTTTCTTCCCTGGTTTTGACTCTGCATGAAAACGACAATAGTGTGGCATGGGGAACACACTCTGTAAAGTTACTGGAGTGGCTGTCAGTGGCTGGGGGATAAAGATAGAGCTGGAACCCGAAAGCCCTCTGGTTCAATATGCATAGGAGAGGTAGGGAGAGTTGGAAGCAGAGCTAGAATTCCCTAGAGCTCGGCCGAGAGCTCCTTGGGTTGCTGGTAAGGTTCCCTTCTGGAAATGTCTTGGTCTTTATTTATGGATTATGATTTCTGTTAAGGCTTAAGCTTGGACTTCCTGAATAATATGGATTTTGAGTTTACTCTTTGTTCTTTTATCCGTTAGGTCAAGAATGTTAAATGTGGATTCCTATTGTTTGTTGGTTTGTGGAAAATATAAGTTTTGTTATGGACAATGTGAGCTGCTTTGTGAACTTTCTTGGATAATGTGAATACTAAGATATTGTGCTCAGTTGTTTAGATTGATGCTTTGGGAACTACTTTCCTTGAAGGATGTTATGAAGCATCTATTTTGGTGTATATATTGCCTATGGATATGTAATTGGTTTAGTGAGGTTCTGTTAATTTATATGGGCTGTTACTTTATTAGAATAACTTGTTGGGTTGGTTTGGTGGTCATGGGTTGTCCTTTATCCTATTAGGTTTGGCTAATTGTTCTACATTTAAGAATATTGTTATTGGGATTAATTTATTGGGACAGTTATATTCCATTTTTGGACGTTAATGGTTCCGTAAACTGTTGAGAGGTTAGTTGGGATTAGACTATGAAACCAAGTAATAATTAAACGTTATTGAATTGTGAAGGTACAAAGAAGAGAAGAAGGATGAAAATTAAGTGCTAATATGCGTTTTTGCTATGAGGTAAGGATTTGGGTGTGTCTTGGCCATTTGGAGGCCCTACACCACAAGTAGAGTACATGAGTTTTACGTTAGTGTTCTTTAGTAGATATTCCCATGATGGTTCTGTGAATTAAATGTCTTCTTATGATGCTCTGTAGTGTCTCTTTGGTTGTTGGGTTGTGGCCCTTCGCTATTTCCTTGGATGAATTATTGTTGTTATCTCCTTGCTGTTTATTTCCTTGCTGTTCATTATTTCTCTTGTTGGTAGAACATATTTCCTTACTGCTAATTGTGTTCCTTACTTCAAATGTTTCACGTAAATTGTCTTGGATGAATGCTTAAGGTTGTAGTGTGATAAGTGTAGTATGATGAGAAGTAGGAATGAGCCAAGAATGAGCTTAGAAATGTTGGTTATCTTTGGATGATTTACTGTTCTGTTCTTTGTTATTTTCTGGAGGTTTAGCTTGGATTTTATGCGTTGACTAAACTGTCATTCCATTTATTCCATATTTACTATCTATTGTTATTTGAATATGTTAATAGACATATTTAATTAACTAAGTAAACCTGAGCACGTTTAATTAACAAATTAAGCAATTAGTCTTTAAATAACTGGGTTGAGCATGTTAACTAGCTGGTTAAGTAATAATAGATCCTCGAGTATGATAACCAACTAATTAGTTGCTCATGTAAAATGACTAAATCGATTAACTAGTATGTTCGAATCAACTAACTAGCATAATCAATTAGCATGTTTACTTGTTTAAGTATGTTTAACTAGTTGGGCTTATAAGCATGATTAAATAGAACATATTTAATTAATTAAATATGAGCATGTAATTAATCAAAATGATATTAGCATGTTGAATTAACTTAGTCCTGCCATGCTTACTTATTAACTAGACTACAATGCTTGATTATTAACTAAGTTAAGTTATTCTGTGAATTAATGATACCATGCATATGTTAAAGTCCTGAGCACGTTTAAATGTTAATTTGAATTCTAATTTCAATTACTAGTTGAGCATGCTAAATACCTTAACAAGAGTGATTAAGAGCATGTTAATTTACTCAATTGGAGTAGTTGATTAGACTTGAACTTGTTTAGTTTACTAGTTTACTAACTAGTTGTTAAATAACCAATTCCAGTATGATTAACTAGTTGTGTAATGAATAACGAATACTTGAGCATGTTTAGTAATTAGTATGTTTAAATAGTTGAACATGATTGCATGTTAATCAATTAAAGCATGTTTAATCAATAACTAAACTTTGAGCATGTTTACTAAATTGTTGAGCATGTAATTAACTAATTGCAATCGATAATCTTTTGATTGAGCATGTAATTAGTTAGAATAACTATCTAGCTTAATAGTCGAAATTGTCTTGCGCTTGTGACTCACCTAGGATAACTAATCAGGATAATCACTTAGAATAATGAATGTAAGAAGCATGTAAATGGACTAAGAAGTTAACTAGGATAGTTAGCATGTCCCGATTTGCTATTTCGTTTACTGTTGTTGTATTCCCTTTATGATTTAATGTTTGTTTAATGCTTTCCTTATGTGTTTCGTTCAATATCATAAATGCTTTCATGTGCGTCTTCAATTCTTGTTTTTCAATTACTGTTGTTTACTTTATTATATGCGCAGTTATAATTTCCGTTACTTTCTTTTATATGCGCACTTCAACTTCTATGAATGTTATATTGTAAAGCATCATGCATCATGATAGGTTGAGAATGTATGGTCATGCCTCGTGTTAAAGAAACTAATAGGGAGTGCCACGGGATGGTACGCACACATGCATGAGTGAGGATAAATGATGAAAATGAGTAAAACAGTAAGATAATAAAGGCCTCTGTGGTTCGGTAGCTTAGCGCGGCATAGACACAAAGAAAAGAAAAGGAGTTGGGGGCGGATGGGTACTTCGGATCTAGCCTGGCACTGGACTATGCTCCTTTCTCATGTCGGGAAAGGGAGCAGCTGCTCACAAGAGGTTAGAAGCTGACCAAGACTATACCATTCCATATAGGTCCTCCAATCTCTAGCTCGTAGTATGAGTAACGAACGAACGCCGTAAAGCAAAGTAATAAAATGGTAAATGACTAATGAAAGGATTGGTTTGGGTAGCCCTCATTCCAAATAAACTAAAGAGAGTCATAAGCATATTGCAATAACCCTTTTCCTTACTGAGCCATTAGGCTCACGTATTACTTGTAGTGCAGGTACAACAACGAACAGATAAACAAAGACACATAAACTAAGAACGACAAACAAATAATGAAGCAGGGATGAAAGATTTGCACGGACGAGATTCGGAGCTGGCCAGGCTAAGGGTAAAATGAAAAATAGTTGTAATCACATTAAATTTCATTGTATTGTACTCCATTGTCTAGTTTTTTCTTTTAATGATTTAAATACGCTTCCGCCACGTTTTACAAGGATTTATTTTACAACGCTTCCGCATATTTTATCAATTGGTTTTCATAACGAGTTTAAAGAAAGAGTAAGTAGCGATCCGGTTAGACGCGCTCTGATACGCTTTGTTTTAAAAAGAAAGATTTCAAATTTTACGCATTTTAATGATTTACGAAAATCCAGGTCGTTATGTTTCTTGTGATGTAGTCCGAAGCAAAATGCATACAAACATTCTTTACCTTGATTTTTAAGACGTTTCCTTAATCTCTATTACCTTCAAAAGTGGAGAAAACTAGCAAACTTCCAAGAGTTCTTCATCACCCACCAATTCTCACAAATTTCTCTACCCTTTCATACAAAAGAGGGTGTTCATATAATCTATTAGCAGCCTTCTAAGGATGAAGTGTCACTCCATAAATCCTTGGATGCTGAGTAATAAAAATTTTCACTTCTTAAATCGTGACACCTAAACTGTTTTTAAGCGACTTTTCATCTTACTGGTCTACTGCACTTCAATCTCCAATTGACTGCTCCCTATTTTTCAAAGGAAACATTACCAAATATTCTTCTACGGACGTTTATTCTTCCGCTGTAGATGCCTAGTGTTCCATTGTAGAAGCCTAACCTTTCGCGGAAAGCCATTTTGCACTATCTCGGTCAATCGCAACCTTGTGCTCGATCAACAGCAAATCAACCTGAGAGCAATGAATTATGTTCTGATTAGGATCCGATAGACCACAAATCTAGTCTGGTTGATCGCAAATCTACCCTAGACAACTTCTTATTCACTATCTATAGTACGGTCGGTCAAACCATCAACACTAGTCGACCGCACCCTTGTCTAATTGTCCATAACATTAAAAATTTTCATCCTCTAAAAGCCATAAACCATAATTTATCCAATATAATTCCAACAATCAATATTTTCAACAATCAATAAAAGTATACCATTATCAAACATTTTTCATACATAATTCACACTTAGCAAAACAAAGTTTTCGGTTATAACAGAATCTAGTCTAGATAACCGTGACTGTCTTAGTTTCCTTCTCAGATTGTGTCTGGGCGTCTGCTTTTTTAATCAGGACTTCTGCACTAAGTAATCATCCATACTTCTCAATTTGATCTTTCCCATTTTTAAATTGATCTTCTTAACTTTAAGTCCTATAATTTTATCATTTACTGCAAAGACTCAATAAACACCATTTTCAAAAGTATTTGATTATAATATTCTAAGTTATTATATTGAAAATATCTATTTTCAAGGGTATTTTCAATATAATAATTTAGAATATTATAATCAAATAAGCACATTTATCATCGTAACAAACACACTAAGTTTCCTAGGCCAAGTGTAACATCCCGAATCTTTATATCGGAATTTATTAAGAATAATGGGAAATTAAGTAGAGGTATTGGATCAATTGGGTAATTATCAAGGTATTACCAGAGACGTATTCGTAAGATTGAAAAATTTTGGAAAAATTAAGGTAATTAAGATAAATACTTATTTAATAAAATAAATACTAATTAAATCAGATTATAATATACACACGATTAATTGAGTTAATAATTATAGGTGGGATTTATTGCTAAATAATTGAACTAGTTCAACATTTTCTTATTTTGTCTAGCCTTCGGCCATTTGACGAAATGAGAAAGGAGAATAACTAATTGAAAACAAAATGAAAATTTGGTTAATTAACATAAATGTTAATTTAATTAATTATAGTTTAATCAATTAAATTATAATGTGGGGATTAAAGGAATATTGAGTGAGTAATTAAAATAATGAAGATTAAAAATAAAATGAAATTTTAAAATCAAATAACAAAAAATATATATATATAATGGCTGAAGGTGCCATTCTACGCGGGAGAACAGAACAAAGGAGAAAGGGGGAGAGAAAGAGGGGGGAAAACGATTGGAGGTCGCTAGCGATCGGGCGAGACGAACGATGACGATCCGGCGAGCGACGAGTGACGGGAAGCAGTGGCGGCGAGCAAGGAGGTGCTGTCCGGCGGCAATGAACGACACAGCTAGGGCTCCATTGAAGTGTCGGACTTCGCGGAACAGTTTTTTTCGAAGCTTGGGTTGTTGTTTGGCGTCGGTGCTGCGGTGTCCGGCGATTTCCGGTGATGGTCAACGACGATGGACGCCGGTGTGGTGTTCGACAGAGAAGAAAAGGGCGATGGTTCTAGCTTGGCTCGTTGGGCCGAGTGGGTGGGTCGGTGGAGCAGCTTGGCCCGGGTTGTAGCTCGACCCAGACTGATGCCTTCTTCAGGTGAAACCGACGGTAAGTCTAGTGTGGGGAACATCCTCGGCAAAGTCAGAGAAGCTGTCTGGCGTGCGAGAGGGATTGCCTCTGCAGTGCTACCTCCTGATGGAAGAAGGTATGTTTGCTGGGAGTTTTAACTACGAGAGGAGCGGAGAATGAATACAAGGAATGTTGTGGGATGTGTTGAGCCGAGAGATGCAGTGGGGTGAAAGAGCAAAAATCGGGAGAAAGTGAAGCCATCAGGTACTCTTTCATGTTTTCTTTGTTGGCTGAAGGAGAAGGATATGCTGTTGTAATTGGATGATTAAGAATATTGTGCACTGTTATTAAATTTTGTTAAAAGCATTATGATTGTAGTCGATGGCCTCCCTGTTTTGTTATGCTATTCTGTTAAAATTGGTGGTGATTCCCTAGACGCTTGGATATTATGATAAAGGGAATGCTCCTGCAGATGTTGAGTCGAGGGCCTGTAGCTGAGAGAAGACTATCAAGGGAAGAGTAGGTGGTTGATAGTTTCCTTCATAGGTTTATTTCAGGTGATGTCTTCTCTTAGTTTTGAGAATTTATTGAAATTATAGAACTAAAAGTAGATGATAACACTGACGATTTATGCTCTGTTAAATCTGAAATTTTGTTTGATTTTAATGTGGATTTGTATCTTTCAAATGGTTAAATCTACTATTGTTGAATTTAGCTTTGTAGTAAATGCAGCATATAGTTGGAAATGTGTTGTTTGCTCTATTGATTTATGAGGAAGATAAGTGATGAGTTACTCTCTGTCTATTGGACTGCATCTTAGTATATATGAGACAAAGAAAAGAAATGAATGGAAGAGTTATATTATGATGGTAACGTATGATTACAGGACGAATCTAAGATTGGTATGAAGTGTGAAGATGCTCTGTTATTCAAATGGGTATTGAGTTGGATTATGGGATGCTATAATGATAGATGCTTTTCATTATGAAGGTATTGGGAGAGGAAGAAGGACAGCGATTAAGTGTCATACGCAGTAAAGTTTTGAGTTAAGGAATTTGGGTGTGTCTTGGCCATTGAGGCCCTACACCACAAGTAGAGTGCGTGCATTTTATGTTCATTTTCGGAAATGCTCACTGCTAATTCCTTAGATGATTTCCTACGGTAGTTCCTTGTTGATTTCTTGCCATGGACATTCCCTTGATTTGGATAGTGTAGAATTGTTAGCATTTGTCAGAATATGATTTGCTCCGTGATTCATTTCCTTTATTGTCAGTTTTGCTTTCGTAGTTGTCTCTGTATTGTGATCAAATGCTTTACTTTGTCGACATATTCTTTACTGTTAATTGTCCTTCTTACTGCATATGTTTTACTTTAATTGTTGTGATAGATAACTATGATAAATAATTAATGAGTGAACGTGATAAGTGAAAATGATGAAAGCATGAATGATAAGGAGCCTGAATGTGCTAAGAGTTCATTTAAACGTTCTGTCATATATTATCTACTTGCTATCTAGATTACATCTATTATGATAATTCAACTGTCATTTCTTTCATTATATATATCGTCTGGTTATTTTCTTTTTATATCCGTGTTAAATTAACAAGCATGTTAACCAATTGTTAACCAATTGAGTATGATAATTAACTAGTTGTAATTGATAACTAATTAGTTGAGCATGTTAGACAACTAAACTAGCATTTATTAATTATACTCAAACAGGTTAACAATGATAGTAGATGGCTTAAGTATACTTTACTTGAGTATGTAAATCGACTAGAATAACTAATTGTAAACTTGAGCATGTAATTAATTAGAACGATATTAGCATGTAAACTACTTAACTTGTATTTATATCTTTCCGAGCATGTAAATCGGCTAAGCATGTAAAACGTAATATTCTTTCAAGCATGTGATTACTACTTAAGTAAATTAATTAGCTAAGTATGTTAATTAGTTAGCATATTAACTTAGCTAGGTTTAGCATGTTTTAACGTTAATTAATATTGTTGCATGATTATGTTAATTCATTTAAGTACATTCAAGCATGTTAATTAATCGGAGTAGATAAATAGACTTGGACATGTTAATTGACTAAAGTGGTGTTGTAACTTGAGCATGTTGACTAATTAGCTAATCTAAGTATGTAACTAAGCATGATAATTAACCAGTTGTTTAAACTTTGAACATGATAACGACTTAGTCGAGCATGTAATTAAATTGGATTAATATTCGCACGACAACTAATCAAGACATGCCATGTAATAAGCTTGTGATTAATATGTTCAATTAATATGCTTAACCAACGAACTAGAACGAGAGCATATTTAAATCACTTAGAATAATAAATATAGGAAGCATGTAAGTGGACTAGGATAATTTACATGTTAATGGATAGTATGCTTTCAATTCTTTTCTGAATGATATTATCCTATTAATTCGAGCATGTTTTCCTTGTTTCAATTCATTGTACTTGTTCTCTGTGGTGTGCAGTTATTTCCTTCTATTATATGTTTTGCTTTCCTTGTATGTGCTTTCAATTACTTCTATATGCGCACTTCAATTACTATTAAAGTTACATTATATGCATTGTGCGTCATGTTAGGTTGAGATCATGTTAATAGAAACCCAGTAGGGGGTACCCCTTCGGGGTGGTACCCACATGCACGAGTGAGGAAAATGCTAAGAACAAGAATGTTTGGGATGAGTGGGATACGCCCATCACCGAAGAAACCCTCCCGGTGAGATACGTCGGGAGGGAAGAAACCCTGAAGGCGGGATACGCCGGAAGGGGAGGACTCTTGAAGGCAGGATATGCCGGAAAGGGAATGAAAAAGGGAGTTAGAGGGCAAATGGGTAGCGGAACTAGTCCGCAGTTAGGCGAAGCACCCAACCTTGATGGGAACGGGGATCTAGTTGCAAGTAATGAGTGAAGTCCGGTCAACTATTCCATCCCCTAAGAACCCTCCAATCTCCAGCTCGATGTACGAGTATAGAACAAACGAAAGAACGAACGTAATGAAAAGAATTAGTTTGGGTGGCCCCCACTCCAAGAAGAATTAAAGAGAGATATGCATAATTGTTTTCCTCATTTCCTTACTGAGCCATTAGGCTCACGTATTACTTGTGGTGTAGGTACAACAATGAACAGATAATAAGTAGATGATGATCACATAACGAAGCAAGGATGAATGATTTTGCATGCTCGAGACTCGGGGCTGGCCAGGCAAATAAAAGAATGAGTAAACGGTTGTAATCATATTAAGTTTATTGTTTTGTACTTCATTGTTTAGTTTATCCTTTAAATGATTCATTTACTCTTCCACCATAATTTACAAGGGTTATTTCTTTACGCTTCCGCAAGATTTTAAACAAATGGTTTTTATTTTATTATTTACGCTTGCGCAACTTGTAATTGGTTTTTCCAAACGAGTTTAAAGAAAGAGTCAGTAGCGATTCGGTTAGACGCACTCTGATACGCTTTGTTTTAAAAAGAAAGAAATTTCAAACTTTTATGCATTTTAACGATTTACGAAAATTTGGGTCGTTACACCAACAGTGTCCACCTTTTGAAGCTGGCAGTACCATCAGGTGCAGCAAGAAGAAACTACGTGTCTTAGTTTACCATTTGCATGTGTTCTAAATGAAAGTTAAAACATGATTTCCTATGTGACAACTTTCGAAGTGTTCGAGGTTGTAAATCAAATTCGCTAACGTTCAGTTACATCATTCATCCTTTTTCTCTGTATAAAGTAAATGGTAATTATTAAAATAAGTCTTCAACTATAGGGTCATTGATAAATTGAACCTTAAACTATTTTTGTTAAAAAACTAACTCTTAAACTATTATATTTTAACAAATCAACCCTTCATAGGCATCCATGATTCTACTGTGAGCGTCTGCATTCACATCCAGGCTTCTGTAGCCAAAATTGATCTCAAAACTAAGCATTCACGTTCATGTCCAAGCGCCCGCATCCTCGGCAATCTGGCGTCCACAATAAAAATTATTTTCAAGAAGGGGCGTCTGCATTCATGTTTAGGCATCTATGTTCATGATCGGCAGACGCCCGAGGTCAAACCGCACATGACAGGGAAGGGTTCATTAGTTAAAAGATAATAGTTTAAGGGTTAGATAATAGTTTAAGGGTTAAATTGTTAATAAAAATAGTTTAAGGATTAGTTTGACACTCATCCCATACTTAATGGATTATTTTGACAATTACCCTAAAGTAAAAACATGGAATGAGAATAACAATAAAAAAACATCTCACCCTACTTGTGTTCAAAGAACTACAAATCTCCTAGTAAACATATATATCTATCATTACACATGGTCTTGATCTATTTGATCATCAGCCATAAAAGACTGTTGTGAATATAACCAATACGGTTGAAAATGAACATAATATAAAGAAAATAGAGAACACACATATTTTACGTGGTTCGGACAAATACAGTCCTACGTCCACGGAGATAATCGCCGATCACTTTATTTATATCCAAGAGTACAAAGAAAACCAAGAACTTTACAACAAGAGCACCACAAAACTTTAACCTTCAAGACTTTTACAGAGAAAATCCTCTCACTCACTTGAACCTTTGCTCTCTTGCTACCGTTCTTCTTCGTCACTCTCTGCCCTCTATTTTCGAATCTCTTTCTTCCCTTTAATCCGTTAATTCTCTTATTATCTTATTAAACCTAATAGAATAATATGTTATTAATAGCTAACCATAACAGATGTCCTTCACTTCAGAAAGGGACGTCCAAAACTCCAGACAAAGCTATCCAACCTGTTATACATAACGCACCAAAACAGATGTCCGTCTCTCCAGAACGGACATCCATATTACCTGTCCAGACAACGTCCGTCAGTTTTCTCTGTCAAAGGGAAGTCCATCCCTTCACAAAACAGCGTTTGTTCCTCCTCACCATCATAACAGTTGTCTGGACTTCATGCAAGGGACGTCCGTCATATCCACAAGAGACGTCCGTTCTTCTGATTCCATTACCAAAGGACATCCGACAGAGCATAAAGGACATCAATTTCCTCAAAAATAGTTTCAACTTCACAATTCTCCACCTTGAAACCATTTTTGAATCTGATCAGACGATTACCTCTCAACAACAAAGTTATTCAACATGAACATTAGCTAAATTTAAGCAATGCTTAAACTTAGCCAATGTCAAAACCTTCATTAACCTATATGCTAAATTTTCTTTGAACTCCACTTTCTGCAGATAATTCTTTTGAGATAAGACAATAGTTCCTTTTCTTCTACTTCTCAAAAATTTAATCCCAAGAATTCTTCTTGCTTGTCCCATATCTTTCCTTTCAAAATTCTTGCTTGACTTAGCCTTCAATTTTGAAACTGTGAAAATGAATTCCCATGGAGATTTCTTCCACCCGCATAATTCCCAAAACCTACCAGCGACCATTGTTTTAAACCACAATTTTCTATCACTGCACCCCAAAATTATTTGTTCAAAATTATACAAATCAACAGATAACTTGAGAGCATATGCAATTTTATCCACATATCCAAACCTTTGACCCAATTTAATAACTCTCCTTAATCTATCCCTGGTGAGTTGATAATCCACTAGCTTGTCATCATCATCATCCACTTTTTTAAAAAAATGTGTACAAAAGTGCAAGCGATTAAAATCACCCACTAATATGTAGTATATAATTAAAATAGGTATTTGTTGCACTAATTGAAAATCACAGTGAAAATGGGGCCACTTACAGATTTCGGACACACCATGTCATAGGCATATAGTAGAATAAAAACGATATTCAACGATCACGAAAGCCAAATAAAACATCCTGATCAGGTTTAGGGTTTTGCACCTAGGGACACAACATATACATCTGTCTCATTACTCTAGTTTATAACAACAAACACATTCTGCACGGTTGAATGTGTGAAAATAAAATAGACTCCAATCAGGTTGATCGAACTTGATTCACATGATCGAGTTAATCAAAAAATATAATATGCATGCTTAATTTAAATTTGTACAGTGAAAATTTAAATATAATTTAAAAATCTGATGACCATAAAATGAACACATTGTTTTAATATGAGACATATCTCAAAATATTTATCTTATAAAAATTATATAATGTAATGTATAAAAATAAATATTTATCTCTAAGTGGCTACTACTGATTTAAAGCCCAATGATTTAGATCCAACAGTACATGAATTTAACTAAGTAATTGGGTACCTATCAAAAAATAAAACATAAATTCTTGGTCATATTTTTATACTTTAAGATTTCAATTTTTATGTAAATTTAATCCAATTAATTTAGTATATGAATACCCCACAAATTTGGCCCAAAATAAATCCAAATAGACCAATTTAGATGCTAGACAGGCCCAAAATAGATTTGAACCGCGACCAAAATGACCTTGGTCAATTGGCCATTTGGTCCATGCCTTAGGCCCAACCTACAAGCCCAGATCACATACCACAGTCCATATCCACATGTCTGATTTGCGACCCATGCAGAAGAGAACCGCATCCCCTTCTTCGTTGAGAATGGTTTCGTCGTCTCACGCTTCCCTGAAACGAATGGCTTCATTCATTGTAGTGGAAAGACCTGACTCTGGGTGAGACAGGGAGTCTCGGCTAGTTGTCCACTGACCAAAGTAGACGCATTTTTCATTCAACAACGCAACTCTTGCTGAGCTCCATTTTGGTCCTCTTTGCCGATGAAGTCTATTCGTCTCAAACGTCAGACTTCATCTAGCCAACCAGCCAGAACATCCAAATTTCAGTTCATAAATTATCAATTAGACATTCAGACCCAATATGATAGATAGCAAGATAGAATTACCTTCTTAGCTCACGGTTTTTTCAACTACAAGCGCACTAGTTAATTCCATGAAATCTAACTTGTTTTGTTCACCGAATTTGCACAAATCCCATCCATTAGAGAGGTAATTCAGAAACAGAATTACAATATAGAAATCAAATTACAAGGAGAGGATGAAGATGGCTTACCGAAGGCAACTAAGGACTCAACTACAAAGTAATTTCCTTTCTTCAAAAATGGTAGTAAGTCGATCAGTTTGTTGAGAAATTTTTACCTCCAAAGGAAGATGGAGGAAATTGGCATTTTAAGAAAGAGAAGGGAGGGAGAGGAACAAAAGAGAATCCCCGATTGTCCGATGCCTTCACTGGCTGGGGGGAGATGTTTTTTCAAAAGGTCTTTCCAAATTTAATTAATACTTTCTTTTTTATTTCTTTTTTTAAATTTGGTAGATATTACAGTAGTTTTTTATTAGAAGTTTGTGATGGTAACAAAAGAATCAGAACGATGGGATCGAGACCACGGTATGCACCTGTTTTTAGATTTGAGTTTCTTTTATATATATATATATATATATAGTGCTTGTCGTTTTTTATCTATAGGATTAATTAATTTATAAATTTGATTCATAATTATCCTTGTAAAGTTTGGTAACTCAATTTTATTTGGAGTCGGCTATAATGCTCGTGATAATATATATACACATAAACACACACGTACATATATACACATATACACACACGTACATATATACATATATACACATATATACATATATACATATATACACATATATACATATATATACATATATATGTATATATATATACATATATATATATATATATATACATATATACATACATATATATATATACATATATACATATATATATATATATATATATATTGTTCCAAGCTCATCATTCTGATTCTTTCATTACCATCACAAACTCCTGGGAAAACTACAATATTGTTCCATCATTATATATAAATATATGTCTTTCTACTTTCACGGAATGCTTGTAGTTTTTTATATGCAGGATTTTAAAGCTTATTGTTGATTTTCTCATTTTGCTGTCATCGTGTTTTACTGTTGCAACCCTTTTGGATATCTTGATACATTATATTTCCATAAGTTGTCACCATATTATATTAACTAATAAAAGAAAAAAGTCTTATTCTCTTCTTTACAAGGTTCTAACTCAGCTTTAATGGTTGCTTTAACTATTTACTCGGAACCAGACCTAAATTGCTTTAAATGACCCCTTAGGGTAGACGGTGGAATGAAAATGTAGTTTTGCATTAAATAAAATTTAAGGAAATCGGTGTCCTAACCGACAATAGCTGAGATGTTTGCAAATCGTAGGCAAAATATTTCATTACCTCAATTTTCACATTTTGTTCTATTGAATAGGAAATCCACGCTTTTAAAGCTTGTTAGTTAGAAGATTAGAACTTCCTTAGGAAAGCAGGGGTCATGGTAGCTGCTGAATCTTTTATTGGTATGTGGACATTTGTGTGGATGTAACTATCGGAGGTGGGCCAAGATAAAAACACTGTGTTAAATGACTTGATACACGAATAGAACCCGACCATTTAGCCTAAGATTTTGGTCCATGGTTTGCAACAAAAAATTTAAAAGAAAATTTAAAGTTAGAGTACGAGAAATAAAAATGTCCAATATCTAATATGAATTATTCTGACACATAATATAGAAAGAAATATAGAATAATGATCAACAAACAAAAAATAGGAAACTCTGGAAGGAAAGAAAACAAAGGGTGAGCCAAGGAACTCTACAAACCTGACACTTTTTGTCACGACCCAAATAGGACCTAAGACAGAAAAGGGAATGACTCGGCCCAAAGAACCAAATCATCCGACCTTTTTTCTCTTAAATTTTATTAATTGACAGGGGTAGACTTAAAATGTTATTTAAAAGCCAAAGTCCAACGAATAAGGGTTTAACATGTCCAACAAGTGATATCAGATACCAAGTAATATAATCCGAAAAGAAATAACTATGTGAAAACTAAAAATAAGATTACAATCATCCAATAAAATGAATACCTCACAAAATGTCTCTCAAAGAGAATTTTATAAAATTACGAGAATTAAATAAACTCGGCTGGTCTAATCCTGACTCGATATTTGAGAATTAGTTGATTAATTCCTGAAAGATATCATTGGGGTGAGTTGACTAAATTCAATAGGGATTATGTTTTTAAAGAAGAATTAATTAAAAGAATATTTAAGCATGCATGAATTTAAAACTCACATTTTATAAATCCCTTTCAGTAAAAGATGTACTAAAGGGCATAAGTGTGAAATCACCCACTAATATGTGATACATAATTAAAAATGAGTCATTGTTGCACAAATTAAAAATCACAGTGAAAATGGAGCCACTCACGAACTCCGGGCACACCATGCCATAGGTATATAATAGAATAAATGCGATGCTCGGCGATCGCACAAGCCAAAGAAATATCCTTATCAAGTTTAGGGATTCGCAACCCAAGGACACAGTACATACAACTATCCTATTACCAATTTGCACTTTAGGGATTCGAACCCAAGGACATTTGAAAAATTTCGTATTACACAATTCAATAACAAAAAAACACATTACGCACAGTAGAATGTCTAAAAATAAAATAGACCCCAAATTGGGTCGATCAAACTCGATTTGCACGACTAAGTTGATCAACAAATATTTATAGGCATGCTTAGTTGGAAATGTGAACAGTGATAATAAAATAAAATATAAAAATTCGACGATCATAAAAATAGACACGTAGTTTTGACTTTTTAAAAAATTTATGCAATGCAGTGCATAAAATAAACTCCTACCTAGAAATGAGCTTACACTGACCAAAAGCCAACAATCCAAATATATCCAAATCCATGTCCACAGATTTTTAATTAAGGTTGAGTATCTATTCAAAATTTAAGGTATTAAATTTCGGTCAAATTACATAGCTTAAAATTCCTAATTATTATTCAAGACTAGATTAAAATTAATTAACCTAAAAATTACTAAAAATTTGGCCCATTACGAAAGTGGATAATAGGCAAATTTATAACTTGAAATTTGATCCATGTAGGCCTAACCCGTGGCACCAAACAAATTTATAAAAAAGGGCTAAAGACAATCCCAAAAACTAAAGTGGACCAAAAACCCACTGGTCTGGTTTGCAAACTACAGACTGCACCGAGCCCAAGAGCCAAAATAGACCCAAGCTCACTAGTCTAGTCAGGCTAGACCAAGTCCAATCCTTTCTTTGGCCTGTGATTCATTCTGGTTTCCAAAATTGCCATTTTTGCGATTCCAGAGTCGCGTAGAAGGCGGCTTGTCTCTGGATGAGTGAGTCGGAATTCCTCGTTGCCTGCATCTGTAGCTATATTGTTTCTAGCTTAGTCTCAGCTAGCAGTCCCATTGGTCGAGCCATAGGAGCTCAACGTTGCAGCTCCGCAATTTGGCATTCAACGCCGACGTTCGTCCAAACAGAAGCATTAATAACGCCAAGAAATTCAACTATTCCATAACCCAATTTAGAAAATCAACTTAGAAACAATATCCAGAATTCAACAACTAAACCAATTTGCTAGAATATACGCTTTGGCTTAACGAGTTTGGATGTTTACCTTTGATGTTCTCTGTTTTTTCTATCACGAAAATTTCAATTTTTGATTGCTAATTCCACTTCTTCTTTCTCTGTAATTGCACAAAATCCTACCAGAATCGAAAACAACCTTCAGAATCTAAATCAAGGATTTTTAATATCAAAGGAGATGCAAACGATGCCTTACTAAAGGATATAGAGGACAGAGTCTCCTCCTTCACTCAAGATGGCTAAAGATGTAATACCCCGAAAAATCTATTACCCTTTTTGATGATGTAATAATTTTGGATAATCTTAATATATGAATATTGCGTCAAATTATGCAACTGTAAGCGTAAGTTGTGCATGAAAAGTATAGGGTTAATGTTAGAAAATAACCTAAATGTGGAAAACTTAGGAAAAATACACAATTTTTGGGTTTCGGACATCGACGGACACTGCCGACGACACAGGACAGCGTCCGTTTTGAATCTGTAAAAATCTGGGACAATTCGGAAGACTTGCGGACAAAGCGGACGAAGAGATTCGCGTCCACAATGAATTTGTACAAATTCTATATGTTTTTGGACACCTTCGTCTCGTCCGAAATCTAGTGCGGATGACGCAGATGTTGTCAAAACGAATCTGTATTCAATTTTGTGTGTTTTTGGACGCATGGATATTGTCCGAAATCTGGCGCGGACTCCTTGTAACGTCTGAAAAGTCAAAAAATCTACGAAACCCATTTATATTTCACACTCTCTCTCTTCCGATTTCGTGTTTTACACAAAGATTCTCTCTCCCCCTGCCTTCCTACTGGACGTCTACTCCCTTCCTGCCAACATGGAAGCTTTCCACGTGGTCCTTCGTAGTTGGACCTTCTCTCCTTGAAGTGGGTAATGTAGTCTTCCTTCTCTCCAGCTACCCTACAGCTAATCAACTTCTTCTCTTTCCTCGGTCTATAAGAAGTAAGGTTTCCCCCTATATACTTTACTCTGACAATTGTGGTAAGGTGTTAGAGAGCAACGTTGTCAAACATAATTTGTGAGTGTGATTTGAGTGAAGTGTGAGTGTGAAGGAGTGTGTGTTTGGTAGGATAATTGGAGTGTTGCTCTGAATGGTGCTTTAAGAAACTATCTGTCCGTGGAGTGCAGGTAAGTGTTCAATTGTTGGTTTATTTATGGATCACCAATTGGGTCAGGATTGATTTAGAGAGCTGGAACTAATACCACCTTTGCTTAGGAAACGTGTGAAGGATTAAACAATTGGAAATCCTCCCTTTGGAAGCTATTTGAGCAGTTGTAATATTGTTAAGCTGTTGGAGAACCAAGGTAAGAATTGGGATTTGTTTTGGCCTAAGGAGGCCCTACATTATGGGTTTTGTGTGCTAGTTTGATTATATTGTCTAATTGCTTGAATGTGAAGCATGAATGTCTTGTTATTATTGTTGAAAGTGAAGCGTGATAGGTGACTCATTAGGAGACATAATCTGCTGAATATGAGAGCTAATGTGTGATATTAATTTCAATAACTCTATTACTTGTTGTGAAGCATAATAGGTTGCTAAATATTGGACCAAAACTCTGTTAACTGCTGTTGAGTTGTTTAACAATTGCTAAGTATTGTTATAGTCATTGCCAAATGAGAAGGAATGCACTATATGAGAGCTAATGCGTGATATTGATTTCAATAACTCTGTTAGTTGTTGTGAAGCATAATAGGTTGCTAAATATTCGACCAAAACTCTGTTAACTGTTGTTGAGTTGTTTAACAATTGCTAAGTATTGTTATAGTCATTGCCAAATGAGAAGGAATACACTATATGAGAGCTAATGCGTGATAATGATTTCAATAACTCTGTTAGTTGTTGTGAAGCATAATAGGTTGCTAAATATTGGACCAAAACTCTGTTAACTGCTATTGAGTTGTTTAACAATTGCTAAGTATTGTTATAGTCATTGCCAAATGAGAAGGAATACACTAAAAGTAGAAAGCATAATAATCGGAAATGGAAGATTTGTTTAAATTGCATACTAGTTGATCTTGCTGGGAATTCGTAGTATGATAACCTGAAATTGAAAGTTATGTCTTGCTGTATATATGAATATGAAGTTGATTTCTCTTCCTGGCTCGCACGTATGAAACCGCTCAAGAATGATCTAAACCCTTATTAATGCCTTTTAAGCCCTTACACTAAGTTCAGCTATCAAAATGATTAGTAACAGATAGAGCAACTACAATTTTAAGTTTGACTGCAGTTAGAATTATTATTGTTGTATATTTTCCTTGTGCGATTATGGTATGCTTCTTGTGGCATTCATGCATCATCCTAGGGCTTATGAATTGTTTACATGTCGTGTGTCATCCTAATATATGTAAATTGGCATGTGGGGGTTCGGGTGATCGGTGACACTTCCATACGGTAGTATTCCTCCCACGTAGGGAGTGGTAGTTTTAGAGTGAGCTACGTGGAAGCTGGGTTCACCTTTACCCCGTTTTGAAACCCCCAACATCTTTAACAAAAGTGAGGATACCGGCATGTGGAACACCCCCGATGGATATATCTCCCCATCGGAGTGAAATGGTTTAGCCACATGACCCTGGAAGTATTCCACCCTGATTTCCAAAAGAGATGCGGCTCTCTTTCTGTAATGCATTGTGTGGTCACGCATAATTCGCATTGCATTTAAATTCTGATTCTTGATGGGCGTTAGGCTCATTGTTTTCCCCGTAATATAGGTATACGTAAGAGAAATAGGTGAACAGGTCAAAGGCAGTTGATGAAGTATTTGCGAGGTGGATCTTGTGGCTAGTTGGGCTAAAGAGCTTAAAGAGGAAATTGTTTGTAAAAAGGGATTTGCAAATTACTTAATATTCTTTATCATATTGTCTTAATTCCGCTGCTTTTCATAAAATGATTTTATTACTCCTGCTGAAATTTGATAAATGTTTTAAGTGAAGAGTTTTAACGATCTGGTTTTATAAAGAAAAGTCTTACTCTGATTTTATAAAAGAAAAAATTTTAAATTTCACGCAATTTTAAAGTAAATAAAAATCAGGTCGTTACAAAAGATACCACTACTTAAAGAGAGAAATTTGTTGCCGCGAGAGAAGAAGATTGAGACGATGATGGAGATGGAGATTGAGAGGCTGCGTTTTATGAATGAAAGGGGAAAAGGAGGATATTGGGGAAACAGCCGAAGGTTTGTTGGCTGGGGAGATGGTTTTGGGAAAAAAACGTATTCCCAAATTAAATTCTTTTAATTACATATTGACAGTTATTACATTCTCCCCCACTTAGAAAATTTTGTCCTCAAAATTTAGAATAATCTCGAGCTTACCATTTAACAAACAAGGAATTTAGCTTTCATATCAGATTTAATCTCAAGTTTCTAACTAACAGTAAATGAAAATGAAGCAGAACTCTAATCTCACAATTCAAAATTCTCTCAATTTTTTCCTCACAAGATATACCCTCTAGAATAGGCATCTCATTCCAAGGATTAACCTATGAAGGATAAGGAATGCACTTCTTCAACATAGAAATAGGAAAGACATTATGAACACAATTCAGCTGTGATGGTAACTCCAATCGATAAGCTATTAAACCAAACTGCTCAATAATCTGAGAAGGGCCTACATATCTTGGAGTTAACTTTCTTTTCATGTAGAAACAACTAATACCTTGATGAGGTTGCACTTTAAGGATATATAATCACTGCTTTCAAACTCTACTTCCCACCAACAGAGGTCTGTATAACTCTATCGCCGACTATGAACTATACCCAGTCTTTATTTAATTCATGAACTATCTCAATTGACTCTTGAATTAAATCAAGCTCGAGAGCAACACACTCCACGATCTTAGCCCAACATAGATGTGATTTGCATGGTTTTTCATATAAAGCTTCATATGGCGAAACATCAACAGTGGTTTGATAGCTGCTATTATAAATAAAACTCACTAAAGACAAATGATTCACCCAACTATCACTGAAATCAAAAATGCAAAATCTCAACATATCCTCGAGAATGTGAATAGTAAGCTCGAACTAACCATCTGTCTAAGGATGATGTGTTGTACTCCAATTAAACTTCATACCTAAAGCCTTCAGAAGGAATCTCCAAAATTTCAACGTAAATCTTAGATCTCTAAGATAAACAATATTTGAGGGGATGCGATGAAGACGAACGATTTTCTTGATATATAACTTACCTAATTTTGTCAAAGAGAAATCCATTCTAATGGGAATAAATGCGCGGATTCATCAATCTATCAACAATCACCCACACTACATCAAATTTTTGTACTGTCCAAGGCAAATGGTCACAAAATCCAAGATAATCTTATCTTATTTCCACTCAGGGATAGACAAAGGCTGCGACAACCCAACTAGTTTTTTATGCTCAACCTTAATCTGTTAACAAGTCAAACACCTCGAAACATATACAACTACATCCTGTTTCATTCCAACTTATAAATACTGATGCTTTAGATCATAATACATTTTCGTACTACTGGGATGAATTAACAAATCTGGACTATGGCCTTCTGCTAGATCGCCTGCCTCAAATCCAAATCACTGGAGACAACAACTCGATTTTTAAAGAATAGGAGTTTATCGGAACTGATTTCGCAACTGTCAAACTGCTCACTAGCTTAAATCATCTCGAATCTTTCTTCCAACACATCATCAAACTTTGCAAGTCTTTCATAAATTGCAAAAGTGAAGGGATCACTATTAGATTAAAAACTTGAATTGTATGACCATCCTCCCGATACCGTAGCTCAAAATTTCCAATAATTAGACATCTCTTCCAATCATCCAAGAAAAGACAAGAAAAAGATCATTGAGGATAACGACTCAAGACATCAACTACAACATTACCCTTTTATGGATGATATTCTAAAGTGAAGTCGTAGTCTTTTATAAACTCAATCCAACGGCGTTGTCGGAGATTCAAATCTCACTGTGAGAAAAGGTACTGTAAACCTTTGTGATAAAAAAAATATCTCAAATTTGGCACCATACAAATAACTCTGCCAAATTTTTTAAGGCAAAAATAATAGCCGTAAGTTCCAAGTCATGAGTAAGGTAATTCCGCTCATGCGTCTTTAACTGACGTGATGCATAAGCTATAACGTTGTCTTGCTACATCAGAACGCAGACCAAGCCAACTCCGATGCATCAGTGTAAACTGCATAAGGCAAACTCTCAGTAGATACTGCTACAACTAGAGCAGTAGTCAATCTTTGCTTAAGTTTATCAAAAGTTGTCTGATACTTTTAATTCTAAATAAATTTGACATCCTTACTAGTCAATTGTGTTCACAACATAACAATTGAAGAAAAATTATGTACAAATCGACAATAATAACCAACCAGACCCAAGAAGTTACGCACTCCAATAACGATTTTGGGTGCCTTCTAATCTAACATAGCTTCAAATTTATTTATTTATTTTGGATGGATCAACGAAAATGTCATTTCAAGAACAACATGGCTAAGAAATTTCAATTCAGTATCCAAAATTTTCACTTTTCATGTTTTGTTCCCTTAGCGATTGAAAAACAATTCATAGATGTTTCAAATGCTCATCCACGGTTTTAGAATATATGAGGATATCATTGATAAAGACTACCATGAACTGGTCAAGATATGACCGAAAGACCCAATTCATGAGATTCATAAAAATAGCTAGTGCATTGGTCAATTCAACAGAAGCACTATAAATTCAAAATGTCCATAACGAATCCGAAAAGATGTTTTCGGAAAATCTTTTTCACATAATTTCAATTGATGATAACCTAATCTCAAATCAATATTCGAGAAGTATGTAGATTCTCCAAGCCGATTAAATAAGTCATTAATCCATGGCAACAGATACTCGTTTTGATTGCCACATGATTCAATTTTCGATGATCATGCATAGACGAAGTAAACTATTCTGCCTCTTTGCAAACAAAATGGGTGCACTTCATGGTGATGTACTATTCCGAATAAACCATATTTGCAACAAATCATTCAACTTAACACTCAGTTGATTCAATACAACATAGCCATGTAATATAGAGAAATCAAAATTGGAGTAGTATCAGGCATCAAATCAATGTAAAAATTAATTTCGCGGTCGGGTGGTAACCCAGACAAATCTCAGGAAAAACACTAGGGTAATCACAAACCACTGATAAAACAAATCATGTCTGATCGTTAGTACAAAAATACTCCTGTAAGGCTCCAATTTCCTCTGACCACTCAAACGGCTTGCAAAATATGCTTAATAGAAATCATAAGGGTATTACATAGATGTACATGGATCTTTCCATTTTCCAACATAAGGGTAATAATCCTCCGATAACAATCAATCTTAGCTTTGTATAAACTCAATAAATTTATATCTAGGATTACGTCAAACAGATCCATAGGTATAACTATCAGATCAACCAATAATTCATATCCGCCAAATATAAGGGCTGCGAACAACAAGACACGTTTCATATCTCTTATTCAGGGGAAAACCCAAAATCATGAAATTTCTAACTTTTCTACAGTCCACTCTCATGATCCAAATCATGATAAACACTAGTCATATTTTGGCGATGACCAACACTGCAGTAGTTGTTTCTAAATACTGCCTCAAACTAAGACCATATCATTATATCTAGCGTAAATGCAATTTAAGAGACTTCCATGTTACTTCAGCTATCTTTTCAAAATAACTGGTCGCAAACCCAACCCAATACTCCGATTGAACTCCAATAGCGATCAAATTCCTTTTGCATCACCCTTAACCAATTTTAATCACTCTAAGGGTTAGCTCCACCACTAAACACTATCTTTTAAATGTTTTTATAATCTCAAAATATGTGGTTTTGATACAAACCACTTTCATAGAATTCTCTATTGAAGTCATCATTTCACTTGGATAACTCTAAACTTTGGTCCAAATATTCCCAAATACCTACGCAAAAACTTACACTAATATCGAATTGTACGATACAAAGGCTAATTAAAAGTCTTTACCAACAGTTTTCGAATTAGAGTCTTCAAACACAAGGTTCGAACTTAGACTAACAAATTCCAAGTACGAAAGAGTAAGCATTGAATTTTGGAAGGAAATTGGGGTTTTGGAGTTCTTTCTATGATAGGTTTATTGAGTTTAAACTTCACAGGCCCACACATATAACCCCAAAGAGTTCGCAGACTCATAGGTTCAGTAAGATTGTTTCTAATCATTCAAAAAGTGTACTTTTCATCACTCTAATTAAACCCGGACCACTCCAAATTACCAATGTCCAACTAGAGAAATGTCTTCATCCACTAACGGACAATCTCAAGATGTCTTTCTAGCAGCACTTTAACACAAATTAATTTTTGTACTTTGTTCTTAGGCACAGTATTTGTAAATCCTTATATATTACTATACTATCTATTTTATAGATATCACTTTTCAAGATGGAACCTGGCTCTGATATAAAAAATTCTGTCATGACCCAAATAGGACCCGAGACAGAACGGGGAACAACCGGGCCCAAAGGACCAAATCGTCCTACCCTTTTTCTCTTAAATTTTATTAATTGACAGCAAATGACTTAAAATGTTACTTAAAAGCCAAGGCCCAACCAATAAGGGTTTAACATGTCCAACAAGTGATATCAGATAACAATTAATATAATCCGAAAAGAAATAATTGTGCCTAAAAATAAGATTACAGTCATCCAATAAAATGAATACCACACAAAATGTCTCAGAAAGAGAATTTTGTAAAATTACGAGAATTAAATAAACTTGGCTGGTCTAATACCCTGATTAGGTTTAGGGATCGCAACCCAAGGACACATCATATACAGCTATCATATTACCTATTTGCACTTTAGGGATTCAAACCCAAGGACATTTGAAAATCTCTTATTACCTAATTCAATAACAAACAAACACATTACAGACAGTAGAATTTGTAAAAATAAAATAGACTCCAAATTGGGTCGATCAAACTTATTTCTCACAACTAGGTTGATCAACAAATATTTATAGAATGCTTAGTTAGAAATGTGAACAGTGAAAATAAAATATAATATAAAAATTCGATGATCATAAAAATGAACGCGTCGTTTTGATATGAGACAAATCTCAAAATATTTACTTTTTAAAAAATTTATGCAATGCAGTGCATAAAATAAACCCCTACCTAGAAGTGAGCTTACACCGACTAAAAGCCAAAAATCCAAAAAGATCCAAATCCATGTCCACAGATTTTTAATTAAGGTTGAGTGTCTATTCCAAATTTAAGGTATTAAATTCTAGTCAAATTACATAGCTTAAAATTCTTAATTATAATTTTAAACTAGATTAAAATTAATTGAGCTAAAAATTACTAAAAATTTGGCCCATAACGAAAATGGATAATAGCCCAATTTATAACTTGAAATTTGATCCGTGTAGGCCCAACCCGTGGCCCCAAAAAAAATTAAAAAAAGGGGCTAAAGACATGCCCAAAAAACTAAAGTAGACCAAAAACCCATTGGTCTAGTCTGCAAACTGCAGACCGAACCGAGCCCAATAGCCAAAATAGACCCAAGCTCACTAGTTTAGCCAGGCTAGACCAAGTCCAATCCTTTCTCTGGTCTGTGATTCATTATGGTTTCCAAAATCGCCATTTTTGCGATTTCCAGATTCTCGTAGAAGGCGACTTGCCTCTAGACGAGTGAGCCGGAATTCGTCGTCGCCTGCATCTGTAGCTATATTGTTTCTAGCTTAGTCTCGGCTAGCAGTCCCATTGGCCGAGCCATAGGAGCCCAACGTTGCAGCTCCGCAATTTGGCATTCAATGCTGACATTCGTCCAAACAGAAGCATTAACAGCGCCAAGAAATCCAACTATTCCATAACCCAATTTAGAAAATCAACTCAGAAACAATATCCAGAATTCAACAACTAAACCAATTTGCTAGAATATATGCTTTGGCTTAATGAACCTTGATCTTTACCTTTGATGTTCTCTTTTTTTCCTATCACTAAAAATTCAATTTTTGATTCCTAATTCCACATCCTTCTTTCTCTGTAATCATACAAAATCCTACCAGAATCAAAAACAAGCTTCAGAATCTAAATCAAGGATTTTTAATCTCAAAGGAGATGCAAACAACGCCTTACAGAAGGATATAGAGGACGGAGTCTCCTCCTTCACTCAAGATGGCTGAAGATACCATTGCTTAAGGAGAGAAATTTGTTGCCGTGACAGAAGAAGATTGAGACGATGATGGAGATGGAGATGGAGATTGAGAGGCTGCGTTTTATGAATGAAAGGGGAAAAGGAGGATATTTGGGAAACTACCGAAGGTTTGTTGGCTGGGGAGATATTATTGGGAGTATTTTTAATTGAGGAGATTAAATTAATAAAGATCTTATCATTATACCTAATACATGAGAAAATTGTTTTTACCATTTATTCGTTAAAAACATTAGGTGGAAAGGATTTACATTCATGGATTTTTAATTAAAACTTTATATCATTTGAAAATAGCCTCCATGATCCACAAATGGAGCGAATATCAAAAATAGCACTACATGCTATAGCATTACTATACAGAAATAGTGTCACAACCGTTTTACATAGAAAAATCTCTGAATGAAAATAGGTCAACTCCTAGACTTATACACATCGCTACCAAAAGGCGTGTACTAGAGAGAGAAGCAACTATCTTAAGAGCACTCATGATATGAACGAATACTCTAGGCATGCTTAAGGGATACGAACACCTTCTTGCTCTATAAAATATGCACATCAAACAAATGACCGCCATCAAGGATCAATATACATGAAAACCACATGTGAAATATCATATGAAATACTATGTATGTTGAAAGTAAACATGTAAATTCAGTGTTCATATAACATAAATGTAGGCATATTGTGAAATAAGACATGTCATGTTTTTGTGTGATCTATCGCAAAAGAAGGGATTTTAAGGACAATGATGCATGTGCGACTATAGTAAAAAAAACTCCTAACTCAATGGTTGTGAGTCTTCTTACCATTCGGAAATGTATACTGGAGAATAGGTTTAAACTTAGCAAATTACTATCAATCCACAATAATAATGATATCAGAATTCTCTCTTAAATCATAAGATAATGGTTGGGTTTGGTATTGGGAATAAGAATCCAAACTAAAAGGATATAACAAACAACAATGAACTTCTATTAAAATCCACTATGTGGTTGACTAGAAGGAAGCGATTGACCAGACACACGAACATAGTACAACATAGCACAAGGAGGTTGACTAGAACTAAGGTTGTGGCTGATCGGACAATAGCCCACCAATCGACTTGATGTCATCACGTGATCAAGACGATGACATCACACAATTGACCACCCATCAACAAGGCTTGGTTGACAAACACTTTAGTAGTTGACTAAATATACGAGATAGTAAACCACAAAGGGCACTGTCAACCTCAAAATTGCTTGAGCCGAACATCCATAATACTAGTGCGACTTTGGTCAGCCAAAGCATGCCCGCACTCGATTGGAGATGCATCTAAATGACGAACAAAGCGTAGGATTATGCTAAAAATATGTTATTTAAACCGATTTTCACTTGCAATTGTTATCATACCCTTCATAACTCATAGATCAACAAATATAAACAAAAAACGACCAATGATTTTGAGTTTGCAAACTCGAAATAGGATTCAGACAGAAATATAAAAAAATAAATGAAAATCTATCAAAAGCAAAGTTAGAAACAAATGTACCCTAAAAGACCTTTGAGAAAACTCGAAGATCAAAATGTTAAGAACTCAGATTGAGTGCCAAAAACTTACTCCTACGCATGACCCTTTCTTTCTCATGGTTTCTTTTGTTGTCAAGGAAGGAAAACGTTTCTTTTGTAGAACTTAACCAACACTATTTTGAAATTTAAAATACATGGTAATTTTCACTTTTCACCAATTTGACTACTTAACTAAAAAAATCACTACTTTTATAGGATTATTATTTACGAAAAGGAAAATGACAAATCAAATATCATCCTTTATTGTTAGTGACAAACCAACCATCATCCTTTTTTCACTAACAAATTAACCACATAACTATGGAAAATTGACGTCACTACCATCATTGTCACGTTGTGTCAATACATCGTGGCTGCTTCATACGAAACTACTGCAGTGTATTGAGACACTGTTGCGGTTCCTACATGAACCGCGGTGGTTCATCACAATTATTCGTTTAGTTTTTAAAACTATGGTTGTGAGACGATTTGTATACGAACTGCCGCGACGCCACATCGTCACGTTTACTAACAAACGTGACAGCGATATTAGATTTGACATTTTCTCATACTTCAATAGTTAATTTGTTAGGAAAAAAACAATAGTAAATGATTTGTCATGAATAATAAAGAATGATGGTTGATTTGTCACTTTCCCTGTATGAAATTTTAACCCAATCGCAAAATAATTAGTAGAAAAAATGCAAGAATTTACTCTAAATTTATTTATTTCAAAAATAAAAAATTTTAGGGGGATCAATTACCTTACTAGTGCTGATGGTACAAGGGATGATGCAATTACATCTCAAGAAAAAAATCAATATATTGCTTTTTTAGCTTATCCTGTGACATCAAATACGAATTCAAATTGTGAATTGTGAATTCCTCAAGGTCTTTGTTGGTTAAAATAACACTAAGAATTCAATGTTTAGCTTTATATTCTCAAGATTTGAACTTTCTCATGCCTCAATTATCCAGTCCATTCTTGGTTAAGAAAATACTAAGAAATCTACGTTAAATTCTCAATGTCATGCTCCTATATATATCATAGGAAGAGAACTCTCTGCTTTTTCTTTAGCTAGTCAAATTCTTGTTTTAAAATTGTTTCAATGTAATAACCCTACCCCAGTCAGTCTTTTTAACCTACTTTTTCTCTCTCCTCTTAATTCTATTTTTTTTCTCTCTCCTATTCAGTCTTATCATCTTTCTCACGCTCATCTCTCTTTCTTTCCTTTCTTCTCTAATTCTAACCCCAGAAAAGATTACTAGTTGCCTCCAAAGAGAGGCAGGAAAGGAGATAGATACCATTTCCCTAGGTTTGTTTTTAGGGAAGGGACAAAGAGAGAGGTGTGAGGGAAAAGACGAGGGTAAATATATTGATAAAAAAGGAATAAGTTAATATCGTTAAATGAAAAAAATAAGAATTTGACAAGAGAGAATAAACGAAGAACAATATGTCGATGTGGTAATAGTAATAGTTTTACTCTTGTTGTTAAAATAAATTTGGTACACAGCATAATGAACTCAATAATATTAAAAAAAAGAAGAAAATTCACATATATAAAATGGACAGAGAAAGTAATGGACTAACCTCTCTTTCATTCACTTCTCTGTCTTCTCTGAAGCAATGGCGAAAGTTGTCCTCTCTTCACTCGTCTTCTTATTCCTCCTTCACTCAGTTGTCAAAGCAAGTGCCGCCATTGACAAGCGCACTAGCCCTTCTGAATTCATAGTCACATCTTGCAGAGTCACTCGCTATCCAGTTTTATGCGTCGAGAGCCTCTCTGGTTACTCGAGCGCAATAAGGCAGAGTGAGCGGCAACTGGCGCAAACTGCACTATCAGTCAGCCTAGCGAGTGTGCGTCGAGCGTCAGCATTTGTAGCCAGCTTGAGTAGAACAAGAGGGTTGAAATATCGAGAGGTTCA
This sequence comes from Begonia loranthoides, assembly GCA_022433065.1. NCBI lineage: Eukaryota > Viridiplantae > Streptophyta > Magnoliopsida > Cucurbitales > Begoniaceae > Begonia > Begonia loranthoides. The sequence goes on along the minus strand of CM039470.1, from coordinate 10,783,544 downwards.
AGCGGTGAAAGACTGCGTAGAAAACATGGGAGATAGTGTTGATAGACTTAGCCAATCAGTTAGTGAGCTTGGCCATTTGGGACGATTTGTTGGTCGGGATTTCTCCTGGCATATGAGTAATGTGCAGACATGGGTTAGTGCTGCTTTGACTGACGAGACTACCTGCCTCGATGGGTTCGGAGGCCGGCGGATGAACGGTAATCTAAAGACTGCCATAAGGCGGAGAGTTGTCACTGTTGCTCAAGTCACTAGCAATGCACTTGCTCTGGTTAATCGATTTGCAGCAAAACACTAAGTCGCCATAGCCAAAAAGCTTAGATTTCTCGGTGTGGGTGTCGAGAGATTTCTTAGGTAAAGCTTTATTATGCTAAAGGCCTCCTTATGTTTGTTTTCTTGTAATGAGTAAAAATGGAGTACAATATATGTAAATTTGGGTAGATTGTCGTTGTCTTCTATATTCAAAGCTCGGTTTTACTGATCTTGCTTTCGGTGGCTTTTCCATTTGCATGATTGGTGCCATTGTCACTCTGTATATGAATTTATTGGCCTGAGCATGATGAACAGATCTGACATACTCCAAAAGAAGAGAAATGAGGCTAAGAATCCGATGGTCTTACGCATCACCTTTAACTTGTTTAAAAAAACTATATAATCGTTACCGCTAGCTGGAAACTGATCTGAAAGAAGCTGATCTTTGTTTTCTTTTACAATACCCTAGGAGTACGAAAACCATGAAGTCTATTGTTGCAATCCATTTTCGATCATGTTTCGGTGGATTTTTTTCGTCGATGCTACAGTTGTGTAATTGTCTCTTCATCCAATGCCACTGCGTGGCAAAACTTTTTGAAAAAAAAATGGTTTTCTTAATATTTAACGAAATAAAAATCTTCTTTTGCTGACTTTATGGTGTTGTGTGCAGATTTATTAACTCCATATTGGCAGACAGCAAATTTGTTTGATAGCTTTTACACACTTTTTCTAAATAATATAATTGAATATATTTTAACTTTCATTTAAAAGAAGTATTCTATGACTAATAACATTTCATTACTTTTTCCCAGAAAAAAAAGAAACGTTTTTGAAAATGGGAAATGTTCATCAGTTTTTTATTATATAATATATGAAAGTTTTTGAACCAGTTGTACCGAAACAGGACATGAATTACTAGGCTTTAACCAGGAGTGGTGTATTCTCTTAAAACGTTGCCTGTAAACCAATAAGGAGAATCTGTAGGCATGTGAAGAAAGAGTAAAAGAAAGATGAAGTCAATAATGGAGGAGAAGAGAGAGAAGAGAGACAGGGAGTAACAGAGGCCACATGGAGTCTGGGAGAAGGAATCAATTGCTGGGAGGGACGACCCCATGCCTTTTATTTCTCCAACTGTTCCACATATAAGACGCCCGATCATGGTCCCATGAACACAGATGGGATTACCAACTCCAGAACAGATGGACCAGTAAAACTTCACATCTCAGTATACACAGTAAATACATATTTTCAACACCTATCTCTTTAACTGTACACGTGATCGATAGATGTCATTTGAAATTATTGCTGTAAGAATTGTCAAAACCAACCCCCACACACGCACGCACCCACACACGCAGTTTATTGGTTTTCATTGTTAGAAATGATAAAAACTTCACCCGAAAATATAAAAACATTACGAACTTAACCGTCTATTAATACTAAAACGCTCTTTTTTACATGCTGAATAACTTTTGAGTTGGAAGTTTTTACAAAAACATGCTCGCACTCTTCCCTTTTTTTCTTCTCTCCCTCCCCTCTTCCTTTTCACTCTTTCGACTGCCATGCATTTGGCATTTAACTTGTATTTAGAGATTAAAAGACAGTTTTGCACTTATTTGTCTTCGCAAAATTACTATTTTACTCCCCGTATAATTTTTAAAAAAAATGACAAATTAACCATCATATTTTATTATTAGTGACAAACTAATCATTTTTTTTTCTAACAATTTAACCACTGAACTATGAAAAAATGATGTCGGCAACATCGTTATCACGTTTGCCGTTAAACATGATAATATTGAGCAGCGACGGTTCGTATATAAACCGCCGCGACTTCATAGTTTTAAAAAAACAACATGACAATTGTGATGGTCCACTGCGGTGTCATATTAAACTGCAGTGGTGTGATGATAAACCACTACAGTGTCATATGAAGCCACCACGATTTATCGTCACACCGCTGCAGTTTACTAGATGAACTACCACGATTCAACGTGCCTCCTTCGCCTTGTACAAATACACAGTACACTCCTTGCGATTTTCTCAGACATTTTGTCTGCGATTAGCGAACCCTAGATATTTCTGAGAGCTGAAGTGAATTGCATTTTAGTGAAATTGAAAAATTTGTTGAACACCAAATGGTGTCTTTGAGTGTTGAGAAATCTATTATTAACCGTAAAGTTGATGTGGGGCCCACAACCACATTTTTAGCAAATGAGGTACGTGGAATTGGAGACGAAGTTGCTATAGTGTTGCATTCCGTCTCGGCAACCCTACATGAGAAGGACGAGGAGGAGCTCCGTTCATTATGCTGATCCAGTAGTGACGAAGACATGGACATGATCGAGAGTATACCTAAACGCCCACGACAAGAAGAACACACCTTCGCTGGTATGAGATTTGACAAAAAGTATAGTTCACTAAATAAAATTATAGAAGAAATTGTCAATTATGCGTTGAAGAATAGGTACGGGATAGAATTTGTAACGACCCGATTTTTCAATTTCTTTTAAAATTCACTAAAATTCAAAACTTTTTAGTTAAAACCCTTCGAGGATAATATCAGAGTGCAAAACCAGACCATCAAGACATTTTTCGTTAAAACATAATGGAAGCAGTTATAAAATCTTTAGTAAAAACATAACGGATTTATTAAAACATAGCTGAAGCTTAAATCGTTTGAGATATGAAACTAACAATTAAATACTGCGTTTGAGAAATGAAACTAAACCATTAAATACAATTTGATTACAACTGTTTACTCTTCTATTCTCTTTAGCCTGGCTAGCCACGAGTCCGACACGTGCAAATCTTTCATCTCTGCTTTTTTATCTATTAGTCGTCTCCTTGTATAAGTACCTACACCACAAGTAAACTGTAAGCTCAAAAGCTTAGTAAGGAAAAGAGTTTATGCAATATGATATGTCTCTCTTTAGTCCATTTGGAATAGGGGTCACCCAAACCAATCCTTTCATTCCATCATTCGTTCATTCTTTACTTTACATCAATTCATTCGTTCGTTACTCGTACACCGAGCTGGAGATTGGAGGTTTTTCCCTTAGAATGGCATAGTGGATTAGATCTAACATTTTACTTGCAACTAAGTCCCCTGTACCGACAAGGTAGGGGGCTTCGCTTAGCTACAAACTAGATCCGCTACCCATCTGCCCCCTCCCCATTTCCTTCATTTTCTTAACATTTTTCCTCACATAATGCATGTGTGAGTACTACCACCAAGGTGGAATTCCCTACACATTTTCTAATTAACATGATACATGATGCAGTATACATAACTTTAACAATAATTGAATTGCGCATATAAAGAAATTAAATGACAATAATTGAATAACGCATAAAAATGAAAGTAAACAGTCATTGAATAACGCATTAAATGAAAGTAAACAATAAGTGAAAATAACAATAATTGACTAGCACATTTAAGGAAAAGTAAATAATGGTATTGAACAATAAAGCGTAACTGAACGACAGAAATTGAATGTACAAGTATAGCAGTGAATAGAAACAATGAATATGAATAACTTGCTAGAGAGATTGCATGCTTTTAATATTATAATATAAAATGACGTGCTTGTAATATCATGCTTTTAGCTCAACGAATTGAACACTAATGAAATGGTAAACATGTTGAAGGAAGTAATTATAACTTATTAATTTGTTCACATGCTTAGATTACCTAGTTAATTTGTTAAGCTACAATAAATTGATTGGTTAAACATGCTCAGGGTTATGATTATTATTCTAGTAGAATCCTAATTAATTTACATGCTCAATTAAATAATAGTCATTAAACATGCTTGAATAATTAATTAAACATGCTCAAAGAAAAATTACGATTGTTATTCTAGTTAATTAATAGTCAATTTACATGCTCAAGGAATAATTACAATTATTATCCTAGATGATTAGGCATACTCGGATTACACATGCTTAGTATGTAACGACCCGAATTTTTGTAATTCCTTGAAAATGCGTAAAAATTTGAAATTTATTTCTTTTGAAAACAAAACGTATCAGAGTGCGTCTAAATCGGATCGCTACTAACCATTCCTAAAACTCGTTATAAAAACTCAGTGATAAAATGTGCGGAAGCGTTGTAAAATAAGTACTTGGTAAAACATGGCAGATGTGTTATAAAACCTTTTATCTAAAACATAGCGGGTTTATCAAACTTTCCGGAAGCGTAAATAATCTAAGTAAATAAAAAGAACAAGCATTCAATTAAAATTTAGAAAACATGATTAATACAACTATATCATTTTTTAACCTCTCTATGTCTTGCCAGCCACAAACTGCCTCGCACGTGCAATTCCTTCACCTCTACTTTATTATTTGTTCATCGTTCTCGTGTATGAGCCTATTACTACCTGTTCGTCGTTTGTACTTACACCACAAGTAACTATAAGCCTAAAGGCTGAGTAAGGAAAAAGGTTAATACAATTATGCTTATGACCCTATTTAGTTCTTTTGGAATGGGGGCCACCTAAACCAATCCTTTCATTAGCCATTTACCATTTTATTACTTTTCTTTACATCGTTCGTTCATTACTCGTACTTCGAGCTGGAGATTGGAGGACCTGTATGGAATGGTATAGCTGGTCGGACCTAGTCTCTTACTTACAATCTAGAACTCCCGTACCCGGTAAGGGAGGGGCTTCGGCTAGATTGCAGACTAGACCTATCTATCCATACGCTCCCAAACTTCTTCTTCTTCTTTACTTTGTGTCTGTGCTGGCCTAAGCTACCGGACTACAGAGGCCTTTATTATCTTACCGTTTTATTCATTTTCATCATTTATCCTCACACATGCTTAGTATATAACGACCCGGATTTTTGTAATTCCTTGAAAATGCGTAAAAATTTGAAATTTATTTCTTTTGAAAACAAAACGTATCAGAGTGCGTCTAAATCGGATCGCTACTAACCATTCCTAAAACTCGTTATAAAAACTCAGTGATAAAATGTACGGAAGCGTTGTAAATTAAATACTTGGTAAAACATGGCAGATGTGTTATAAAACCTTTTATCTAAAACATAGCGGGTTTATCAAACTTTCCGGAAGCGTAAATAATCTAAGTAAATAAAAAGAACAAGCATTCAATTAAAATTTAGAAAACATGATTTAATACAACTATATCATTTTTTAACCTCTCTATGTCTTGCCAGCCACAAACTGCCTCGCACGTGCAATTCCTTCACCTCTACTTTATTATTTGTTCATCGTTCTCGTGTATGAGCCTATTACTACCTATTCGTCGTTTGTACTTACACCACAAGTAACTATAAGCCTAAAGGCTTAGTAAGGGAAAAGGTTAATACAATTATGCTTATGACCCTCTTTAGTTCTTTTGGAATGGGGGCCGCCTAAACCAATCCTTTCATTAGCCATTTACCATTTTATTACTTTTCTTTACATCGTTCGTTCATTACTCGTACTTCGAGCTGGAGATTGGAGGACCTGTATGGAATGGTATAGCTGGTCGGACCTAGTCTCCTACTTACAATCTAGAACTCCCGTACCCGATAAGGGAGGGGCTTCGGCTAGATTGCAGACTAGACCTGTCTATCCATACGCTCCCAAACTTCTTCTTCTTCTTTACTTTGTGTCTGTGCTGGGCTAAGCTACCGGACTACAGAGGCCTTTATTATCTTACCGTTTTATTCATTTTCATCATTTATCATCACTCATGCATGTGTGCGTAGCACCTCGTGGCACTCCCTATTAGTTTCTATTATCATGATGCATGAACATACATTCTCAACTTAGCATGATGCATGATGCTTCACAACATAACATTTATAATAATTGAAGTGTGCATTAATTAAAGTAACTGGAATTGAAATCGCGCATATAAAACAATAATTGAAAGCACAGAGCAATACAGGGAACAATTATGACATCGAATTGAAAGCAGCGAATGAACAAGATGAGACGATAAAGTAACATGCGATGAATTACCATTAACTAAACATGCTCATTGAACTAAGCTAGACTAAATATGGAAACATTCTTGTAAATTGGTAACTCTTATTCTAGTTGATTATGCACGCTTTTATTCTAATTAATTAGAACATGCTATTATTAATAGTCTAGTTGATTATCCTAATTAATTACATGCTCAAGAGGGTACCATTATTATCCTAAATAGTTAATTTGCATGCTCAATGATAGAATACGTTTATCATCCTAATTAGGTATCTTAGTTAATTTTCTCGTCTATTACATGCTCCAGAAACATAAGTTAAATGTTCTAGTTCGTTATCTTAGTTAAGTTACAGGCCCAATTCACATCATTAGTTTTTTGCATGCTTAGATTACAGGATTAGTTAAATTACCCTAAACATGCTTGCTAGATTAATTCATTAATCGTTAATCATGCTCAGATCTAATTAGATGATTTTCCTAGTTAGTTAACATGCTTGAACAATAATTGTAAATTCGATTCTAATTGATTAACATTAGCATGCTAGTTAATTAACATGCTTAGTTCCTAATCAAGTTACTTACGCTAGATAATTAACATGCTGTTAATCGATTTACACAGGTTAGTTAAATATGTTAGTTAACCACTTAAACATGTTAGTTGATATATTGAACATGAAATTCCATTAATGTGGTAATCCAGAGGGCAGAGAGCATGTAACAACCCGATTTTTATTTACTTGAAATATCGTGAAATTTAAAATTTTTTTTTTATAAAATTAGAGTAAAACTTTTCTTTATAAAACTCGAGCATTAAAACTCTTTTCTTAAAACATTTATCAATTGCAGAAAAAGTAATAAAATTCTTTTTATAAAACACAGCAGAAGTAAAATGAAGCATTTAAAGAATGTTAAATAATTTACAAACTCTTTTTACAAATAAATTCCTTTTAAATCCTTTAACCCAGCCAGCCACAAGATCCACAGTGCAATTCTTCATCAACTGTCTTTGACCCGTTCTTCTATTTTTTTCTCCGTACCTACATCACAAGACCTAACTAATGAGCTTGATGCTCAGTAAGTGATAAAAGAAAATGAAATGCAGATATGATGCGTGATCATGCGATGCATTACAGAGGAGATCCGTATCTCATCTGTTAGTTTGGGGCGATGGATAAGTCAATTGCTCTCGTGGCTTAACCTATGTTTCCGACAAGGAACCATGCCAATATGGGTGTCACCACGAGCCATACCCAGTCACTTTGTTGAAGACATTGGGGATTTCAGTACAAGAGAATTGAGAATCTTACGATTCTCGTGACTTAACCTGTGCCTCCGTGCAACCTAAGTGGGAGCAGGCACTCCAATAGGGGTGTCACCACGACAACCATTCCCAATCCTCCCGAACCACCCACATGCCTATTTACATATATTGGGTATGTCATGCAATATGCCTATAAATACCTACAGTCCTATATGATCATATAAATGTCTAATAAACATATCATTAAAAGAACACACAACATGTAAATCCTAATTCTTGCGATGTAGGGTTCGAAGACTAAAACACAGTAAGTATCAACTTACCTGGCGTCCTTAGCGTAGTTAAGAAATTAACGTTGTCTTTCTTCCCTTTTATACCTTCAAAATAATTATAATTTATTTATTAATATTTTTATCAATTATAAATCTTAAATTTGATATTGTTATTCCTCGTTTATTATTTGATAATTTAATTATCACTTAACAAAATTTTATCAATTTATCTTTATTAATTTTATGATAAATAACGAATAACTTTAATTTGTACTTTTCGCTTTTAACACTTAACAAACCTCATTAGTCAACTTAATTACTTAGCAACCACGCAGTAATAATTCCAATATCTTAATATGTGCAACGAGATAGCGATAGCCAACAAATGTTGCTAATTCCATCAATGTGCCCTAATAATAAAAAGAATTTACTTTATAAAATCGAATAGCATTTTATCACAAAACCGTATTTTCCACAGCAGAGTAGAGAACCATTTAATTCATTTTTATCCAAACTATACCCAACATAGCACATTTATTTATCCTTATATTCATGAACACTAACCTCTTCAATATTAATGAACTTTGATGATCAATATTCATGAGTATTGACTTTGATGATATCGTATCACCAAATGAATCTCAACATTATATACTTAAAAGAAGTTCTGATTTTTCAATATCAACATACATTAAACCCGATCATTCATCTATTATGTAAGGCTAACAATAACCCCAAATAATTTAACTTTCAATCAAGAATAACTAAGCCTTGCATGGACAACAACCAACCACTGGTCTAAAATCAATCACAGTGGCATATATTCATCAACCACTTGACTCTGGAGCAAGACAAATCCATCTTATTCATGCTTTTGGAATTAACAGACACCAACCAAAGACACAAAATCAACACTAACAGTAGCGTCATTCAACCATCAGAGATCACAATCAAACCACAGTTCACAATCGAGCAGATCTCTTAACATAAAACTTAACCCATCTCTAACCAACACCAACCAATAAATAGAATATGTATTAGCTAAGCAACGGAGCACAACATCAATGATTTCAGAAAATCCAATACTAACAGCAAAAGGGAGATCTCCATACTAAGAAAAGTACACCCGAGAGGAAACCGAGCTTCAATTTTCCAAATTCTAGCAACTCCCTCCACTGCCAGCTTCCCATTCACTGCTGCACTCCTTCACGTTTCCAGCTCCAGCATTCTTCACTGTCACCTTTCCTTCTCTTCACAGCCAGCTCCCTGCCATATTTTATAGGCAGTAGGAAGAGACCTCCAGTGATGACAAGCTGACGGGGAGATCACCCACACTAAGAAGAGTGGTCCATTGCTAGAACTCCATGTGGAAAGTTTCTATCGTTTTGGGAGGAGAAATAAACCCATTTAATTATGGACCACCAGACCCGAACCCATACCATAGCCCTACCTCCATCCTCGTTTGACGTTGCTCCTCCATTTTTTTTTAATTTGAAGCAGCCCCATTTGAAGGTGCTCCTCCATCATTTCTATTATATTCAGTGTCATTTGATGGAGCTCCTCCATCCTGTGCATCCAGCCGAACATCTCCTCAGGCATCGAAGTAAAATGAGATGTCTGAGGATAGGGCGATTGCATCGCTGTAGAGCATCCTCCTCCTCCATGTGCTACAAAGGCGACGCTGGAGGCAGTTCCTCTGAGAGGGCTGAAGGCTGAGCCACTAAGGGGGGTGGCGCTAGTGGCTGGAACACTGTACCTCACTTCTTAGGAGTCTTGCATACCCATTCCCCTCCAACTTTGCTAACCCCCATTCTGTCCACTTTTAATCTGTTTAGACATCTGTGGCCGTCTTTTCGATTCTCGGCTCATCCTCCGAGATCGGTACTCCATACTACTCAACAATCCTTTGAATGAGCTAGTTGAATGGCAGACTCTTGGCTAGGTTGTTGAGCACCTCGTGCATGTGACTCAAAATGGCATATCCGATGTCCATCTTTTTCCTGGTGAATACCTTCTTGAGCAAATACAAATCCATGTAGCTAACATGGTCTTGATGTCCATCCCAAGGTAAAATGGTGTATATCGTGATAATGTGGATCACTCGGGCTATGACATTCAGCTCAATGGATGTTGGATTTCTGTACGTGCTAATCTCGTGATCCTAGTGCAACAATTTAAGAATTGCCAACCCTTCTCCTCACTTGACGAAAGGTGGCTCCCAAGACACGTGGTAATACTGATCGTTTGGTCCCTCCATCACACATCCAAGCATCATGTTTAGATCGTTGGGAGTCAGCCTCAACTCTCTTCCAAATAAATAAGTCCAAACCTCTAGTGGTTGGGTAGGCAGTTCCAAATTGCGTAAAAGAGTTTGACAATACGTTCACAAAAACTTCAACCCAATCGGAAAAAACCGGCTAAGCCAGCCCCCTCAAACAATTGGTCAATTCCCAAGACAACCAAGGACTCCAAGTTTACTCTTTTAGAAACAATAATTGAATGGTGTTTAATATCAGCTTCATACCATTCTTTTGCATAAGCTGTCATGAAGAGTGGGGACTGGAAACCCGTTGCAACGAGTTCGAAACGGGCCAGTGCATCTTTTGCCGGTCATTGTTGAGCCTGCGATTGAGGTTGAGATTGTGCCACAATTCTGCCAGTTCCATTCGCCATGGTTTTTCCATCTTGCACCGCAGCGGTTTCTCCAGATTGCATCGAGGGGGTTTCTCCATCTTGAACCACAGTGGTTTCTCCAGCTTGCACTGCGACACTTTCTCTAGATTGCACCGCGTTTCTCCTTCTTGTACCATGGCTGGTTTAGGTCATTGAAACTGATCGATGAGGTTAGTTGCAAGCCAACACCGTTGATGGGCAGAGTCCATTGTTTCTGCCTGTGGTTGCGAGTGAGTTTGCGATGGACCACCCTTTCACTTGGTTGGCATTTTCTTTGCACGAGAAACCATTGGTATCGATTACACAGTGTGGAATGAAGGTCTGAGAGTTCGATGGTTCGCATAGAATATCGTTGTTCACAGTGAACACGCTCGGAGCCCACGGTCGAGTTTTATGTAGTACGACAGAGGATCAAAGAACGAGGTACGATAAACCGTTGTGGTGTCGTAAGAAGCCACAACGGTGTGACGATAAACAGCGATAGCTTAATATGACACTGTAGCGGTTTATCATCACACCGTTAGGGTTTAATATGACACTGTGGTGGGCTATCAAAATTGTTATGTTGTTTTTTAAAATTATGGAGCTGCGGCGGTTTGTATATGAATCATCTCGGCTCGACATTATCATGTTTAATGGCAAATGTGACAGCAATGTTGGCTATATCGTTTTTCTATAGTTCAGTGGTTAATTTGTTAGCAAAAAAAGGATGATAGTTGGTTTCTCACTAACAGTAAAGGATGATGGTTGGTTTGTCATTTTCCCTTTCAAAAATATCAAGATCAATTATAATTAAAACATAATTAGTTTAACTTAATTATCCTTCAGTTAATCACTACAATTTAATTAAATTTAATCAAACTTAATTATATCTTAATTCATAATTAATCACTTAATCAAGTAAGTGTCATATATCTCCATCCCATTTGTTGATAATTTTTGTTACACCAATAATTAAATCACTTTACTACGAGTCTTTATGTCATATTTTTCGCTTCTCATCTCTCACTCTATAGTCCATTTTGACCTTAAGTCTAGGGCGATACCTTAATTATCCATATCAAGGTATTCGCTTTCCAATGGAATATATCTTTCATGGTAAATCTAATTGACCTAATTTCACAGTTAATAAATAGTCCAAAAGTTATCTTCAATATGGCACTTGATTAAAAACTCAAGCATGATAAAACTTACTAATCATATATACTCAACAACTATAATAAGAATATACAATGCAATCCAAACAAGAATCATAATATTTATTAACATCCTATACATGCTCAAAATTGTATTTAACAAAGTAAATAAAAAACAAGTTATTATAGATATTGACTCAACACATCTGACACAACATTGTTTTTACCTGGGTGTTTGTAATATCCCAAATTTTTATTATATTAAGTATATGGTGGTGCAATATCAAGATATTTTGGTATTGATATAATTGAACTGTAGTTATTAAAGTCTCTTGGTATTATGGATGCAACTGTAACATCTCGTTTTTCATACAATTTAAAACATATAATTTTGAAAAAAAATTTCTTTTATAAATACAGCCGAAGACATTTCTTACTAAAATATTTGGAAATTTCATGAATAAAATTCTTTTCGTTAAAACATTTACAACTTAGAAAACTTGTACTTCACACAATAAACCTTTTACAAATTGAAAACCCTTTACATTTCTTTTAAACATTTACCCTAGCCAACCGCCAAGTCCGCAATGCGCAAATCCTCCATCCACTGCTCATTTTCTCGTTTTCGTGTATACCTAAATCACAACACTTAAATTATAAGTCTAATGCTTAGTAAGAAGTTAAATGAAATATTAAACATGTAATGCATGTTTTCTTAAAATCCTTTTCACTATTTTTGTTACTGCCTTTCTTCTTTTTCCTGCACGACTTCTCTTTCTTCTAGAAGTTCTCTTCTTTCTCTCACAGATCTGCCCCTTCAGATTTCTTCTCTCGGCTCTACTTACAAAGACATCCTCCCAATCTCTCCCTTCTTATTTCTCTCAGTCTCCTTTTCTCTCTAGAGTCCCCACTCTCTATCGGACTTCTCTCTCTCTTTCACGACCCTTCTTCATCTCTAGAACTCTCCATCTTCCTTCCATCGTTCACTCTCTTATATCCAAATAATTTCTTCTACTGCCAACTTAAACAGATCTACTTCCAAAATGGTTCGCCTCTGGAATATTTTTCTCAATTAGTGATCGATCGCCCTCCATTGTGTTCGACCACAACTTTCAATCTATTTTCCAGAAATCAAACTACTAACTACATCTCTTAATATACGTCACTTACTACTTAATTTATTACTCCTTCACAAACCATACTCAGCATATCCAAATCACCTAAAAATTGTTAAATATTATTACTTAGATCTTATGCTTAGTACTATGAAGATTTGGGGTATTACAGCAACAACCTAAATTTTTTTTTTTTATTTTTATGTTTAAACCATTAAAAATTTTTTTCTCGTAGCAACGAAATACTTTTAAACGTCAATTCTTCTTATAACGTTACGTAGCGGAAATCATAGTACTCAAATAATAAAATTCATTACCGAAATCATTTCCAATAAATTCCTTACATGGAAACATTTTCCATTAATAACTATTTTACAAAATAAATTATTTTTGTGAACCCTACCCATGAAACCATTCTTATTGTAACAACTCCAAGTCATCACCATCATGGAGAATACTCCCTCAATTGCTCCAGCTTTTAACTTCATGTATCATCATCTAGTTCATTACTTACACCACAAACTCATCTATAAGCCTATTGCTTAGTAAGTAATGAAAAAATAAAACACGAACTATGATCCTTTAAAACACATGCAATTTCTATTTTTCTTTCTTTTTTGTTTCATTGCACGTTTCTATGGTTCTATCATTGGGATACACCATCAAAGGTAAATAAAATCATTGGGAATCGCCTAAAGTTACATCAACAGTCGAAGCCATCAAAGCTACTTTGATGGTGGTATCACCAAGTCTTTTGTTTCTATTCTCGTTCTGTTCTGACATTGGGACATCATCCCAAAGTTGTTACTTATCTTAAAACAAATCATTCTTGATCTTACTTACATGAAAACTGATGCATAAGAAAACATTTTCATTCTTCTTTTAAAAACATGATGGATGAAATAAGTAGTTTGCATGCAACTTAGAATATCATCACCTAACAAAGCATAACAACCATCAACTTCATCTAACAGATCAACATATCTTCAAACAAGTATATAATCAAATAACATAATATTATTCAAAAGACAACTTAGCAGCTTGTGGTTTAGTCCCTGAAGGGCCAATGACAAACAATTTCATTACTTACCTTCATTCTTTACCCATGAGATAACAACTTATCTTTCTTGCTTTTAAGCCTTCCTTGTTCGCAACCCAGTTTATCTTCCTTGCTAAATATGGTTTCAGAGCAAAAACCAGGTTCTAAAATTAATTTTGTAGACCATGTAACAACTCAAGCCATCGACATGGAAATGCTTTATCAACTGTAAGTAAGTTTCATATGTATTTTATAGATTTTGTTGTTTTATTGACTGATGATTTTTTTTAGAACACAGAATGACTACAGGTGTTAGGCCAATAGAAGAGGGGGAGAGATGTGGTTATTATTAGATTGATTGAACTAGTAGAACACTAATCTCAACAATTGGAATAGTACATGGTAAGGGAGGAGCAAGGGAATTTTCAACAGGTTATTCCAAGGGATTCTAGTGGCGAACATTTTTGGCTGTTGAGACCCCCAAACTTTGATGGACAAGCAACAGATCCTACTTGTTAAGAAGAGTAGATCCAAACCTTGGAGGAGATATTCCATTTCACTAAGATAGAATATGAGGAAAAGGTTTGTTGTGCTGTATATATGTTGACTTTGGATGCAAGGTACTGGTGGGATACCATAAAAAAACACACAACATAAGTGAAATGACATGGAATCAGTTTAAATTAATATTCTATGATAAGTGTTTTAGTTACACAACTTGGACAAATAAACTTGTGGAATTTGTGCAACTACGTCAAACTAGATCAGTAGCGGACTACATTCATAAATTTGAGTCATTGTCACATTTCATCCAACATCTTGTAGGTCCAGACGAGCACAAGGTACACCATTTTGTTCAAGGGATTAAAGTGGAGATTTATAGAGGAGTTAAGATATCTGGTACTCGAGGGATATGGTACTCGGAGGTGGTTTCAAGGGCTCTCAAAATTGAGGAGGCTGAGAATAAATTCTCTAGGCAAAAGGAATTCTCCACGAAAGTTCATCGACAATCTAGGGTAGAGGGAGAAAGTTCAAACAGTTTCAAATGACCCTTAGAGAATGGTTTAAAGAAAGGAAAAGAGAAACTCATTTGGGAAGAGCCTAAAGTTGATCAATGTCCGATGTACAAGGAGAAACATCTTGGCAAATGTTTGGCTGGATCAGGATGATGCTACCCTTGTAGTGAGGTAGGTCATTATGCCAAAGATTGCCCATCGTCACCAAAGGGGGAGAGGAAAATTGTACCAAGGGTTTTCTATCTTATAGTGAATGAGAATGGGAATGATGATCAACCAACTGAACTTGAAGAAAAACTTAATGTTTAAAAATCTAGTAGTTAAGAAATATTTGATATCTTTTGGTTTTGTAATGGAATATTTAAGATTATGCAATAAGGAGTTTTAATTTATGTCGAATCTTGCAGTTTGGTCATATAGAGAAGGAATGGGATTTGATGGTCTCTTGAAAGATATTGAAAGGACTATGAAATCAATGAATTTTGAGGACAAAATTTTTTAAAGGAGGGAAAAATGTATAATATCACAAGATTTCTTTTCATTTTGGAATTTTATGTGTTTAAGGGTCAAGTGAAAATTGGGTATGGTAAGGATTAAGTGAGATAAATATTAAGGAAATATATTGAAGTTGTCCATGGGAAAAGAGAAAAATGAGGGAGCATGCATGGCCGCAGTGAAGGAATAAGTGTGGAAATTATAGGGTATTGCACCACTACAATGTAAAACGACGTCTCTATGGAGCAATGGACATCAGCAACAATAGGATCATGGATGGGAATGTGTCTGTGGAAGTATGCGCATTCATAGCAAATGAATTTAAAGAAGGAAACACTATCATTTAAATGAAGAATGTAAGGGTACAATGGTGTCGCGGGAGATTAGGCATCCGTGTAAAGAAAAGTTACCACAAAATTAAGGTGAACAACATCATGTTAAAGGAGGGAGATTCAAGAAGCTATCCGCAGGAGCAAACGGATCCACGGAAGACAAAGCCTCAAGTTGAATGATGTCATTTTGGATGAAGGAAATGTTTTAAGAAAAGCGGATGATATGACAACCATTAGATTTAAAGGATGGAAGAGTTAATGGCCGTTGGATCAAGAAAAACATGCTTTCATGGAAAAGAAGGATTCTGCGGAAGCATGGGAGAAAAGAAGGCCGTTAGATTAAATGATTAGAAGAGTTGATGGCTGCTGTTGAGTCAAGAAAAGATGCTTTTGCGGAAGTGAAAGATTTCGTAGCAGGAGAGAGATAGTCCATTGGATTTAAATGAGAGGAAAAATGGCAAGCCATTTGATTAAGGAAAAGATGCTCTCGTGGGAGTGAAAGATTCCCTCGTGGGAGGAGTTGATGCCATGTGGAAAGAAAATCTTTGTAATTAGATGTCACGACACCATTTATAGGAAAGATGAGTGAGGGCTCATGTCTGTGAGGGCAAATGTGTCTACAGCAATCGAGAAGAGAAAGGGAACAATGTCGTTTGGTTAAATGAATTCGCATATGTGGAAGGGACATGTCTGTCGCAGTGTGTTCAGGTGAAGTTAACGTCATCGTTTAGATGTAAAACACGGAGTGTTATGTATTCGAGGAAGCTAACGTGTAAGCGAGAGACATGTGGCAACTAATGAAGAGTGGACTAGAGCTGTAAGTAGAGAATATTCACCAAGAATATTCTCAGTGAATGCAAACGTAGCTGCTACGGGAGAGTAGGTTTCCACAACAGTAATTTATCATTTTAAGGTAGCTTTTGAACGATGAAGGAAAGTCACAAATGATTAGGCAACGTCGTTCAGATGATAATGAAGGATGTTAAGCCACATTTTAGCTATAGAAATATTATTAGCGTGGAGGAAAAGTTACCCAATGATTAGTCAACCATTGTGAATCAAACGTGGTGATCAATGAGGCAAGATTCACGTATCCATGGTGAATGAATCTAAACGTGATGCATATAGAGAAACAGAAACCTTGGATTTAAAACGGTAATTTCTCATTAAGGAAATACTTTAAGAGTTTTTCTAATGTTATATGTGAGGCCTCTTAGGTGAAGGGAGTACCAAGTTTATGCGATAGATTAAGGTAAGGAGTCATTTTCTAGGGCCAAGGAGAGTTTTGTTAGAGCTGTTCATGCAGAAAGAACAACAAGCAAGGAAGATAAATTGGTTACCCAACAAGAAAGGCTTACGAGCGAGAAAGATAAGTTGTTATAGCACAAGTAAAGGATGATGGTAAGTAATGACTTTCGTTATGCTTGGCCCTTCGGGGACTAAACCACAAGATGCTAAGTTGTCTTTTGAAAAATGTTTTGTTAATTGATTATATACTTGTTTGAGGATATGTTGATCTGTTAGATGAAGTTGATGATTGTTCTGGTTTGTTAGGTGATGATATTCTAAGTTGAATGCAAACTTCTTTTTTCATGTATCATGTGTAATACCCCGACTTTTTAAGTGAGTTGACCATAGGGGTATTACCGAATGCGTAGTCAAAGTGTTAAGTCGTAGTAATTTCCGTTACGCTTTCCCTGTATACGTGATATAATTAAAGTGTTGGAGCTATGGGGATATTACATAACGTATCGATACGTGCCATCTTATGACGTGTATTTATGGGGCAAGTGTTACGATATAGGAGTTAAGTGAGAAAAACATGAGGAAACACTGACCAGGGTGTTTTCGGATGCCTGTGGATGAGTCATGTTGTCCGCAAACATTTGGTGCATCGCCCTTAGGATTTGGGATGATTCGGGACGAGAATTCTCATCCTGACTGCAGTGTGTCGTGGACTTGCGGACGAGACCGTACGAGTGCGGACGATGATTAGCTTCGTCCGCATCGAATCTGTTCTATCCTTGACAGTTTCGGACGACTGCGGATGGATGTGAACGAGTAATAGCCTCATCCGAATTGACTCTATCCCAATTCTGGGAACATCTGGACGCTATGCGGACGAATGTCAATGAGGAGTGGTATCGTCCGATTTGACTTTGTCCATTTCCTGGACACATTTGGACGATGGAGGACGATAGGTGCGGACGCCATATCGCGTCTGAAACTCGTTTGCGGATGGTATGGACATGGACAAGGACGCCATTCCTCATCCTCGAGCGCGTTTTAGCCTGTGATATTTTAGCCTTGCGGACGAAGTCTATGCGTCCGTACTCGTCGAAAATAGCCCAAATCTACGAATTAAATAATAAGAAAATCGAAGAAAATCGTTTAAAAATTAATGGAAGTCACCCCAAAATCGACATGAAATGACCTGTCACCCACCCTCAACCCATAGAGTCCCCGACCTCCTCTCCTTAGGATGATGATTTTTTATCCTTACTTCAAGGTATTTATCCTTCTCTTCCTTCCTCTTCAATCCATTTTTCTGTGTTCCCTGTGTGAGAGTAAAAACCAATGAGAGGTGAGTGAGTGACTGAGAGAAGGGAGCTCTAGGGAGTGATGAGAAGTGTAAGTGTTGTGTGTGTGAGGTAAGATAGGAGGTTGGAGGAGTGAGCTGCTGCTGGAACCGTGAAGGTTGGAGTGGCAGTTGTCCCTGCTAGTGTCTTCAAATTTGTAAGGATTAGGGGGTGTCTTGGCCATGTAAAGGCCCTACACCACAAAAGTGTGTGTGTGTAAGCTAGTTTGTTGTTGATAGTGTCATTAATGCTCTGTAAGATTTGTGTTCTGTGATTCTATAAACTAGTTAAATGTTGTGATGCTTTCTTTTTGGTGTGCTGCGTTAATTTATGTTATGAGATTAAATGCCTTGTCGATGATACGAGTGATGAATGTTGTAGGCTCTAATGTGATGAATGTATAATGATAGTGTGAAGTCTAAAAAGGGGGTAAGGATTATTGGATGTTAATTGCCATGTTAATTCCCTATGCACATCTTTTCCCTGTACGTTACTGCTAAGTGTTAATTGAGAAATAAAGAAGGACGAACTAAGAGGAAGAATGCGTAGGAATGAGATAGAGATAGAAGTTTTGTTTGGTTAATTGGATGATTAGGTGCTATTAGTTCTTCCATTGTGTTTCACAAATTGGTTGTGTGACTTTCCTAATTTTAGTATGTTCACCGGAGTACGAATTGTAATCAATTAGGTATGTTAACCAGTTAGTTACTCGCTAAAGTATATAAATCAATCAGCATGCTAACTTAGCTAGGTCTTGTACGTTAATCAATAGTGTATGAAAATGCAATTAGCTTACTAGATTAGTTAACCTAAGCATGTTAATCAAACTAAGTAGTCCAACTAACTTAGCACATTTAAATGAGCATGGATAGTATTGATACATTAATTAACTTAGTTCAACTTAATTAACTAAATTGAATAGCATTTTTAAATAATAAGACTAAAAGCATGTAATTGGGATAGTTTAATTAACTAGCTATAGCATGTCCATTAATGTAATGAAAAGCGTGTTAATTAAATTGCTATGCATATGTAACCCCTTAAACTATTAAGAGTATGTTCAGCTTACTAGCATGTGAAATTAACAACTAGCATGATTGTTAATTACCTAGGTTATGCCATGAAATTGTAATTATCTATATGTTAAATTATTCGCAGTATCAGCATGTAATATTTATATGTTATTCCTTCTCGTTCGTCTTATGTTCTTTTCTTTTCTGAAATTCCTTGTGTTTTTAATTCCCATATTTGATATGTTACTTATTCGAAAAGAATAGAGATGCGTTGCTTGGTTAGGAAGGAATGGAAATGATGAATGGAATGGAATTGATAAAAGAAGAATGAATGAAATGTAAACGAATTAAGAGTCTCATTGGCTATGTGAACGATTGTTTTACATTACTGTCGTTGTTGTCTTCTTGGTGTCCCTTACAAAGCATGACTATGTGATTAGGTAAAAGCACGAAATCAACTACCGAGCATGTAACCCACGTAGGATAACTAATAAGAGCAATCACTTAGATAATGAATATAAGGAGCATGTAAATGGACTAAGAAATTAACTAGAAGAATTAGCATGTTAATTAAATATTGTGTTCTAACGATTCAAGAATGTCTTCCTTGATAGTTTATTGTTCAGTGTTTGATTGTGTGTTCGAATGATATCACTTGCATTGATTGCGCTTTCCATTTCTATTATCTCTTATATGCGCTTTCCCTTACTATTATATGTGCTTTCAATTTCAGTTATTTTATTGTCATTTCAATTTTATGAATGCTATGTTATGTCATCATACATCATGATAGGTTGAGAATGTATGTTCATGCATCATGCTAATAAACAAGAATAGGACGCATGCATGAGTGAGGAAAATGTAAGAATGAATGGTAGAGTAATAGGACGTACAGGTCTAGTCTGGCAGCTAGTGTGCTCCCAGGAGGCTAGTATAGCCTGGCAACTAGTTTGCACCCAGGAGACTAGTGACTAGCCTGGTAGCAGTATGCCCCAAAGAGATTAGTTGTAGTCTGGCAGTAATATGCACCCAGGAGGCTACCCTAACGAAAAAACAAATGGCAAATAGGAAGTAATAACGGAATGAATGGTTTGATGAAAATGACTAAAGAGAGGCATTTTATGCATAACCCTTTTTCCTTACTAAGCCTTCAGGCTTACAGTTGCTTGTGGTGTAGATGTAGGTGATGTACAAAAAGAAATGCATGGAGTTAAGGATTAAAGCAAAATAAAATAATCAGATAATAAAGCAGGGATGAATATTTACACGTGCGAGGAAGTCTGTGGCTGACCAGGCATAATAAAAAGGGTAAAAGAAAGATAATGTAATTTAATTAAGTTTTCCAACTATATTAAATTGTCGGTTTTACTTGTACAAATGTAGTAATTTCAATTAGTACTAATTCTTCCTTAACAGATTTAATTTACGCTTCCGCAACGTTTTATATTAATGGTTTTTATCTAAAACGCTTCTTCATAGTTTCATTAATAGGGTTTTTATAACGAGTTTTACGAACGGTTGGTAGCGCTCTGGTTTAGGTGCGCTCTAATTTGTTTTAAAAAGAAAATTTTCAATTTTCGCGCATTTCAAAGGATTTAAGAAAAAACTGGGTCGTTACATCATGTTTTTAAAAGAAGAACGAAAATGTTTCTTATGCATTAGTTTTCATGTAAGAAAGATAAAGAACAATTTTTATAAGATGCGTAATAGCTTTACGATGATGTCCTAATGTCAGAATAGAATGAGAATAGAAACATAAGCTTTGGTGATACCGCCATCAATGTAGCTTCAACAATTTGGTTGTTGTTGTAACTTTGGGTGATTTCCAATGATTTGTTACCATCAAAACATGCAAAGAAACAAAAATAAGAAACAGAAACAAAAACAAAAAAGAAAGAAAAATAGAAACTGCATGTGTTTTAAAAGATCATAGTTCATGTTTTATTTTTTCATTATTTATCAAGCAATAGCCATATAGATGAGTGTTGTGTTGTGGATAATGGACTAGACGATGATACATGAAGTTAAAAGCTGGAGTAATTGAGGGAGTATTCTCCATGATGGTGATCAGTCTTATGATGTTGTTACATTAAGAATGGCTTCATGGGTAAGGTTTCATGAGAATAACATGTTTTTGGTAAAATAGTTATTGTGTTTTAATGTAAGGACTTTATTGGAAATGATTTCAGTAATGAATTGTATTATTTGAGTATTATGATTTCTGCTGCGTAACGTTTTAAGAAGAATTGACGTTTAAAAGTCTTTTGCTGCTACGAGAAAAAAGCTTTTAACGGTTTAAACATATATGTTTTTAGAAGGTTCTAAAGTGTTTAAAATAAAAGAGAAAAAAGGTTTAAAAACACTCGGTTTAAAAAATAAAATAAAATTCGGGTCGTTACAATGGAGAAAATGATATTTTAGGAAGGATGACGGTTAAGTGTATATGGATTTAGTTAAATTGCTATTAGATGAATTTGTGGTCGACCAGGAGTAGGAGAGTAGTCGATTGCATAAAAAATAGTGAAGAATACGTTTGCTCTCGGGTAGATGTGCGGTCGACTGGGCATGAGGTTGCGGTTGAGCGGAATAGTGTAAAATGGATTTTCGTGAAAGGCTAAGCATTTGCAACAGAAAAATAAACATCTGTGGCATAATATTTAGTAAATTTCCTTTGAAATATAAGGGAACGGTTGACCAGAGTTAATGAGTGGTCGACCGAGAATGTGAAACGTCACATGAAATAAGATTCCATGACATGAATTGGAAAGAAAGTGATGACTCAACATATTAACATCTAATATGTGTGACACTTCCTACTTAAATCAGTTAAATGCAGGGGAGGTTTGCTATTTAGAGAAGAACTTCAAAAGTGTGAGGAAACCATTAAGGACCACAAAGCTCTCAAGGAGATTGTCCCTATCTCGACCCTACGAAGGTAAGAAAATTCTTCTATGCTCCTCAGCAAGTTTAAAGCTTTGGGTTAAGTTTATAAGTTAAAAAGAGCAGATGACATGAAATTGGTAAAATTATGCAGTTTTGGTTTTTGGACGTTAAAAGTGGTCTTAATGAATTCCAAATCAAAAACCATTATAGTATGTTATATTAGACATGATGGACTACATGGTCCAATCACAAGAGCAAGGGCTCAAAGACTTATCAACACCTACACTTCTAACTATTTGAAAGGCGGCTCAATTATGGCCCAAATGGAGGAACCTCCAACCCATAATGTAACGATCCGGATTTTCGTAAATCATTTAAAAGGTGTAAAAATTTGAAATTTCTTTCTTTTTAAAACAAAACATATCAGAGTGCGTCTGACCAGATCACTATTGACTCTTTCTTTAAACTTGTTGTGAAAACCAACTTATTAAATATGCAGAAGCGTTATAAAATAAATCCTTATAATCATGGATGAAGCGTAAATACTAAAATAAAACCATATGATTAAATTCTTGCAGAAGTGTAAAGAAATCGTCGAGAAGGGAATACTAAACAACTTAAACACTACGTCTAACAAATAAAACTTGAAAATTAAACCTCGTTCTTTTACATCCATTTACTTTCCTTTGTCTCTGTCTTGCCAGCCCGAATCCTGTGCGTGCAAAATCATCCATCTCTGCTTCGTTATGCGTTTCTCATCTACTTCTTATCCGTTTTACTATCTGTTCGTCATTGTACCTACACTACAAGTAAGGATGTGAGCTTACGCCCAATAAGGAGATGGGGGAAAACAATTTATGCATTTCTCACTTTAGTTCTTCTTGGAATGGGGCCACCCAAACCAACTCTTTCATTACGTTCGTTTTCTTTGTTGGTTCTTTAACTCGTACATCGAGGTGGAGATTGGAGGTTGTCCTTTGAGATGGCCTAGCTGTACGGCTCTAACCTCCTGTGCGCATGCTAGTCCCTTTACCGACTAGGTGAGGGTGTATCCTAGCTGCTAAGCTAGATCCGGACTACCCATCTACCCCAACTCCCTATTCGTTCCCTTTTTCAGGCGTATCCCGCCTTCTGGGTTCTTTATCTTTCCAGCGTATCCCGCCTTTAGAGTTCTTTCTTTCTCCTCTCGCATATCCCGCCTTTGGAGTTCTTCCTCTTTCCGGCGTATCCCGCCTTTAGAGTTTCTTCCCTCCTGGCGTATCCCGCCCAGAGGGTTTCTTCGATGATAGACGTATTCCGCCCATCCCGAACATTCCTTTTTCTTAGCATTTTTTCTCACTCATGCATGTGAGTACCATCCCGAAGGTTATCGCCTACTTGGTTTCTATTATCATGAACTCGATCTAACTTCTTCCTAATAAACATAAACAAAGCACATATGAGAAATAATATCGAAACTAAAAATGAACAGCAGTGAATCATACAATATAAGAAATCATAACATATTTCTAAGTAACTATGCAGCAGCAAATACAAATCATCAAAAAGTGTTTCTACTTGACTAATCAGCAGGAATACGTTTAACCAATCATACTTTTAATTGAACTCATGACATCGTTCATGCATCTTAATTCCTTAAACCATTTTCCTTCATTTGTTCAATTAACTAAACCCTTTTCCTTCGTTGTTCAGTTAACAGTTCACATCATAGTAGTTCACACCTCATTCTATAGGCATAAAATTTATCACTTATAAATTAAGGTCATACAAGGAATATCAATAGAGAAATCAAAGTTCATTCATGCTCATCACAGGTCCTCACTTTCAGTTCATCATTCTCTACCTTTCCACAATTACTTCATGCATCACAATACTCATTCATCAACTAATAACTTCTACACGACTATTCTGCAGTATTTCGTTCAATTAAATCATACTCTAAATCAAGCTTAACAACGGAAAACATACCTACAACCAAGTATGCTCTCATTCCAACTTAAACTACTAAACATGCTCTTTAGATGGACAATGTAGAGTAAATGAACTATATCAGATTAAAACCCATTATCTCACCGGACTACACATGACTTTTTAATAATCAAATTAATAGTGAATCTATAACACCTAGCATGCTTCTAAATCGAGTACACAAGGAAATTCATGCTTTTAATGACTACACGAAATAACGGAAAAACATATACATAAAAATGGAAGAGAATATACTTGGATAATCCTGCTTTCTATAATTACAACAGCAATACCAACAGCAGTAAAATTAAAGGAACCGCAAGAACTTAACATGCTCATTATATCAAATCATCATCATAGTCATTCCTTCTTTTCATTTTTCACATTTCAATCGTGGTTCTCTTTTCCATTCACTTTCCCTTTGAAGTATCTAGATCTCATTGTTTTTCTCTTGTTTCTCGTATTCACATGTTGAGCGTAAAAGAGAAAGAAGCATTGATCATCTAACATTATAACTTCTTTAACATCATTAGAAATCTATAGAAATCCATAAAGGAAACATGGATTCGTTACATCATAACTTCCTTGTCATCCATTCATACTTCTCATCCATTTAACAACCTTTTTCCTTAGTTCCTTCATGTCTAAAAATCTATTCCGTTTCCATAGCATTTAACATCTAATCACAATTTAACACAAAAGCTAGTAAAACATTTAAAGAAGAAATTGCCATTCAAGTCAACTAACTTAGCAAAGTTAACAACTACAATACGACTCAAAATCAAACACACATATACTTGGGTGTAGGGCACAAGGCCAAGACAACCCATTCCTTACCTCGAGCTTTAATGCGCAATAACACTTATTCATTGTTCTTCTTCTTCTCTTCAACACCTTCAAAATTACCTTCACAATTTAATAAGTTTCCATTATTTATCAAATCAATTAATTATTAAACTTCGTCGTCTTTTTCTATATTTAATGCTTACATGTCGCTTACTAGAGTTTCCTAAACGAAACAATAACGTCTATAAAATAAGCTTAACGCATACCGAAACCCAACAAGATTCTATCCATAAAACTGTATTCCCCAATTTCCATGATATTTTTATTCCAATTAGTGAACCAAAGCCAAAACCAACGTAACAGCAGTTAACCTTGTATAAACATGTATAGCAGTTCATATAGGAAATGAGTCATCTAACATTTGATCCCATAGATTGATCCAACAAGATTGCACTTTCAACATCCATGAATGTCCAACAACATATTAACAATTTAAACTTCATAATCCAACAGATAACCAAAGGAGATTCATAACAACTAATCATCAGTGTATAATCCAATACACTAATCAACTATGTTTGCAGACCAACAAGAACAACCAGAGTACCATTCACAGAGCATAAAACCCATTGGGTATATATATTCACAGCAAAACTAATCTAGTCACAACGTTGTAGAAACAAATCAAAATTATCTCAACTAACGAAGGACTTTCGATTTTTTGTACACATTCTCATCCATGGTTTATTGACAGAATCGATATACTTTATAGAAACTCAAGATCTATTATCCCATCCTCAGATCAACAAACCGTTTACAGAATCAAAGGTAGAAACCTAACATATTTCATCCACTGAATAACTCAACAACACAGTCAACTCCATCCAAAAACATAAATAAACCCATCAAAACAACCAAAGAGAACTTCTTACCAACAAGCAAGGGACTCTCGGCTCAACACACCCAAAGCACATCTCCATCCTTCCCATTTCTTTTCGGTCATGCACAACTTTCCTCACTGAGCTTCAACTCTCGGCCTTAGAGTGCTCCTTCTTCACAGCTCTCATTCTCTCCTCATTATCGATTTTAGCCTTCTCTGTCACCCTTTAAGCAAAATTGCACCATTATTTCAAGACAGAAAATCCCAAAAATCTCTCTGACAATTTAATACTCCCATAGTGCTTATCCCACTTGGCCGACAATTCTCTCCCATTTTTCTTTTCTGCATTTAATAACTGCCCCCCACTTTCGGCCGAGTGCAATGCCAACTAGAAAGAGTCCAACGTGGACGACAGCAAATGGCTCTACCCAAACCACCTAATTGGGTTCCAGACAGATCCAGATCGGAGCATCCAAAATTTGCAGTCACCGGTAGCAACCCGACCAACATCGGAGATAGCCCCACCACTACAAAAAATGCCCCTGCCATCACACCCTGTCCACTTTCGATCAATAACACATAGAGGAGAAGGGAAATCGACCAAGCTTACCACAACTGTCGCCAGAAAACCACGCCGTGGGAGATCGCCGATCCCGTGCCCGCTGCCGTCCCGTGACCCGACAATCCCAAGCGTTGCTGGACGATGCGCACGCCGCGAGGGAGCCCCGGCCAAGGCCGAGCTCGCCGTCGCCGTCCGACTCCAGCCCACGCCGCACGTCGCCGTCTTTCTCGTCATCGCGGGTGAACTCCCGATCGCCGACTCATCGCCTCTCTCCCTCTCCAGTTCTCTCTCTTCTGTTCAGACACAAAGGACTGGCCTGGCCATTCCTTCTTTTTAATTTTTTATTTTATTTTATTTTATTTTAATGTTTCTTTTATATATATATATATATAATATTAACAATTAATTTAATTACTCAAATCCTTCTTCATTCTAGTACATTGACATTTATTTTAATTCTAAGTTATTCCATAAAATCTCCCAACTTAATAATTTAATTCGTTAAAGAAATACATCTCTGCTTATACACATTAATTTCAATTACTCAAATATATTATAATTTAATTCAATTAATATTTATTTTATTTTGATTACGTTAATTTTCATAATATATGATTTAACGAATACGTTTTTGGTAATACCCTGATAGTCAACCCACTTAAAAAAAATCAGGGTATTACACATAAAGACTGAGGGAAGCCCACATATTTGCTGCTATGGAAAGAAACCTAAGAAGACAAGCTTGAAGGACAAGAAAGACCAAGAAAAATAGAGATAAGAAAACCTTCCTTAATTAGCCAAAAGCAAATGGACAAAGGAGGGCTGATTATGCTTGGTTATGGCAACCATCAAAGTGGCGAAATTGAAGAGGAAGTAGCTGCCAAAAAATCACCATTTCATGGAGTCAAAGCCAACAAAGAATAATAAAATAATAGCTTTGGAAAGTTACTAAATTCATAGTATAGTAATTGGCCATACGAGACCGAATACCTAGTGTGTTTTCTATTATTGCTATTTCCTATTCTATGCTTTGTAATTGGCTATATAAAGCCCCCTAGTGCTTGTGTTTTAGACATTGAAGTTTGATTGATACAAAGCTTTTGCTTTCTTTTGAAATTGGAGTGATTCTTATTTCAACCTTTGGTGAGTTATATCCAAAGTATCCTTGTGTGAGTAGCATCACAAGATTAGGCTTACTTGGAGTTGAGTAAGTTCCCTTATTAGCATTCATGTCCCTACTCCTTGGAGGAAGGTTGTGTGAAGAGGTGTTGAACCATCAAGAGGCATTTCCATTAACAAGTCATCCATTTGGGAGTTGCAAGCTACACTACTTGCTATTTCTGACCACTTGAGTTCTTCCAACTATATTTCCTTATCCATGCGGACTCTTTCCATTATTCTTGAAAGAGTTCTTTCCTTATTCGTCCAAGAAGGACTGTTCCAAATTTCAACTCAAAAGCTTCTAAAACGCAGGAGTTTTTGGCTTCCAAAGTTAGACTTTCCATATTGAGGCTTGAAGACCCGGTCGATCACCTTCACCATTGGCGATCAACCAGCCGACGAAATGCTAGCCATTGTTATATTTTCTATGCTTTGCTGATCAATTGCCATTCCACTTCAAATTAGCGGCTTATCAAACCCAGTCGATCTCTGCCTATATTTCCCAGTTCTTGATCGACTGCAGTGCCTATGTTCTTCAACCCGATTGATTATACTTCTTCAACATTACATCAATATCTTCATCAACATTAAAACATCTACATGTTATATTCTAATTTCCTTTCACTGGTGCATCAAGACATCTCAAGGAAATTACAGACTCTAGAATTGATGCATTTGATTAAGTATTTTGTAAGATATTAATGTTTGAAATTGGGTAAAAACAGTGAAGAGAAAAGGGAAAACTAGAGCTAAATGAACACTAACATGAAGTTTATTATGTTTTACGAGCAAAGATATACCACCATATGTAATGTCCCTTATTTCCCAGCCATTTGTCTTTATAAATTACACACACACACACACACACACACACACACACACACACACACAGATATATATATATATATATATATATATATATATATATATATATATATGTTTTTTTTTCTTTCAAAATCTTTAGCGTAGCGGAAGACTTTTATCTTTAAACTTTGAAACCATAATCAAATTGTAACTCATATCTTTAACAAAACATTCATCAATTATTACAATATCACTTTCAATTTCTTTTAACAAAATATGCCCCATCCCACAAGTTAAGTTTTTCGTAACAACTCCAAGCACTCTTCATAAGTATGCACTATCAACTATGTGGTTCTCCATCATCAATCTTTTTGTACAATTTTGCCTACATCACAAGATTCATCTGTGAGTCTAACGCTTAGTAAGTAATGAGAAATAAATATGTGTATGACATGTAATGCACATTTATACTTTTCAATTTGTTTTTTTTTTCTTTTCACTTACTAGTCTGATCGTTGGGCACAATCCAAAGATGAATAAACACCATTTGGTCCACGTCTTGTGTGACAATCAAATTTGATCCCTATCACACAATGACCCATAATGTGTTTTCATTTCTTTCAATCTTTTATATGCACAAAGGTTCTTTTTAGTTTTTACTTGTTAGTCTGATCATTTAGGCACAATCTAGGAACGAATAGACATTATTTGGTCCACCTCTTTATGTGACAGCAAAATTAAATCTCAGCCACACAACGACCCATTATGTATTTTCTTTTCTTTTCTTAATCTTTCTTACATGCATTAACATGAATGCAAAATCATAACATAACCTTGAGCGATAATAGTACTTAACATCCTTGAACAACTTATTATCGTAATCAACACAACATAATACATCCTCAATCAACAAAATAATCACAATTATTATATCAAATAAATCCAAGTGTCTCGTGATGTAGACTGTTAGGCGAAGCACATGCAGTCATTACTTACCTTGAGGTCTTATCTACTATCCGATTTATCTCATTGAGTTGAAGGACTTAAAATATGTCACAATATTTGTTAGTATCTATATTAGATATCCATCACTTTTACTGATTCTTGAATTCCCAGTTTCCTTAATTAGTCATGTTAGGTTAGCTTATAAACTCAACCACCTTTGTCATGCTTATATCATTCAAAATAAAACATTATTATTATTATCCATAATTAGTTTTACCTCGTTGCTTTAGCACTAACTTCCAAATTCATAACTTGTATTATACTCATCTGGTTGTCTTGATTATAATATCCAAAGTTCCATTGAATTGTCCATAATAACATATCAAATAGTTTATTATTTGGAAGTCCTTCAGATAGGTAAGTGTTACCAACATAGAAACTACTCAGGTTTTATCCATGTAAACATCACTTTAATTTGGGAATTCTTTCCCTGACAAAATCTTAACCTTAGAACACTAAATCCAATTTTAGTATTCTCCTATAAACCACCTTAGAAATTCCTTATTTTTTCACCACTTAAATTTATAATTTACTTAAACTTAAAAAGAACCTCACTAACCTTCAAAGAATACTCATCACTTTAGAGAGGAGCTGAAATCCATGGCTCACTTGTTTCCATTTTAAAGAGTTGAATCATTTTATTTATAGAAGTTCAAGTGGTGGTTTTACCTCGTGAGTTATCCTCTCTACCAATCACAATCAGACACTATAATTTACCTAAGCTAAAAATAGTAAGCATTGTCATCATCTTAATCCATTTTAATTGGTGGATCATAATCGTCTGATTAATTCTCAATTAATTCTAAAAACTAATTCCTCAATAATCCTCTACTAATGATTATCACATATTCGTGGATGTCTAAGTGTCTGTTGCGGATACATTCACTTTAGCTGAACATCTTTTCAATGAATATTTGCTCCACCAGCTAATCGATAATTGCCATGTTGTCCCGTGGATAAAATTCTTTTTGTGGATATCTACACTCCTGCACTTTCACTATTTGTCGTGGAAGCATTCCCATCAGCGGATACTTACTTACAACAGATACTTATTTCAAACGACAACATTTTATCCTTTCTTCTGCTTCTGCGAACGTGTTTGCTACAGCAGATACATGTGTTACATCACTAGTAGCCGCTTACTCTTTCCTCGGATGCTTACACTCCCGTGGTTCCACTATTCAATGCATGCCACTTATCCAAAATGACAACTTTTCCTCTTAATAAAACGTTGTCACAGACATGTTCCCTACCGCAGACACGTTCACTTAGCCTAAAATGATGACGTTTACCTTTATGCATGACCACTTTTTCTCCAGCAAAGAATCTTTTTTGTTCGCAGGAGCATTTTTCCCTAATCTAACGATTCTCGTTTCATCCTAATATTTGATATGATGGTCATTCTTTCTCCCACACGACATCTTTTCTCTCCCACAAGGCATCTTTCCACTGAAGCATCTTTACACTCCACCTTCTAATCTAACAGCTATAACTCTTTTATTTATTTAATCCAACGATATTCCTTTCTCCCGCACGACATGTTTTCATTTGGCCTTCAATACCTTACATCATTTTTATTCTCAACCATTCTTTGACTTTATCCAACGGTTGTCATGCTCTCTTTTCTCAAAACATTTCCTTGGTCCATAACAACATCACTCTTTATTACCACAGACATCCTTTCTCCATAATGAACATTCATTCCTCCAATATGACGTCATTCATATGGATGTGGTCATTTTTATTTCTCACAAATTCAATTTTTAAATCTTTATAATTTTTCATTTTATTTTGTCCTCTAACCTTCCAATTTTCTCCAATTAAAAAATACTTATTTTTCTTCGGTATTACACCATAAGTTGAAGGACATTGTGTAAAGACCTTCAGGTAAGTAATAGTTATATGTTTTTGGCCTTCCAGCCTACACCAAGAGATACTAGGTTATTGTAATGATTAGTATGTTATGTTATAATGATATCTTACATTGAGGATTGTCATGAATGCCTTGTTGTTGTTGACATTGATATATGTTATGCTATATTATATGGTGATACCATTAACTCGAGGAAATGCTATTGGTTGAGCTATTAGACTAGATTGTTGATACATGTAATACTCAAGGATGTGTTGTTTGATATAATGTTAGGATTATATTGATTCTAGAGGATATGATACATGTTGATAATGCATATTGTTTATACATCATATTTTAAAGAAAAATAACAAAAATGTTTTTCAAGAAAGAAAAATAAAGAGAATTAAAGGATATACTTGAGTTTGTTAGTTTGATCCTGATTGATGTCAAGACATACCGACCAATGGTGTGAGTTCATTATGCATTGATGTGCATGACCGCTAGTGAGATATTAGTATAGATAGTAGTGCATTGATGTGTATAGCCACTAGCAAAGCTTTCGATTGATGTTAGAGCTGATTACACTGGAGGTGATAGATCATTGTGCATTGATGTGCATGGCAGCTAATGGGCGACTTGATTGGTGTTAAGTCTATCAAGAGATGTTGTGCATTGATGTGCATGATAGCTAGTAAGTCTTCGACTGATGTCATGACAGATAGTTGTGTATTGATGTGTACAATTACTAGCAAAGCTTTTGATTGATGTTGAAGTTGATTATACAAAATATGAAAAGAAAGAAAGAAGAAAAAGTAAAAGGAAAACAACATGGTTTTATAAAAATGCATCTTATGTTTATGTATGCAACATGTTTCTATAAGATGTGATGATATGTTGAGTTTTACATTATTAACTAAGCAATAGGCTTATAGAAGAGTCTTGTGGTGTAGGTACAAATTGGGCTTTAGCATGAAAGAAAGAAAGTATATTCGGGAAGACAACTTGTGTTGTTATTGCAAGAACGACCACGTGAGTTCGATTTTGTAAAGAAAATTGTATATGAACATGAAATGAGAAAATTTTGTGAATGAGATTTCCAATAAATTATCTTTTTTGTTTTATGAATTTTATTTGGAAAGAAAGAAAAGGTCTTCCACTACGTATTTTAAAGAAAAATGTATTTCAAACTACATATATTAAGATAATATATTATGAGGCGTTACAGTGCCACTATAGGCAAATGTTGTAGTCCTCTAGATATTTCATCCATTTATGCTATATGAGGTTCAAATCTCACTACGCGAAGAGATACTTTAAACTCTTTGCACCTAAAGATAACTTCTCCGCAATTTTAGAGCAAAAATAATCACCACTAACTCCAAATCATTTATGGGGTAATTGAATTCTTGAATTTTCAATTGTTTGATGCATATGCAATAACTTTGTCTTGATCTATCAATACATATCCAAGTTCAATACCTAATATATCTATATAAATTGCATATGACAACTCACCATTAGGTACAGTCAACACATGTTTTGTCGTCAATCTGAGTTTTAGTTTCTCTAATGTTGACTAATTTTTTTCATGTTATACAAACTTTACATCTTTCTTTCTTCACAAAAGGATATTAATAGTCAACCAAACTGAAGAATCTATAAACTTTAGTAACAATCATTAGTAGCTTCCAATCTAATACAGCTTTAATTTTTGTGGGATCTAATGAGATACTATCTTCAGATATGACATGTCCAAGTAACTTTATATGTCATCCACAAATTACACTTCTCTTTCTTAGCATATAGCTGATGATCCCTTAAGTTTTGTAACATGATCCCTTGAAGTTATGTTCAACACAGGTCTTAGAATAAATCAGTATGTCATCGATAAAAACCACAAAAAACTAATCCAAATAAGACCTAAGAACTCTATTAATCATAACCATAAAAATAGTAGGGACATTGGTCAATCCAAACACTAGCACCATAATCTCAAAATTCCCATAACGAATACGAAAAGATGTCTTTGGAATATCTTCCTCATGGATCTTCAAGTTATTATACCCCAATCTTATGTCCATTTTTAGAAGGATAGATTCTGCCAACTAATCAAACAATTCATCTATCCTTGATTGTGGATACTTATTTTTAATTGTCACTTGATTCAACTTGCGATAGTTAATACAAAGTCCAAGCAAACAATCCTGCTTTGTGGAAAGTAACATTTGTCCTCATATAGTGATGTATTGTTTTGAATGAAATTATTGCACAAGAAGTCTTTAAGTTGTATTCTAAACTCTCTCAGTTCAACTGGAGCTATCTTGTACAGAGCAAAAAATACTAGAGCATTGTTAGGAAACAATTCTATACAAAGTTCTACTTTAACTTGTGTTATAAACTCTCTCAGTTCAGCTGGAGCTATCTTGTACAGAGCAAAAAAATACTAGAGCATTGTTGGGAAACAAATTTATACGTAGCTCTACTTTTTGGTCAGGTGGCAAGCATGATATATCCTCAAGAAACATATCATGATACTTAATCACAACAGAAAAATCTGGATCATGCACAACTTTCTCACTATCACCACCGATAGCATAAATACTGTCATAGTGCTCTAATCTCTTTTGTCTACCTATACATGCATGCAAAATAGGGTTAATTGTCATCAAATTTGAACTATTGCAATACATAATCACTTGACCATCTTCTATTTGAAAAGTCACACTCTTTGGATAAGGTCAATTGTCACTCTATATTTACTCAGTCAATCCATATCTTAGATCACATCAAATTAATTTATTGGTAGAACTATTAAATTCACTAGCATCTAGTGGTCATCAATTCTCAAACATGTAGAGCAACAAACAAGTGACACTTTATTATTTCACATTTAAGGTCTTCCTTAAAACAAGTGTAGGTTGAAACTCCTCTATTTTTGCACCATAAAGAATCACAAACAATAAAGAAATAAATGAATGTATTGATCCTATGTCAAACAACATATGTGCCCAGTTCTTAAAAAAGTAGTATCACTAATGATGCTAGTATGTTTTGATCATAAGCATCTAAACCAGTAACTGCATATGTATGTCTTGTGATCTTCTATTTTCCTTTTCTGTTGTTACCGCTTGCACTCTTGGAAGTGCTAGGTCCTGAACTTGCAACCTGACAAGATGAACTTGAAGGAATAGCATTAAAAGCAAAGACCTCTCAAAAGTGGAACTAGTAGGTTCATCCTGAAGGTAATACTAGTTTTTGTACCCAGTTTGTTGTGGTGAAGTGAAATTCTCAAATGCAACATAGCTCTATTGTACCTGACTAACATACTCTCTACTAGCCTCAATATTTAGTCCTTATATAGTAGTATGCAACATTGCTGAATTAAGAGGCATAGATCTAGGATTAATTTGACAATTTCTTCTCAAGTGTCCTGAGCACTTACAAGTGTGACAAACATAAGAAAATCACATATCTTTGTAATGCCCCGAAAACCTTTTTTTTTATCTAAGCCTTTTAGAATAAAATCACATATTTTTAATCCTAAAAATGTATTTTTCTTTTCTGTAAACTATTTGTACTGCGAAAGACTTTTCTCTTTAAATAGTAAATAAATAAAACATAAACTTTAAACTAGTTTCCATAATGTATATTACATGATGAAATCTCTTTTCTCTTTACATATTTTCTTACTATAACAATGTCAAGTCATCTTCATCATCATGGAGAATACTTTTTCAACTGGTTCCTTCCTTTTATTTACTTTTTATCCAATGTTATCACCTTTCTTGTTACCTACATCACAGAATTCATCTATAAGCCTAATGCTGAACAAAGAATGTAAGAAAACTCAAATAATAAATCATCTTTATAAACATCATAAAAACTATTTCTTTCTTCTCTTTTTTGTTTTGTTCAGACATTGAGACACAATACCAAAGATGTTTGTTCCTCATTGGGAGGCATCAACCACCCAAAGCTCCATTGGTACCATATCACCAAAGTTGTTATGTATTTTCTTTACGTTCTTTATCTTTCTTACATGAAAACTTATGCATGAGAAAATACTTTCGTTCATTTTCTTGAAAACATGATGCATACAATAAAACACATAAAATAACAGATCCTTGAGTGGCTATATTACAACTAATAGTTCATAAAATACTCGATCAGCTTTAACATCATCATATAACAAAAAATGATTGAAACACCTTAAACCAAATATTGTGTGGTGTAGCCCTCGAAGGGTCAAACATATGCACCATTCCTTACCTGTCTTCTTTACCCATGGTTTGATTCCCTAGGTCTTCCCGTACGCTGACTTCTCCATTAAAAGCAAAGAGCTAAATATTAAAAGATAACTTTAACATTGCATACTGCCAACATAACCTTAAAATAATAGAGGAGAACCTACCTTTGCAAATTCTAAAGAAAGATCTACCCGAGGTTTTGAGAGTCGACTCATCTCACCCCAACGGCTTCTAAGGTTTTCAACACAAGACTCATATACATAAAATTCGTTAGAACCCCCTAAAGTATTTTCCTTTGATATGTAGTTACCATTTTAATCTAAGTCTCTGTTTCTCCACATTATTCACGTCCAAATTCATCCTTAACTAACCCATAAATCTTGCCTCATAATCACCACATTTGTTCTACAATCGGCTGAATAAATATTTGGTAACCTATCCTTCACGTTACATTATTTCTGTAGCTAACCCACAACCAAAAATCCTTGATATCAACAAAATGACGTCACTTTATTGGTTACACATTTTCTCAAGTCATCAAGAATGTAACGACCCAGATTTTCGTAATTCTTTTAAAAATGCGTAAAATTTGAAATTTCTTTCTTTTTAAAACAAGACGTATTAGAGTGCGTCTAACCAGATCGCTACTGACTCTTTCTTAAAACTTGATATAAAATCCATTTAGTAAAGACTTATGCGGAAGCGTAAATAAAATAATCGTTTGTAAAACATAGCGGAAGCATTATAAAATCATTTATTTAAAACTTGGCGGAAGCGTAAATAACTAGTTGAAATAAGAAATACTAAACCATTGAAATACCACTTTTATACGATTTACTACGTGACTTAATTACAACATTTAAAACTTAACTTAATTAAGGTTTCTCTTTGACCCATTTCATATGCCTGGCCAGCCACGATCTACCTCGCGCGTTCAAACCTATCATCTCTGCTTGCTATTATTTGTTCTTTATCTTTCGCTACTCCTAGTCCATGCATTCCTCATAGCGTACTAGTACCTACATCTACACCACAAGCAACTGTAAGCCCGAAGGCTTAGTAAGGAAAAAAGGAAATGCATTATGCTTATGACTCTCTTTAGTTTGTTTGGAATGAGGGCCACCCATACCAATTCTTTCATTACGTTTCTTCTTTCTTTCTTTCTTTCTTTCTTTCTTTACTCGTACTTTGAGCTGGAGATTGGAAGACCCGTATGGGATGGTATAGTGGGTCGGACCTAACCTCCTATGGGCAACTAGGTCCCGTTCCTGATAAGGTAAGGGCATTTCCTAATTGCCAGGCTAAGACCGCTACCCATCCGCCTCCCAAGTCCTTTATTCCTTTCCTTCGTCTTTTCTTATCTAAGGGTTATTAATCTATTTAAATTGTAATCTTTTAGACTTAATATTATTTGCACATTAATATCAAATTTAATTTTTCCTTGTGATAAATTTCCTAGTATATATGCTATGATACATTCTTTGTCATCTATAATTCTATCATCTCTTATCTCTAATTCTATGAGTGTATTATTCCTTCCATAAATGTACTTTTTAATATAACCTGAATAGTATTATAGTGTATATATGAAATTTTCATTCTATCTTCTTTTTCTATCTTTTCTAGTTTTTCTAGTATTTTTTCTTTATTTATTACAGGTATTATGATATCTCCCTTTGTCTGTTTTATGGAAATTGCTTCTTCTCCGTACATTATTCAGTATTTAATTATGTTTTTTCTACATAATTTTTGTTTAATTGCTTCTAAAAATGATATTTCAAAATTATGTTTTTCTAATAAAGAAAAATCAAATTTTCTAATTTTTCCTACATGGATTATTCCATCGAACATATATCCAAATGATTTGTGTTCTTCTATTGTTTCAAAATAATTAGTAGATGATGATGGTATGTTATCTAACATGAAATAAAAATATACCTGATGGGTTTATCTGATAGTTTTAGTCGCTTTAATTCTTTGCTCCCTCTAGAGTATGACCTCAAGGATACTAGTAATGGCCTCCAAGGATTTCTCTCAAGCCAATACCAACCAATGCTTTCGGATAGTTAGGAGAGGAAAATTTTGAGACTTACACAAACTACTCACTCTATTTCACTCTGAGTTTCTCAAATTGAGAGACACTTATTTATAAGAGAGAGTCAAGCTCCTTACAGATCCAAAAAGTAAAGATTCTCGATAGAGAGAATCGTTTGTACAATAATTTAAACTTGAATAAAGTAAAGTTTAATAATTTTGTCTGGGATAAGAGTCCTGACAAATTACAATAATTCATCTTATTTTTCAAAAAGTAGTGCGCCATTATTTGATTCCTGTTTTGATTCTTCACATGGTTACATTTTTGTGTCTTTGTCAGTCCATGATGCTACCACTACTGTGACTGCTTTTTATGCTGGCAATGTTACTTTTTCTATTTCCGTTCTTTTGCTCCTGCAGTATCTGCATATATGATCTTCACTAAGATTAATTGATCTGCATAATTCTTCTTTTACTTTGTTAGGAAGAACGGCTAGGTGTCCCTCTAAATTGTAAAAAGATGCTTCAAACGTTGATAGTGCTTTTAACTCCGTCTCCGAGATTGGTAGTGGTCCATAAGAGTATTTGAGAAAAAATGATAAATTTAGTTTATTAGTTAATTTAAATTATCAATACAAAATTTTGATTTGTTAAATAAGTCCAAGGTTGTGAAATACTAAAATTTGATACTTTATTAAATTAAATAAATAATTATATGTGGGATGATATCTTATTCTTAAAACACTTATTTATTAAAACAATATTTGCGCTTGTGTGATAATAAGCGACATGAAGTTTTTGGTGACGCTAGTGTTCAATATTGATGGTTGCGGTTCCTTATAACTTGAGCCACAATTTCAGTACTTTTAAGTTATTAACATAAATGTACTAAACTTTAAAAAATAATTATATTATATGGTGTGATATACATTATAACTATATATAACTATGCATAATTTAAATAGGTAAATATTACATGGATTGTATTATATTCATAAATCGAAATGCATTGAATTGTATCATACTATGTGTAGTCTTTCTATTACCTAAGAGGGGTGAGGGTGAATAAAGTATTTTAACTTTTTCATGTGATTTTTAGTTTCCTATATCAAGATATATATTTTCTCTCTTAATAAGATAAATTAAATTTAATATGCAAGCAAGTCAATATAGTAAAAAGACAAGAAAAAAAGATTGCAAATAGATTTGTTAACACGTTTTGGCCAAATTGCTTATGTCTGCATTCCAAGCCTCCTCCATGAAGATTTTTTTTCCAATAACCCTTCCGGTTACAATTAATTGAGCTTTTTGGATATCTATCGAACCTTACAACTATTACAGAGCGTCACCCTTCTCTCTAATTAAACTTTCAAGTGTCAATAGAACTTTACAATCGTTATAGTGCATCACCCTTCTCCTTGAGTGAACTTCTAGGTGTCAATCAAATATTTTTGACTCTTCAAAAATGTCTCCCTTTTCCATTTCCACAATCAAAAAATATGTGGTTTGAAAGTTTAGTACAAGGAACCTAACTCTCTCAATATATATAATCTCAAGTTTATAACTAAGAGAAGTTAAGTTTTTGGCTCAAGAATGAAAGCCCAAATATTCGCAAGTGAATAGGTAATACTTTGGCATAAAACGTGATTCCATGTTTACACAGCAAAGTGATCTTCAATACATAGATGCCTTCAAAATTCTTAAGTACCAACTATCCTCTACTATTTATTTGAGTGACCACGATATATTCATTAGAGACAATTAGGCAATGAACTTCTGCAAGTACTTTACTAGACTTTTGCTCCAAGCATCCGCACATTCAGACTTGATGTCTACATGAAGCTTCAATTTGAATTTTTGTTTCTATGATCAGACTGTCGTGATATTCTCTCAATGTTTGTTATGGGTGGCCGCACTTGGGTCTTAGCATCCTCAAGTTAAGATCCGAACAACATTTCTTTGGGCTTGGCCTTTTACTGCCCTACTATTGTGAATGAGCACTTTTTAGATCCAGGTGTCTGCAAGTTAAACTTGAAAAAACATTACCTCGGGACTGGGATTCCGTGGAATCCTCTAGGTTGCCACTGTGAGTGGTCTTTTGGTCCAAGTGACAGCACATAGCTTTTCAATTTTTTCGTTTAGGACTGGGCGCCAATGTAACACCCCGATAATGTTTTCCCCATATACGCGATGTAATCAACTTTTTGGATAATTAATATATTACATTACGTATTAATGCGTGTTAATTTATGACGTGTATTTATGGGGTAAATATTATGGGACAAAAATTAAGTATGAAAATGTGAAGAAAAACTGAAATTTGGCGAATTCGAACGAGGGCGGAAGGCACAAGGACGAGGAATGTAGTCCAGAAACACATGGAGCATCGTCCCTGCGTTTTGGGATGATGTAGGATGAGGTTTTGCATCCTAATTCATCTGTAACTTTCCCTCGTCCGAAAACGTAAACCTGGGAGAAGAAATGAGAATTTC
Organism: Begonia loranthoides; assembly: GCA_022433065.1. Classification (NCBI taxonomy): domain Eukaryota; kingdom Viridiplantae; phylum Streptophyta; class Magnoliopsida; order Cucurbitales; family Begoniaceae; genus Begonia; species Begonia loranthoides. The sequence continues at coordinate 10,743,743 of CM039470.1, read as the reverse complement.
GGACGAACGCAGATGAGCCTAGGACACACACCCTCATCCAAAAAGTCCCAGTTCTGCGTAAATATTTGTTTTAAATAATGAAATCAGGGTTGGCTAGTCATGGGATAAACCCACGAACTCGACTCTGGAGATGAGTTTCCCCCACGACTATACCACATCACCCCACCCCCATGTCTACCTCTCCACTTGGTGCACGATTGCCTCTCTCCAAGTAAGGCTTCACTTTTTAATCACCCGATTAGGTCTCTCTTTGCATTTGAGAGTTCCCTGCGAGAGAGAGTTCCTTGTGAGAGAGAGTTCCCTGCGTGAGAGAGAAATCTTCCTATGAGTTGTGAGAATTCTGAGTGGTGAGTTCGTGTGAATTTCTTAAAGGAGGATTCGCGGGTGTGGTGTGAACGTGAGATTTGGCAAGCTGGGGATTTGCTAATTGCTGCTGCTACTACCTTGCTGTCCGTGAGAAATTTCTTCAATAAAGGTAAAGATTGGGTAGAGTCTTGGCCAGTGGAGGCCCTACCCACAAGTAGTGTGCGTGAGTTCTGTGTTTATTTCCCAGTGATTTTCCCTTACTGCAATTCTAGGTTGTAATTACTAAGTAGAGAAGTGATGATGATTACTGCTAATTGATAATGCCTTCTGTTAGTTGATAATGTTTCCATAATGGTCTTTGACATCAAGCTCTGTGGAATAGAATGATGAACTAAAAATCTCCCTATGTTATGATTAAGCATGAACGAGGTTAAGCATGAATGATGTTAAGCATGAACGATGTTAAGCATGAGTTTCTGTGAATGCATCTTATTGTTTTACTTAGTGCTATTTTGTCCCGTTATACTATTGTTGAAATCTCTAGATTAAATAGAAGTATTAGTTTCCTTAATCTGAGCATGGTTAGATATTAGGTTAATACTTTGTTAATTGTTAATAAGGTTAACATTCTGTATCGATAATCATGCTTTACCTTCGAATATACACTGTAGCTTAACTTGCTTAGAACCAATTCATGTTATTAACTTTTAGCAATTTATTAAGCATGTTTCTGTTAAAGCGTTGCATACAAATCTACTTAATAAGGTCGTAAATGTCTACTACCTTTGAGCATCTTGTAGGATTTACTGATTAAATCTCAATATAAAAATATGTAAATTGTTAGTATGTTCGTTGTCTATTTTCATTGTTAAAAGCATCACAAATACCTATATGTTTGCTGTCTATTTTGTTGTTAGAAGCATGATAAATCGTTGCATGTTTGTTTTTTATTTTCGTTGTTAGAAACATGATAAATCATTGTAAACTTGCTGTCTATTTTGTTGTTAAAAGCATGATAAATCACTGTATGTTTGCTGTTTATTTTCGTTGTTAGAAGCATGATAAATCATTGTAAATTTGCTATCTATTTTTGTTGTTAGAAGCATAATAAATTAATGTATGTTTGCTGTTTACTTTCGTTAATAGAAGCATGCTAAAATTTCATTCCTTTCATTGTTATATTCTGTAAATTCAAGCATGTTATTCGCTATTTAGGTCGTCACTATATTCATTCTTCTATTCACTTTTACTTATTGCTATTCAATTCTATGTTCTGTTTAAATTCCGTTATTTATTACTGTATCAACATGCATCACGATAATAGAAACAAGTATGAAGTGTCACATTTGGGGTGATACTTGCATGTATGATGTGAGGAAATGATAAATGAAAAGAATGAAAGAAAAGAAAATGGGGAAATTGAGGACGGAGGGATAGTTCAGATCTAACCTGGTAGCTGGGCTTATGCCCCTCCCTCGTCGGGAATGGGACCAGTTACACACAGGAGGTTAGAAGTCGACTAAGACTATTCCCTCACACATGGGTTCCTCCATCTTGCAGTCGACGTACAAGTAACGAATGAATGAAAGAACAAAAGTAAAGAAAAGATTGGTTTGGGACGGAACCCACTCCAAAAGAACTAAAGAGAGGCATAGCATGCTGCATAACCTCATTCCTTACTGGGTCTTTAGGCTCATGTCTTACTTGTGGTTGTAGGAAATAGTCAAGAGATGGTAATGTCAAGAGCAGAGGAGGAGGCATTTCCCATGGAGTCTGCTAATTATACAGATGAATCACGACCTGAGTAGGATTATGGCTCGAAAGAAGAAAAGAAGAAATCCCTCTTTCAAAATGAATTGAGAAGGGTACTGTTTTGTAAAAACTATTAACTCTTACTCTATTCGTTGAGCCGTGTTTTGATTAGTAGTCATGTTTCCTTTTTTTTGAAAAAAAACGTGAACTTTATTTAATGCACTTAATGTTTCCGCTTTACTTTGATTTACCTATATTTCTTATATTTCCGTATTAAACTTAAGTTTTACTTTCACTCGTTTTAGGTAAATAAAAATGAAAAATTTAAAGAGATAAGTTAAGAAAGAACGGTTTTTGATGCGGGGCATCACAACCCGTGTCTCAACCTTCTTTAGACTAGGTGTTCAAAGAGTTGCTTATCCATTTTGTCACTTGGGGATTGGGCGATGAAAACTCATCAATGGATTAAATTTTGACATTTTGAGCTTTCTTTTTGTTTGAGTCATAGACATTAACTTCCACAAATGATCATAGACTCAATAAACATATTCGTTAATTTATATACCCATTTTCAAAGGTATTTCCAATGAGAGTGAAATCGTACTCACCTAGAAGAATTATTCATTTAAATACATTCATCATTAACTTAGAATTACTAAGAATCATCATGAAAATAATTAAGCTTACTTCCTATTAAGCAACATGATGTCCATATTATACATCATGATGTTCATATTATACATCATTGTGTAGGATCGTATGAACGCCTATAGAGGGAAAGGGAGAGGGAGAGGGAGAGGGAGAGGGGTGAATGTAGCGATCTAGTATTCTCGTGTAATATTTAAATTCTCTAACACCCTATATGATTTATCAATTATAATTAAAACATACAATGCATAAATAAAGAGTTAAGGGTAAAGTGATGTGCACAAGATTTGTTTACGCGGTTCGGCAAACCCGTCTAAGTCCGCGCTCCAATATTCCACTTGGAGATCCACTAACTAATTTACTTACGGGTGTCAATTAAACCGTTACAAAGACTAATTCTAAGGGCATCACTCTTTAACTATTACGGGTCGTCAACTTTTAACTATTACAGGGCGTCACCCTATATTTGACAATTTTAATGAGTCACCCTTCGATTGAACTTACGGGCGTTCAATCAAGTCATTGACTGTTACAAGGCGTCACCCTTATATGACGAATTAGTAGGACGTCACCCTTTACAATTGAGTACAATAGAATTTGGAAATTCAAAGCGCAATAAAACTATTCAGAACTCTCCCAAATTGAAATCTCAAGTTTGGGTTAGGGAGAGTTGAATTACAAAGCTCACAGTGATGTTTGGAATCAAGTATAAAATTCGACAGGGCTTCGCCTCAATTCCTCGTCGTGTTAAATGACCTATGGAAGTTCATATATTTATAAAACTGTCCATTTTCAGTCGACCTAAAACGCTTTCGGTCGACCGGATCGGACCGTTGGAGAATATAGCCGTTGAAAATCTTACCGTTGGAGTTTGGTGTCCATTTTACATTGCATCGATCTACCGAATGTGCTTTTCGGTTGACTGAATCTGTTTACAAAATTAACCCCAAACTTTTTGATGATTTTCGGTCGATCGAAACTTCAAATTTTGCGACCACGGCTCAACCCAAAAATCCCCTAAAATGGCAGATTTGAAACATCCTCTTTCGACACTTGAGAAGAAACTTTTCGGTCAACCGAATCCTTTACGAAATTGACCCTAAACGTTTTTGATATTTTTCAGTCTACCGAATCTTCAATTCCTGTGACCGGGGTGCGACCGAAAGACCAAAAACCAGTTTTGGTCGTGTCCCTCTCATCCGCAGCTCGTCCAAACTCTCAATTTAATTTTCTTTTAAATGTTCTAAGTCCCACAATGATGTGCAAACACTACATGGAGTTAGATAAACTTATTAGACCATAATAATACCTATTTTGAGGGTATTTTCAATAAATATGAATATAAATATAATGAACAAAACATTAAACACATTATCAATAAAAAAACACAATTAACCATTTAAAAACTAAGCATGTGCATCAATTATTACATATTAGATTATCCTCCTTAATTCATCTAATATATCAAAATTAAATTCATGCAAACATGCTATACCAATTCATTTAATCTTCTCCCTTTTAAATGACTTGTATAAATCTACTTCCCCAATCATAATTTATATATAACAACTTATATATTCTTCTCATCTTTTTGTCATAGTCAAAAAGAAATCCATAGGGAGGTGAGTTTAAACAATCAAGGTTATTCAAACAATAAATTATACCAAACAAATAATTCTCCCCCTTTTAAAAAAAAATTTATTCTCCCCCTTTTAAAAAATCTATACCAAAGGCAAAGAATGGAGGGAATAGACATTCAAATTCAATTTATGGTCACCAAATTGATACAATCACAATCAAAGTAAATTTTTAACAAAAGATATTCTTCCCCTTGGGCATTAAGCACATAAACTCATTTGAGAGAATTTAGCTTTAGAATCAAAGAGAATATATACCAATTTGAAACCAATTGACGAATAAACTATTTTTAAAAAAAATACCAATTAAATAAATAAGAAATTAACTAAGGATAGCAATTGATGATTCACAATTAAAACACAGCCATTTTTCAAAAATTGATACCAATTGTAAATTCAAAGTTAAAATCAAATCAATTTTGCAAAGAATGATACCAATTGTAAATTCAAAATGAAATCTAAAACAAATTTCTATGAGAGATACCAAAAGTTAAAAACAAGATAAATCTAATTATATCTCCCCTTATGTTAATCACGCAAACAACCTATTGGGGATATAACCATTTAAAACTTTTGTTCTTCCCCAGCAATAATAAAACAACTTAAATTTTCTCCCCCTTTAAAATTATCACAAAGCGAATATGAGGGAATACTCAAAATTAGAGAACCATCCAATTTCAAATACAAGCAAAACACCAATTTGTCAAAAATTCATGGATTAGTTCAAGATGAAAACTAAAATTTCTCCCCTTATCTCTATGCACAAATTCAATTAGTCGGGGAACTAAATGTGATACCAATGAAAATCCTTAAAAGATTATGCCAATTGTAGAGAAAGACGATTTCATTGATACTAAAACAAAAAATAATTTTATAAATAATATCAATTGAAAGCAATAATAAAAAAATGAGTCCAATGATTCCAATTTGTCCAAATTCAAACTAAAATCAATGATTGATGCCAATTTAAAGATTTGAAGCAATGAAAAAAAATTAATGATACCAATCATAGAAGTTTAAACAAAAAGCAAATATTGATACCAATTGAGAGATTTCAAACCAATAGAAAGATTATTGATACCAATTTTGAAAATCAAATATACAAACTCTTCCCCTTTTAAATCAATAAATCGGAAAAAAGTTCAAATTATAAAAATCAAAAAATAATTTTATGTTCTCCCCCTAAATCAATTAAAAAAATACTCAATTTATGGGGACTTTCAAAATTAGAACAAAACAATTGTCTTAAAAAAAACAATCATCTCCCCTTAATCATAAGGTAAATCCAATCCTATGGGGAAACATAATTTAAAAACAAAACAAGAATCTCTAAGCAATTCTATTTTCTCCCCCATATTTCGTTTTTCAATTTCACTCCAACAAGAGAAATACAATTCATCAAAAAAATTATCCATGCAACACTCCAATATATGTAATTTAGAAATCCAATTGTTGGAGCAATAAACTATACTATTGAAAAATAGACAAAAAGCTAATTTTACCAATTCAAAACAATGATATCAAATAGAATTCAAATTTAACAAATCAAAAAGTCCAAACAAGAATAGATAACAAGTCCAACCTATATGCAACTAATCGAAAGAGAATCCAAAGCAATCAATTATCTTTCAACCCAAATCAAGAATAGAAAAATAAAATTGAATCCATTCATTTCAATCCAAATCAAAAACAAGTCAAATCAAATAAAATCTAATCAACAAAATTGTAGACCTCCATAGAATTTTATTCCATTTTTACCACAATTGGAGGCATGTTCTTGAAACTTCTCCCCTTTTATTTTGGATGCTCAGCAATCCAAGCCATTTATGTTCCTTGGGAGAATCTCCAATCTACAACACAATTAAGTAGATTTCTTTGGTACCCAAACCTTTTTTGGTTCATTTGTTAGGGGTTTGGTTCATTTAGGAACTCACACAAGTTTAACATTTAAGTTTGATTTTGAATTAGAATTTAATTTCAAAGGATAAACATAGGATTTATGCCTTATACAATTTCATATATTACAAGTTGTAGGACTAAAAAAAAAATTTGTATAATTCTTCTTTTTAGCAAAGGTTTCATTGCAATATCTCAAAATTTAATTGAGATTAAAAATAAAAGTACTTATGAATTTTGGAGATTGTAGATGATTTTCTCACAAGATGAAATATCCCGATTTTTCCCGTAATAGAATTATGTATAGATATTTATGGGAAATTTATTTAATAGAATTGGAGATTTATTGGAATTAATCAAGTGAATATTTTGGGTAAGTATTTAATTGGGAATGAATTATAGGGGTATTAATTAGATGAAGGAAATAATATGTTCAATTGAAATTAAAATAAGTAAAGGAAATTAAGATAAGTTAAAATGATTAATGATTGAAATGGATGAATAAATCGGTTCTGTGAACCGGTTCATCCCGAACCAGTTTGGTCTAGTTGAGCACATATTGAAGGAGGGGGCTACGGTCTGTTTTAAGAGAAGAATTTCAGAGAGAGAGAGAATGGAGATCTGGTGAAGGCTTCGACAGAAGCTTTGACAATAGATTTCGGCGAAATCGTGTTTGAATCCTCGGCGGAAGCTTCGGGAGAAAATCCAAGGCTTCATCGTTCAAGTTGGTGCGTTCAATTAGGGCTACCTGGTACCCGAAGCTGCTCCCTTCAGCGTAAACTTCGGTAAGTTTACCCTCTTCAAATTCATTCAATTAGCAACCGAATGGGATGCTGTTGTGGTTGTACCACAACTTGACCAATTGTCAACCAAGAAGAAGACAAACAGCTTATGGAGAAGTAGTTTTCCATTCAAAAAGTGACGATTACAGAGAAATAACAGAGAGGGAGGAGAAGGAAGGATTTCCAGAGAAAGGAAATAGAAACAAAAGAGTTTTACTTCATCGACACCCAGCTTCCCCGCCTCTGCCCTCTTTTATGTTTGGCATTCTCTTTCCTTGGATCGGTGACACTTGGATGGCAGGATAAACTCCACGTAGCCTATGGCTGGCTACACCCATAACAATCCTCCCCCCTTAAAATATCCTTGTCCTTAAGGATATAAACCTTGGACCCCATGCAAGCCAAATATGCAAAAAAAAAATGCTCTGTTTGTAAAAAGGATAAGGCTACATGTTGTTGCTTCGCTCCCTACATTTTGGTTCACCTGGGCTTCTTTGATGAGCTCACCTTCTTCATCTTCCACAATTCAGGAAATAGCAAGAGTTCATATGGAGAAGAGCATGCACAAACAAGTATCAAGACGAGATACAGGACCCTCAGTGGAATCCCTTCCCCTTTGAATTAGGCATAGAGCTACAATCCATAAACCTAAAAATGTATTATGCCATGAGGTGTCATGTTCGAATGTCAGAGCTTTCACTAAACCAGTTAATGCTCAACAGCACTGATGACAACAACTCTTGATCTATCCATAGCATCCTCAAGAAATAGATCGATTGGAAGCCAAAATGCAGAGTAACTAGCCCCAATAGCATAAGTAGGAGAAAACAATGAGCCATAAGCCATAATGGCAAGGAACTCTCGTCGAAGTGTTACTTTTCCCACTGAGAAAGCCTTTTTTGTATCAGAAGCCAAATGTAGCAAAACCTCTGAATTTATGAGTTTGGAGCTCTTCACTATAGTTGAGTTTGCTGCAAGCAGTTGTAGTCGAAAAATGAAATTGGCCCAGTGCATTTTCCTGTTTTGGTGAGCCAAGGATAAGATCCTAGTAGTTTGTTTATTTTGCAGAAACTCATCTATAATCTTAATAGCCATGGTAGTGGTCATTTTACTAAGTTCCTCCCTTTGTTCACTCCCCCTCTCACTGATACAAGCTTCACCATCCATCTCCACATCTTGTAGCGTGATTGACCATCTAGAACTCTCTTCAGGGGCAAGCACCAGCAAACCTTCATCATCGAATGATGCATCAAGCAGCTGCCACACAATTGAAATGGTGAATTCCACCAGAAGAAGCCCTGGTTCAGACAATTGAAGACCATATATCTGAGAAAGATGAAGAGTATCATCAATTATCTTCATGAACTTTGGACCATTTGTTCCAATGACTGGAAACGACAATGAAAATGCGTAACCCTTGAGGACTTCCATATATAGCTGATATCCCAGAGGATGAAGATGGCAAAAAGGAACTACCCCTTGTTCTGTTATTGCCACAAAAGGAGGCAGAACTATAGCTTCATGTGCAGATTTTTAAACCTTACAAAAAGAACCATGAATAAGCTTTGGCCAGGGATGAGCATCGACCCATTGGCTACCATGCAAACTGTCCAAGAATTGCTCTCCACCAGGATCAAATAACAACTTGTAATTCATTAAACTAGTGACATTATTCTCAAAGTTTTCTCCATAAGACAAATCAAAATTGGCTTTGAATTGGTCTGCAAAATCCAAGCCTGAATTGGAATGCAATCCACCATCGTCCAGGGCAAAGAGTCGTAAATCCACATCTTGAGCGACCAAATCAGTTTCTAGAATGGAATTATATATTTCTACTTGGATTGTAAACTCCTAAAGAGGACCATACCCATTCAGTGTATTCAGACTTCCCGTGAGCGACTTGCGGATATAGCCATCAGTGAGGATTGGTTTTTCCACTCTAGCATGCACACTTGTAATCACCAGTTCTTCCCCGTTTGTTGCCGGGGATGAGAAATCGGAAGCAACAACCTCCAGTTCTTCAACATTCGGTGCTGCGGATGTGAAAGCAGGAGCAAGAAACCCCAGTTCGTCCATGGTTGGTTCACCATCCCTAGCACTGTACTCTGGAACACAAGGTTGGTTTTGCCTCTCCTCAGCTTGCCACTATAACAGTTGATTCAACGCTGCCATGATAGCATCGAACTTGACGGCATTCTCGGATACCAGTTTCTTCAACCTTTCCTCATGCGAATATGCTTGGTTTTCTGTCATTTGCAGCTGATCGGGTGGCTCTGATACCATTTGTTGTGGTTGTACCACAACTTGACCAATTGTCAACTAAGAAGAAGACCAACAGCTTCTGGAGAAGTAGTTTTCCATTCAAAAAGTGACGATTACAGAGAAATAATAGAGAGAGAGGAGAAGGAAGGATTTGCAGAGAAAGGAAATAGAAACAAAACAGTTTTACTTCATCGACACCCAGCTTCCCCGCCTCTGCCCTCTTTTATGTTTGGCATTCTCTCTCCTTGGATTGGTGACACTTAGACGGCAAGATAAACTCCACGTAGCCCACAGCTAGCTACACCCATAACAGATTTCAGTTGGGTTTTGTTGGCGAAGATAAAAAGGGACTCTTCGTCTATAAAACCAAGGACCCGAGTAAGGGAGAAGGCAGGGTGAATCAAGAAGAGAAGAAAAGATTGTTGCTTCAGAGTGTCCGGCGATTGCTGCTTCGGGCATGAAGGAGAACACGCAGTCGACATGAAAGGTAAGTGATAATAGCATGTTGTGACTAGTGGATGTCTACACCACAAGTATAGGATGTTTTCTGCTTGTGTTTACTTGTGATTGAACTACCGATCTTGCTTTATAGTATATGTTGAATCTCCATATGCTACTCTCTATTAATTGGATCCAAGAATTGATAATGATAATGTCCTGTTCTGTGAAATTTTCGCTTGCTCTTTGTTAATTGGATTCAAGAATTGATAATGATAATGCCCTGTTCTGTGAAATTATCGATTGCTCTATGTTAATTGGATTCAAGAATTCATGGTGAATATAGCGATCTAGTATTTTCGTACGATATTTAAATTCTTTAACACCCTATATGATTTTTCAATTATAATTAAAACATACAATGAATAAATAAAGAGTTAAGGGTGAAGAGATGTGCACAAGATTTTTTTACGCAGTTCGGCAAACCCGCCTACGTCCACACTCCAAGATTCCACTTGGATATCCACTAATTAATTGACTTACGGGTGTCAATTAAACTGTTACAAAGACTAATTCTAAGGGCGTCACTCTTTGACTAATACGGGTCATCAACATTTGACTATTACAGAGTGTTACCCTATATTTGACTATTTCGGGGAGTCACCTTTTGTTGAACTTACGGCGTTCAATTGAGTTGTTCACTATTACGAGGCATCACCCTTATATGACGAATTATTAAGGCGTCACCCTTTACAATTGAGTACAATAGAATTTGGAAATTTAAAGTGCAATAAAACTATTCAGAACTCTCCCAAATTGAAATATCAAGTTTGGGGTTAGGGAGAGTTGAATTACAAAGCTTACAGTGATGTTTGGAATCAAGTATAAAACTCGGCAGGGCTTCATCTCGATTCCGCGTTGTGTTAAATAAGCTATGAAAGTTCATATATTTATAGAACTGTTCATTTTTGGTCGACCTAAAACGTTTTCGGTCAATCAGATCCGATCGTTGGAGAATATAGTAGTTGGAAATTTGACCGTTGGAGTTTGGTGTCCAATTTACACTGTAGCGATCGACAGAATGTGTTTTTCAGTCAACCTAATTCGTTTACAAAATTAACCCCAAACTTTTTTAATGATTTTCGGTCGACCGAATCTTCAAATTTTGAGATCGCGGGTCGACCGAAAAATTTCAAAAACTTTTCGGAACATCCTCGTCCGACAGTTGACCAGAAACTTTTCGGTCGACCAAATCATTTACAAAATTGACTCTAAACTTTTTTGATGTTTTCAATCGACCGAATCTTCAATTCCCGTGACTGGGGTGCGACCGAAAGACCAAAAACTAGTTTTGGTCACGTCCCTCTCGTCCGCAGCTCATCCAAACCCTCAATTTAATTTTCTTTGAAATGTGCTAAGTCCCAAAATGATGTGCAAACACTAATAGACTTAGACAAACATATTAGACCACAATAATATACATTTTGAGGGTATTTTCAATAAATACAAATATAAATATAATAAATAAAACATTAAACACATTATCAATAAGAAACACAATTAACCAACTTATTTTAACAAAATTAAACCATTTAGTCATTATCAAAATAAAACTAAGCTTAATAAAAAGGCTAGCACAGTATATATTAGTTTGAGGTTATAGGAGTGGTTTACACAAGAGCCAAGTATGTATACTTTCCTAGTATTTGGGATACATTTAGTTTGGATTTATAAAATGGGAGAGTAACTATATGTCCTTTTTAGGGTGCGAATTCCTAAATCTTATGAGAAAAATGGCATTGACCGCTACGGTCCAGCTGGTAAACGCCCAGAAACGTAGTTATGTGTGAAACTCGAAGTGTGTGTGCTTAGACATATATTAGCATTAACAAACACATCTTAATATATAGTTGTTATATTATATCACATTATATTTCATCATGTGCGTTGCACATTGGAATGGGTAAAGAATGACTTGTTGTGTACCATCATTTAGTTACTTAATTCACGTATTTTATACATCTTTTGGTATACCTTTATCGTAATTATGTGCTTACTATTCTTTCTAAAAAGGTAATTCGATACAAATAGGTTGATTTTCTTACTCGAGGAATCCACAAGTCTGGATTCATTTGCCTGGTCAGTGGTTGGAGATCGGACCTTGACACCTTTGGCATCCAAGCATGTTTTATGTGTTTGATAATATTACTCAAGTATGAAAATAGAAATCATTAGAAATTTGGTCGAGTAAGTTATTATGCATCTGATTGCCTTTGATATGGTAGAGTAATTTGATGGATATTTGTAGTATCTTGTCGTTTACAAATGGTATGCAACGAGTCATCTCATAGTGAAAAATGTCAAAGAGTTGAGATCTCTAAGATAGTCATAGCTGTTAAAAACTTGGATGATGCTTTGGCTAGAAGATCTTGACAAGCTCTAGTTGTTGAGAGAAGTATAAGCCTACTAAAATGCAAGTATAATCGGAATATAGAAAGAGCAGGGCACAATATTTTGGGGTGCATCTGATTCTTATATTGTAGAGGAACGGCTGAATTAGATGAAGAAAAATTTTTGCTTGATTGGAGTCCTTGCAGAGTTACAAGTTCGACTGGCAACTAATCAGCTGGAAGATCAAATTGATATATGGTAGGATCAAGTAAAAGATTCTGGAGGGAGCCGGAAAATTGGGAGTAGTTTGAATTGATGTTTATGAAACGATTCTTCCCAAAAGTAGTCCAACAGGGTTAGGCAAAGGAATTTCTAGAATTGACCCAGATGAACATGTCTATGGTGGCTACTAAGATGTTATCACTGTGGGGTGAAGGACACTTTAGAAGAGAATGTTCAAAAAGAATTGTTGAAGAAGTAGGAAAAGTGCAAAGAAGTTAATAATACAATTCTCTTCCGATGCCTTCAACATCATAACAGGGAGCAAGTTGTCAACAGAGTGGATGGCTAATCTAGATGTAGAATTAGAAGATACCACTCTAGATTGATATATTAATATTGTAAATGAATATATGGATGTGTTCCCAAAAGAACTTTTGGGTTTACCTCTAGATCGAGATATAGAATTGACGATTGACACATATCCAGATACAAATTAGATTTCCATAGCTGCACATCAAATGGATCCAGCAGAGTTGAAAGAACTTAAAGCTTAGTTGGATGAAATTTGAGAGAGAGGTTTTATTTAGCCCACTACATCTATAAGGGAACTCCAACTTTTTTCTTTAAAAAAGAAAAATGATACTATGAGGAAGTGTTTTTATTACCATCATTTAAATGAGGTTACAATAAAGAACAAGTACTCTTTACTTGGCAATGATGATATTTTTAATCAGCTCAGGGTTACTGTTGATTCTCTAAAATATATTTGAGATCTTCATACCATCAGTTGAAAATTAGAGAAGAAGATATTAAGAAAACGACATTCAAAATAGGATATACTAATTACAAATGTGTGGTAATGTCTTTTGATTTGATAAATTTACTAGCAACATTTATGGAACTAATGAATAAGGTATTCCGATCATACCTAGATAATTTTATGATCATGTTTATAGATGATATTCTAATCTATAATTTTATGATAATTTTACAATTGTTGAGATGACATCAGTTATATGCTAAGCTGACCAAATGTGAATTCTAGTAGCCAGGAAATGATGTTTCTAGGACATGTTATTTCAAGACTCCAACAGTTCAGAATTGGAAACAACCCAAGACTCTCTAAGATACAAAGTTTTTTAGGACTTGTTGATTATTATCAAAAATTTGTGGAGAGATTTTTGATAGTTGAGATGCCATTAACTCGATTGACCCAAAAAGGTCAAATGCCTAAATGAGATGATAAATGCGAGGAGCTTTTCAATTATCTAAGAAGAAACTAATTTCTCTGCCCATTCTTGTACTTATAGAAAGAGGAAAAGGATACACTTCTTTTTCTGATGTGGCTTTGCAATGGTTTGGATGTGTCCTGATGCATATGGATAGAGCTGTGGCTTATCGCTCTAGACAATGGAAGCCTTATGAGTGTGATTAGCCTACTTATGATCTAGAGTTAGCAATTGTAGTATTGGCACTGAAGCAGATCAAATATTATTTGTTTGGTAGAATGTTTGAAATATTTCGATCACAAAAGTTTGAAATATTGCTCTCTCCAAAAAGAGTTAAATCAACAAAGAGGCGATAGATAAATGTTCGAAGAACTATGACTACATTCTCGAACTAGAAAAGGTGAACGTGGTGGCCGGCCCAGTAAGTTAGAAATCATGGGTTGGAGTCACTAGTTTGGGTATCTAGGACCATCAAATATGGGTAGAAATTGATAGTTTCAATTTACCATCATGGCAGCATAAGCAGCTAGTATATATCCAAATCTTGTTGCCAAACCTACTCTTATAGAAAATAATAGACATAAAAGGCAAAGATAAAGAGATTAATAACTTGAAGCCTAGAAAAATCATCATCATAATCATAGTCAATTTTACAGACACCCCAAAACTTAAGAAATACAATGTCATTCAATTGCAAAAAAGAAAAGAATAGAAAGAACGGCTTACTTGAACAAGCAACCCTCAAACATCCGTGTTATCCTTATGATCATCATCATCATCATGTAGAACTTGTGGTGGTGGTGGAGCTACTTGAGCACCTGCAAGTTTGCACGTCCTTTGTCACCTCAAGTAATATAATATAAAATAGAGTGTTGAATCCATGTGGAGTTATTCATGCCTCATATTTATTTAAACAATGAATTTTTGGTTTATGATAATTGAAACAACTAATGAAATAAAATTTTAAAATAAAAGTCATTAACTTTCTCTAAAATAAAATCTAGAATTACAATTATTTCACTAATTAAATTATCTACCCTAGTTATCTAAAAGTCTCTTCTAATAATCAAGTAGAAATATTGTCATACTTCAATCCACTGTATTCCTACATAAATAAAAAATACATTGATTCATTAAGTCCCAGTTCTCAAATACATTACATGCGCAATACAGATATATTACTATTTAACATAAACTCATAGTTTTCACACAATGATCCTACCTTATCTAGTCTAAAATCTAATCATACAAGTTCTTTTCTTAAATTCTTTGCATGCAATTAAATTAATCTAATCAATTGGCAATTAATCACACCAAAATACATTACAGAAAAAAACAAACTCACTGTGAAAGAATGAAACTGAAAATGATAGATAGATAAATAGATTCCATGTAGAGTTAAAATTATAATTCTAGAAAAGAAAATTAGTTCATTATGAATTGAAAAACAAAAACTAAAATACATTTAATAATGATATCTATGAAAATTAAAAACTAAAATAGAGAGAATGAATAGAGAGATAGAACTACGTTAAGTTGCCTATCTCAATGTTTTTTTGTTGTGATCTTTATTAAAATTGTCAGTGAAAATTAATAATCTCTTATTTCAGTTGTGCTTCTAGTCTCAGCATTCTCTCATTGTGCTCTCAGTGCCCTCCTTTTTCATCATTAAACTGGCTCTTTAATATGATTTCTGTAACGACCTAAAAGAGACTCAAGACAAAACGGAGAACGACTCGGCGCAAAGAATCGAATCATCCGACGCTTTTTCTCTTAAATTTTATTAATTAACAGCGAAAAACTGAAAATATTAATTAATAGCCAAGACCCAACGTACAAAGACTCAACAGGTCCAACAAATGATATCAGATAGCAAGTAATATAATTCAAAAAGAAATAACTGAGCAGAAACTAAAATAGGATTACAGTCATCCAATAAAATGAATACCTCACAAAATGTCTCTCAAAGAGAATTTTTAAAACTACGATAATTAAATAAACTCGCCTGGCCAAATCTTAACTCGATATCTGAGAATCTGGTTAATTAAATCCTGAAAGATGTCATTGGGGTGAGTTGACTAAACTCAATAGGGGTTATGTTTTTAAAGAAGAATTTAATAAAAAAAAATGTTTAAGCAAGCAAGAATTTGAAACCACATTTTATAAATTTCTTTCAGAAAAGGATGTACAAAAGAGCATGGGTGTGAAATTACCAACTAATATGTGGTACATAATTAAAATAAGTCTTTGTTGTATAACTTAAAATCACAGTGAAAATGGAGCCACTTACTGACTCCGAGCACACCATGTCATAGGCATAAAATAGAATAAAGGCGATGCTCGGCAATCGCAAAAGCCAAATAATACCATGATTAGATTTAGGGATTCGCAACCCAAGGACACGACACATACAGCTGTCCTATTACCTATATGCACTTTAGGGATTCGAATCCAATGTCATTTGAAAAATCTCCTATTACCCAATTCAATAACAAACAAACACATTACACACGGTAGAATGTGTGAAAATAAAATAGACTCCAAATTGTGTCGATCAAACTCGATTCGAACGATCAAGTTGATCAACAAATATTTATAGGCATACTTAATTGGAAACATGAACAATGAAAATAAAATAAAATATAAAAATTTGACGGTCATAAAAATGGACGCGTCGTTTTGTTATGAGACAAGTCTCAAAATATTCACTTTAAAAGAAATTATGCAATGTAGTGCATAAATTAAACCTCTACCTCGAAGTTGGCTTACACTGACCAAAACTCAATTTCCAATTAGCCCAAAATTCAAAGTCCACGGATTTTTAATTAAGGTGGAGTACCTATCAAAATTTAAGGGGTAAATTTTTAGGTTAAAACTTTCAACCTTAAAATTTTAAATTTTCCTTAAAACAAGATCATAGTTTTTATTGGATAAAAATCTTTGAATTGGGCCCCTAAAACATAGACAAACAAGCCCAAACTAATACTCATAATTTCTGGACCAAAATAAGTATAATATAGCCCCAATTAGCTCTAAAACATAATTTGAATAGGCCCAAGCCAAACAGGTAGACTGCAACCCAAAACAGTGGCCTAAGCAACCCATAGGGTCCAGGACTTTGGCCCAAAAACAAGTTCAGAATATACTCAAAACAAGTTTATAAATAGCCCAAAAGGGGTCTAGCCCGTAACCCAAAACTGGGCAGGCCCAGAATGACCCAAACCTCTCTGGCTCGCAATTCAGCAAGCCAGAACATGGCCCAAATCCTTGGCCAAAATTTCCAGGGGCATCTTCACTCCTCCTCATCTCAGACGGACCCGACTCTAGCCGAAACTCCCTATCTCGGCCAATCGTCCACTGACCAAAGCTGGAGGTTTTCGTATCGCACCCCACAGCTCAGCATTCGCTGAGCCTTTTCCTGGCTATCCAACCCCGACAGTAAACACACAACAAAATTATTAGACTTCATTCGACGTTCGACGAACAACAAATAAATTGAAATCCAACTTTAACATCCACAATTTAGACCAAAGCCAGTAAACAAAGATATATTTGAAGGGGAAAAATCAAATCTTTACCTTCGACATTGCACAATTTTCTAGCCACGAGAGTTCCAAAATAAAATCGCAAAAATTCAACATCGCTCCCTCGCTGAACTCACGAATCCTTCCAAAAATTGAAAACAGAGGTCTCAAAGTCTCAACCAACGAATTGAAATTTCAAGAAAGGGTAGAAAACAACCTACCGATGGCGAAGACAGTACGACCGAAGAGTCTCAATTCCCACAATCAAAACTTCCAAGATTTCCACTGCTCAACGGAAATATGTTTTATTACGCGCGAGAGAGGGAGAGACAGAAGGTTGAAGAGGATTAGGGGTAAGGCTTTGACACTTAAGATTTGGGGTGGAAGAAAGATCTGGAAATGGAGTGTTTGGAAGAGGAGAAAAATGGGGAAGGAAAGGCATGAAACAGGGGAAGGTTACAAAATTTTAATAAAGGAAATTTAATTTTCCTTAATAGCAAAAAGGAAAATTAATACAGCGGGTTTTACATTCTTCCTCACTTAAAAAATTTCATCCCAAAATTTAGAATAATCTTGAGAGTACCACTCAACAAATGAAGGTACTTAGCCATCATATCAGATTTAAATTCCTAAGTTGCTTCCCTTTCATTGTGATTCTTCCATCTAACCCAAAATTCCCTCAAGTTTTTTTTTTTCTTCATAAAATACATTCTACTAAATAGGTACTTCAGTCCAAGAAATAACATATGAAGGGTCAAAAATGTACTTACTCAGTATAAAGACATAGAAGATATTATGAACATAATTCAGCTGTGACGACAACTCCAATAGATAGGCCACTGAACCAATCCGTTCAGCGATCCGAAAAGAATCTATTTATCTTGGGTTTAACTTTCCTTTTACACTAAAATAACTAATACCTTGAGGAGGTTGTACCATTAAGAACACAAAATAATTAGTTTCATTTTCAACTTCCCTCCATTAGAGGTTTTCATAACTCTTTTGTCAACTCTGAACAGAACTCAGTCGCTCTTTAATTATTTAAACTTCTCAATGGTCTCATTAATCAAATCAAACCCGAAAGTGACACGCTCCTCGGTCTCACCCTAACTTAGAAGTGATTTACATAGTCTCCCATATAAAGTTCCATAAGGCGAAACACTGATACAAGTCTGAAAATTATTGTTATTATAAATAAACTCCACTAAAGACAAATGATTTACTCAACTATCACCGAAATCAAGAATGCAAGATTTCAACTTATCCTCTAAATTCTGGATCGCACGCTCAGACTGACTATTTGTCTTAGGATAATTAGAAGTATTCAAATTAACCTCTGTGCCCAAACTTTTTGAAGGGTTGTCTAATTTTTTTTTTTTTTTGCATAAAATTTGGATCTCTATCATAAACAATACTAGATGAAACACCGTGAAGATGAACAATACTTTCAATATACAACTGACTTAACTTCTTTAAAGAGAAATCCATTCTGATTGGGATAAAATGTGCAGATTTGTCAATCTATCAACAATCACCCACACTATATCAAATTTTTGTACCATCCAAGAAAAATTGGTCACGAAATCCAAGATAATCTTGTCTCATTTCCACTCAGGGATAGACAAAGGCTGCAACAACGCAACTAGTCTCTAATGCTTAGCCTTAATCTACTAACAAGTTAAACACCTCGAAACATACATAGTTACACCCCATTTCGTTCCAACTCATAAATATTTATGCTTTTCGTACTGTTGGGATGAATAGCAAATTTGGATTTATGGCCTTCAGCTAAAACTGCCTGCCTCAACTCTAAATCAATAGAGACAACAGCTTTATTCTTAAAGAACGGAGTCCATCAGAATTGATTTCCCAACCGTCAAACTGCTCACAGCTTGAATCATCTCAAATCTTTTCTTTTAACTCATCAACAAACTTCTGCAAATCTTTCACACTTTGCAAAAGTGTAGGGGTCGCTACTAAATTAAAAACTCAAACTGTTTGACCATCCTCTTGGTACTGTAGTTCAAAATCTCCAATAATTAGACATCTCTTTCAATCATCCAAAACAAGACAAGAAAAATATCCTTGAGGGTAACGACTCAAGACATTAGCCACAACATTAGCCTTACAAGGATCATATTCTAGAGTAAAATCATAATTCTCCATATACTCAACTCAATGGTGTTGTTGGAAATTTAAATCACGCTGCGAGAAAAGATACTTTAAACTTTTGTAATCCAAAGATATCTCGAATTTAACATCATACAAATAGCTCTGTCAAATCTTTAAGGCAAAAATGATAGTTGCAAGCTCAAAATTGTGAGTAGAGTAATTATGTTCATACTTCTTTAATTGCTGAAATACATAAGTTATAATTTTATCCTGTTACATCAAAACGCAACCCAAACCAACTTTTGATGCATCAGTATAAATAGCATAAGGCAAACACTCATTAGGTACTGCTAAAATCGAGCAGTAGTCAAAGTTTGCTTGAATTTATCAAAAGTGGTCTGACACTTTTCATTCTAGATAGATTTCACATCCTCACTAGTCAATAACGTTAATGACATAACAACAGAAGAAAAATTTTGCACAAATCGAATATAATAATTAGCCGACCCAAGAAGTTACGCACTTAATTACATTTTTGGGTGGCTTCCAATCTAACACAACTTCAATCTTAGCTGGATCAACGAAAATGTCATTTTGAGAAACAACGTAGTTAAGAAATTTCATTTCAATCATCCAAAAATTGTACTTTTCACGCTTTGTGTATAACTAATACTTCCTAGATATTCCATTGATTCATCCAGAGTCTTAGAATATAAGAGAATATCATCAATGAAAGCCACAACAAACTGGTCAAAATAAGATCGAAGGACTCAGTTCATAAAATTCATAAAAGCAACTAGTACATTTGTCAATTCAAACGGAAGCACCATAAATTCAAAATGTTTATAACGAATCCGAAAAGATGTTTTTGAAAAATCTTTTCCACGCATTTTCAATTGATAATAACCAATATCAAATCGATCTTCGAGAAGTGCTTAAATCGTCCAAGCTGATCAAATAAGTCATTAATCCGTGGCAACGGATACTCGTTCTTGATTGCCAAAATATTCAAATTTCGATAAACAATGCATGGACGAAGCGAACTATCTTGCTTCTTTGCAAACAAAACGAGCGCACCTAATAGTGAAATACTATTTCAAATAAACCATTTTTGCAACAAATTATTCAACTGAACACTCAGTTCATTCAATTCAGTAGAAGTCATGTGGTATGAAGAAATCAAAATTGGAGTACTGACGAGCATCAAATCAATGCAAAAATCAATCTTGCGTCTGGTGGAAACCCAGACAGATCCTCAAGAAAAACATCAAGGTAATCACAAACCACTAACAAATCAGAATCATGTCTGACCGTAACAAGGTCACCACTAATAACAAAAATATCCTGGTACGACTCCAATCTCATCCGATCATCCAAACATGTTCACAAAATAGGATTAATAGAAAACATATGGATATTACATGGATGCATTAAGATCTTTTCATTTTCCAATGTAAGGGTAATAATTTTTCCATTAATAGTCTGTCTTTAACTTTGTATAAGTCCAACCAATCCATACCTAGAATTACATCAAACTAATCCATAAGTATAATTATTAGATCCACAGATATTCATGTCCGCCAATAATAGGGGCATCAGATTGAACAACAAGATTCATTTCACATCTCTCATTCAAGGAAGAACTCAAAATTAGGAAATTTTCTAACTTCTCTACAGTCACACTCTCATAATTCAAATCATGATAAACACAGATCATATTCTGGTGATGACCAGCGTTGAAATAGTTTTTTCTGAATACTACTTAAACGGAGTTTATATCATCATACCTAGCAGTATATCCAACTTAAGATACTTACACTATAGATCGGTCATCTTCTCGAAATAGAAGGTTGCAAATCCAACTTAATACTCCGATGTACTCTAAAATCAGTCAAATTCTTTTGTATCACCCTTAATCAATTTTTCAATACTTAGAGGGTCAACTCTGCCCACAACAACTAGCATATAAATACTTTATAATATCATCATATGTGGTTTCAATACAAGTCACTTTCAGAGAACTCTCTAGATGACATCATTCCACTTGAACAACTCAATTTTTGGTCCAAATATTCTCAACTGCTTACCCAAAAACTTACACAAATGTCAAATTGTACAATACAAAGACTAATTGAAAGTCTTTACCAACAGTTTTCGAATCATAGTCTTTAAACACATGGTTCGAACTTAGACTAACACATTCCAAATATGAAAGAGTAAGCATTGGATTTTGAAAAGAAACTGAAGCTTTGAATTTCTTTCTATGATAGTTTTCTTAAGTTTAAACTTCACAGGTCCACACATAACCCAAAAGAGTTTGTAGACTCATATGTTCAAAAATGTTGTTTCTAATCATTTACAAATGGTACTACTTATTTCCTCCAACTAAATCCAGACTGCTCTAAATTACTTGTGTCCGATTAGAGAAATCCCTTCATCCACAAACGAAATTTTAAGATGAATTTCTAGCAACACCTTAATGTAAATTAATTTTGTACTTTGTTCTTTGACACAATATTTGTAAATCCTTATATTACTATACTACCTTTTTAATATCACTTTTCAATATGGAACCTGGCTCTTATACCAAAAATTCTGTAACGATCTAACAGTGACCCGAGACAGAACAGGGAACAACCCAACCAAAAGAATCGAATCGTCCGACCCTTTTTCTATTAAATTTTATTAATTAATAGCGAAAGACTTAAAATATTAATTAATAGTCAGGGCCCAACGAACAAAGGCTTAACAGGTCCAACAAGTGATATCAGATAGCAAATAATATAATCCAAAAAGAAATAACTGTGTAGAAACTAAAAATAGGATTACAGTCATCCAATAAAATGAATACCTCGCAAAATGTCTCTTAAAGAGAATTTTTAAAACTACGAGAATTAAATAAACTTGGCTGGCCAAATCTTGACTCGATATATGAGAATCTAGTTGATTAAATCCTGAAATGTGTCATTGGGGTGAGTTGACTAAACTCAATAGGAATTATGTTTTTAAAGAAGAATTTAATAAAAAAAAATGTTTAAGCATGCAAGAATTTGAAACCACATTTTATAAATTCCTTTCAGAAAAAGATGTACAAAATGTCATGTGCGTGAAATCACCCACTAATATGTGGTACATAATTAAAATAAGCCCTTATGTTACAACTTAAAATCACAATGAAAATGAAGTCACTCATTGACTCCGAACACACCATGTCATAGGCATATAATAGAATAAAAGTGATGCTCGGCGATCGCAAAAGCAAATAATACCCTGATCAGGTTTAGCGATTCGCAACCCAAGGACACGATACATACAGCTGTCCTATTACCTATTTGCACTTTAGGGATTCGAACCCAAGGATATTTGAAAAATCTCTTGTTGCTTAATTCAATAACAAATAAACACATTACACAGGATAGAATGTGTGAAAATAAAATAGACCTCAAATCGGGTTGATCAAACTCAATTCGCACGACCAAGTTGATCAACAAATATTTATAGGCGTGCTTAATTGGAAACGTGAACAGTGAAAATAAAATATAATATAAAAATTTGACGGTCATAAAAATGGACGCGTCGTTTTGTTATGAGACAAGTCTCAAAATATTCACTTAAAAAAAATTACGCAATGCAGTGCATAAATTAAACCCCTTCCTTGAAGTTGGCTTACACTTGAAGGATTGATGTACACCTATAGAGGGGGGTTGAATATAGCGTTTCTAATATTTTTGTGCGATATTTTAATCTCTAATTACCCTAAGTGATTTAATGCATATAATTAAAATATCGATAACAAATATATGCAATAATGTAAAGAGTAAGGGTTAGAGAAGTGTACACAATATTTGTTTACGCGGTTCAGCAAACTAGCCTACGTCCGCCTCTCTAAGTTCCACTTGGAGATACCCTAAACAATTGGCTTACAAGTGCCAATAAACCGTTTACAAATTGACTCTTAATATGGGCGTCACCCTTGACTAATTATAAGGTCGTCAACCTTTGATTCTTATAGGACGTCACCCTAATCTTGACTATTGCGGGGCATCACCCAATGTTTGACTATTGCGTGGCGTCACCCAATGATTGAACTTACAGGTGTTCAATCTAACCTACGAATATTTCAAGTGTTTCGGGTTGTCACCCTAGTGATGAATTCTTAGGGAATCACCCTTTACAATCAAGCACAAGTATAGAATACGAAAATTAAAGCGCAATCTATCTAATCCGAATTCTCCCAAATATAACTCGCAAGTTGATGAGTTGGGGAGAATTGGATTTACAACAATATTAAAAGCTCACATAAATTAGAATCGCGTATTAAATTCTGCAGGGCTTCGCCACGATTCTCGGTTCGTTCGTTGTGGAGAGCTTGGAGTGATCACACTTTTATAGACACTGCGCAAACGGTCGACCTTATGCTCAAACGGTCGACCCTTTTAACTAGATGTTGCAATTCTTCCCATTGGGAAAATACCTATGGTGCGGTCGACTTTTTCCTTCATCCAGAAATTCTAAAGCAATCTGTCCATTTCGCGGTTGACCGTTTCCTACGCGCAGAACTTCTGGAGCAATCTGTCCTGGAGCAATCTGTCCATTTCGCGGTCGACCCTTTCCTTCGTGTAGAACTTCTGGAGCAATCTGTCCATTTTGCTGTCAACCATTTCCTTTGTTGATGGACCTCTAGTGGACTTTTGAAGACGGGTGAGAAAAAGGAGTTTTCAAATGATGTAATTGACCTTTCGTTAAAGCGGTCGACCGTTTCCTTCATTGCAGAAATTTTCGGCAAGCTGTTTTTTTTCTGCTTCACAGTTAGGTCGACCCTTTACTTCATGGATGCCTAATGAGGTTGACCTTTTCTGTTGTTTCGTCAACCTTTTGCTCCTTATTCCCCTTCTTGATTTTTCTAAGTCCCAAAACAATATGTATTCACTACATGGACTTAGATAGACATGTTAGCACACTTTAATACCCACAATATGGGTATTTTTTATAAATTTGAGTATGACTATAATGAATAAAACATTGAATACATTATCAATAAAACATAATTAATCAACTTATTATTTTCATTACATTAAACCATTTGGTCATCATCAAAATAGAACTAAGTATAACAAAAAGGCTAACAATCTCCACATTTTTTATGATCACAAAATCCTATTAATTGGTTATACTAAAATCTAAGCATGTGCATCAAATATTGCATATTAGATATATCCAATTAAGTTATGCAATTTAACAACCAATTAATCCATGTAACATGCTACAAAACTCCCCCTAAAATATATTACAACTTATACACCATTCTCCTCCTTTTTGTCATAATCAAAAAATAATTATAGGGGAGAGGAGTCCTAACACAATCAAGAAATGTTATCAAAAGAAGATTATCAAAAGATTTATCTAAGAAATTCTCCCCCATGAACGTTTTCAACATAAGCAAAATTAAGGGAATAAACATTAGAATTCAAAGACAAACTCAACAATTAATTATACTAAAATTTCTCCCCCTTAATCAAAGAGTTAATCCACAAATCAAACAAAATAGAATTATATAATCACATTGAAATCAAAATTGTGGTTTAAAATAGACTTACCAAATGAAGAAACCACAATAAGAATATTCAATATAAATTTCATGTGGTCAAAAATAAGATCCAATAGTAAACAACCACAATTCCAATTCTATTTTAACAAAAGTAGTCTCCCCTGTTTTCCATTAAGCATACACAATTTATTGGAGGAATTAAGCTTTCAAATTCAATTTGTAGTATAAAATAGGATACCAATTTGAAAATAACCACACAATTTTCTCCCTCTTTTTGCTCATTAAGCCTAAACTCATTTTAGGAAATAAGCATTAAAGTCCAAAGAAAATCACAACAAAGTTCAAGAATTAATTTTTCCTAAAAGTTTTTTCACCCCTTTTTCAATTAAGCATACAAGATTCATTGGAGAGATATTAATATTAAGGTTCAACGAATGGTAAAAAATAAGATGCCAAGCTAAGTAACCACAATCACAATGCAATAAAAAATATCATCCCTCTTTGTCATTAAACATATAACTTCATGTGAGGGAGTAAAAATGCTTGTAAGTCCAAATCATAGAAACCAAAAAAGAATGAGATTCAAAGAATAGATACAAAGTGTAATAACTAGAGTTCATTGAAGTTCAAGAATTGTAAACACATGTTCAAATTCTAACAAGTGATACCAATTTAAGAATTAAGAAATTAACAAAAGATACCAATTGATAATTCACAATTAAGACCTAAACAAGTTTTTCAAAGATTTATATCAATTGTAAATCCAAAGTTAAAATCAAGACAATTTTTAAAATGATACCAATTGTAAGTTCGAAAATGAAATTTTGAAGAGAGATACCAATGTTTAAAAGCAAATTCAATCAAGTTATCTCTCCCCCTATGTTAAACACAAAAACAACCAATTGGAGATATTCCACACATTCAAAATATTTGTTCTCCCCCTTAGAGCAACAATAAAACAACTTCATAAATTTCTCCCCCTATAAATTTATTAATTAGCAAATAGGAGAGAATCCAAAAACTCAAGAAAACCATCTAAGTTTAATTAAAAATATATCAATTGAAAAACAATCTATGGATGAATTCACATTTTGTAAGCACAAACAAAATTTTACTCCCCCTATCATTTTGCACATAACCAAGTAGTCTGGGGAATATATCAAGGTTTAATCAAACAATTTTATTTTCTCCCCCTAAATCAAATATCAAAATAGTAAAAATGGGGAAAGAATCCACATATTCAAAATGAAAACCAATTTTATGTTCTCCCCTTAAATCAATGATCAAGATACAATTCATAGAGAAAGTTTAAAGTTTAAGCACAAGCAGAAGTAAATTTATGAAAAGTTAAAATCCTTGTACAATTTTCAAAAGCAAATCAAATATCTCCAATCAAATTTAACATCTCTATTTTCTCCATCTTCAAAATTTAATTCAAAGGAGAAACCAAGTTAGAAAAATCAAAACAAAAATCTCTAAGTAATTTTATTTTCTCCATCTATTTTATTATTCAACTTACAACCAATGGAGAAATGTCAAAGTTTAATCTAGTAAAAGTAAAATTTATCAAAGATTATAATTAGAATCAACATTTCAAGGCCAACTCAATAATCTCAATACAATTATATTTTCTTCCTCTTTTTAATAATTCAAATTTCAATTCAAATGGAGAATTTTCAAAGTTTAGGTCTAGCGAAAGCAAGTTTATCAAAACTAAAAATTAAAATCAACATTTAAGAGCAAGTCAATAAACTCTATACAAATTTATTTTCACATTTTTATCAAAAGACAAAAACAATCCAAAAGAGAATTTCACAACAATTTTTCGAAAAGGCAAAATAATTTAGTCCATAGCAATAATCTCACCCTTTTCATTAAAAAAGAAAACAATTCAAGGGAGTGTTTTAAATTCTCAAGAATGGAACATTTGTCTAAACAATTTATGTCTCCTTTTTTTTTTTTATCTATAGCAAAATCAATCCAAAAAGGGAAAACCAACAACTTAAAGTTGATATCCAACAATTCAATGTATATAATACTAGAAAGCCAATTGTTGGAAACCAAATCTCAAGCAACAAAACTAATCTAATACAAGAATTATGTAAAATTTGACTTTTAGATACCAATTGTAAAAGTTGATACAAATTTCAACCTATAGGCATTCTATCAATATCTTCCATTCTAAACTCAAAAATATCAAAAATAAGTTCAAAACTATGTATTAAAGAATTTTAGTCAATTTAATTTTAATCAAAAATAGAAAAACAAGTTAAATCAAATGTCAAATCTAATCTATTCAAATTAAAACAAGCAAATTTAATGTATTCAAAGTAGACATTCACTTGTTGAAATACAATTTTCAAACTCAAAAATATCAATTGAAGATAAACAAATTTCCCTTTCATTTGATAATAAACAATTTATAGGCATAGCGGAAGCACAATCATCAAAGTCGAAATTTAACAATTTTGAAACAAGTTAATGATTTAAGTTAATTCTCAACAATTCTATTTTCTCCCTATATTTTATTTACCAAATGCAATTCAAGGGAGAAATTAACAAAACATCATGACTAACAACTTTTCTACTCTTCTCCCCTTATATCAAGCTAATTTTAATTCATGGGAGAAGTACATTCTAAAAAAGACAAAACAATTTATTCCAAACAATCATCCAATTTAGCATCCAATATTTGCACTAGCATGTTCAATTTAGAGATTAGGTTGTTGGAATACAATCTATCAAAATATAAATTGAAGGAATAAAGATATCTCGATTCCTAGATATCAAATGAAGAAACAATCAAATTTACAACCTATGATATCTATCCATTCACTCCAAAAACAAAATTAATTTATTTCAATGCAATCCTAAATCAACAAAATTAAACATCCAAAGATATGCAATTTAGAATCCAATTGTTGGAACCAATCATCAAAATATAAGTTGAAGAGATAAAGCATATTTCAACCTATATATACAAAAAGATTAAAACTAACAATGAATCCAAGGAAAATATTCTACTAATAAAAGTTAGATCAAATCAAGAATCAAAAGCAACTTAATCCAATTCATTCCATACCAAGAATTCAATTATCAAGTTAAACCAATTAAAAGGAAATTGTGTACCTCCACCAAGTTTATTTTCATTTATATAGCATTGGAGGCAATCTTGAAACTTCTCCCTTGTGTTGGATATTCAAGTATCCATTTTCCTTTTTAAGCTCATTGGGAGAACCTCAAACCTACAACACAATCAAGTATACTTCTTTGGTACCCAAACCATTTTGGGTCCATTTGTTAATAGTTTTGTTCCTTTAGGAACCCACACAAGTTTAGAATTCAAAATAGATTTAGAATTTAAATTTGAGTTAAACTTAGAATTCAAGTTCAATGGATAAGCAACTTTAGAAATAACATTTGCATTCAATTTTAATGGACAACAAAAAGATTTATGTCCAACACAACTACAAGAATTACAAATAGATAAACTAACAAATCGATTAGTGTAATTCTTTTTCTTTTCAAATGGCTCGTAGCCAATTTTAGCTCTATCGAATGTAACCCTTTGAGAATTCAAGAGCATACTTAAATTCTCGAGTAATCGCTACTTAGGAATTCGGAACCTTGAGCTCTGATACCATAAAATTCTGTCACGACCCGGAGACGGGCCTAACAGAACCGCCGAGTCAGGAGACCCGATCCTCGTAGAGAACCCGATCACCCAGGCCAAGGCGTGTGTTTTAGCGGAAGACTTATAAATATTTAATTCAGCCCAAGATGATATGGGCCTAGGTCCGAGTAGGGAACATGAGAAAATAACGGTGCATAAATTAAAATGAAATCCAAGTACTGTGCAACAAATCCAAAACCAACTGTGTTTAAGGTTTACAGACCAAATGTTATTATCCTCACCAAGTAACGATAAACAGTTCAAATGTAAATAACATAACACTTCAGCTCCTAATCCTCAGCTGCTCTTGCCTTTACCTGAATTTTTGGGAGAGGAGTCGTTTGGGATGAGTGACTAACTCAGTAAAGTATAGCTATACTAGGTGCACCTCATGCAAAACTGGTTTTTCTATATTTTCGAAATCAAGGTTGTGTTTCCCATTTTTACCGTACATGGATTTTTAATTTGAAATCTCTTATCATATTATAAATTTGGCCCCAAGGCCATTGATGTGGCTTTTATCGAAAAACTCGCTATATACATAGATAGCTATACCTCGTAAAACAGGCCATTATCGTGTTCCAATCTGAAAACATCATCAGTGAAAATGGGTGGTCACTCAAGAACTCACCCGCCACTCAGCATAGAAAAGGTGGTCACCCGTCGGCGACAACACCTTATGAGGCAGGAGGAAGTATAAATGACGATAGTCCGTAGATCCAACGCGTCGTACGATCAAATATAACGGATACAGTTGCTCGCTATATGTGGACTTATTTAACAACTAAGATACCTAGAGGCTTCAAATGAACGAGGGTTGCCGATAAGTAAACTCGGCCGTCCACCCGTCAAATGGAATTGGTACTTAGGTTAACTAAGTCTTAGCGATTGACAACCGTCTGATTCGTGGGACAAAACCCTGGCCAAGTTTAGGGGTTTTCGACCCTAGGAGACGTCATCACTCTCCCATACTGTTTACGACTTTCAGGGCTTTCGACCTGAGGACACGTCACCAATGCCCGATCTGGTATTGCATGTCAAACAATCAACCTTCACGCAGTAGAAGGTATCAAAGGGGCCATACTGTTTACGACTTTCAGGGCTTTCGACCTGAGGACACGTCACCAATGCCCCGATCTGTTATCGCATGTCAAACAATCAACCTTCACGCAGTAGAAGGTATCAAAGGGGATAGCGAATTCATCCCTCAACATATACACAAAAAATTTCAAATCATGTACGGAATTAAACTTGAGAAAACATACTACTAATAAAAACTGACGTGCTATCGAACAATCCCCGTCATTTTTCAAGTGTGGTATTCCACAAAATAATTATTTTGAAAACAGGATACGATGCAATATAACACAAGAGGTATAGAAATCCCTACCTCAATGACGATCTGCCTTACCAACCGGAGCAACCAATTACGCAAGAATCATATCACACTCGCTGAAATCATCCAAGCCTGGCAAATATACCAATGCGAAAACTCATAAATTAATCTAAAAAAATAAGCGGAGGGTCCTATACCAGAATGGGAGCCCAACCAACCCTATTTAAGAATTCCAATAAAATTTCTAACTTTCATCTAACAACATTCTTTAAACTCAAAATCCAACTTTGAACACCTCAATAGTTTTCTAAAATCCAAAATCTCATTTACTTAACATTGATAAATCCCACTTCAATCAACGCATCTTTAGACTAAGATTTTCAAGTTCCTTAACAAAACAATAGCTTCAATTAACCTTAGCAAACAATGTCCAAAATCATGACCAATGACTAATAATATATCCAACAATAAAAACAACCAACCATAAATCCCTCACTAAAAGCTGAAATCCAAAACAGACTCACAATGAACTAAAATATTCAACTCCAATGTTATTATAAGCTGGAGTACCCTTATGCAAAACAAGTCCAATAAGTCATCAGTTCTGTCAATAATGTCCATTAAATAGATCATTATAAACCCACAGCTAACATCCAGAAATTTATCACTCTGGACGAAAATCCAATA
Source organism: Begonia loranthoides (assembly GCA_022433065.1). Classification (NCBI taxonomy): domain Eukaryota; kingdom Viridiplantae; phylum Streptophyta; class Magnoliopsida; order Cucurbitales; family Begoniaceae; genus Begonia; species Begonia loranthoides. Next base: position 10,713,300 of record CM039470.1, on the reverse strand, counting down.
GAACAATGGAAACGCTGAATTTATTCAATCCAACAACAAATTAGAACCAATCAATTTTCCAAGAACATGATCTAAACCCAATTTATCAAGCATAATCAAAACAGAGAGCATAATCATTTTTAATAGAGCAATACTCCTAACATGGTTTATGGCAGGAAAAGTAAACCAAAGAGACAGAATCCAAAAATCGAAGTGAAACATCCAACTGAAAATTTATCTCCAACAGAACTGAATAACACTTAGCCCCAAATTGCAGCAGAAAAATCCAACTAAAGCAATAAATGACTCCAAATCAGAAACGAATTCAGAGAATGAAAATCGGAATAGAAATATCCAGCTCACCCATTGAACAGAACAGAACCGCGTTCTATTCGCTCGCCGGAATCGGAAGAATGGTGAGGCGGAGCTTCTGTCGCTGGTGGTCGGAGAGCACGAACCGTCCGTGCTCGGTGTTCGTCGTTCGCAGCAGCTGCACTCGTCGTCGAAGGAATCGCTCGCGTCCGGCGAGCTGCTGCTCAAACCGAAACAGTCGGGCTCCCAGTCGCCGACGTCGCTCGGAGGTGCAGCGTCCTCGTCGTCGCTCAGCCGCCGGTCTCTTTCTCTCTCGCGAAAATGGCCTGGCCGGTGTCTCTCTCTCCCTCTCGATTTCTCTCGGCAGAATGAAGGAACAGGGGGGAAGAGGAACCCTAATCCTCTTCTCCCAATTTCTTCTATTATTATTATTATTATTATTTTTTTTTTTCATTTACAAAGTCACCCTTAAACTATTCGATTCCAATGTAAATGGGCGGGATTTCTCCCCCCTTTTTTTCTCCATCTTCACTTTTCATTCTTAATCCTTCAACCCTCTTTTATCTCTTTTTAACCCCCACTTACTCATTTCTTTTTTCCCAATAATTTCCTTAATTTATTTCTATTCCACATGAATGTATATACCAATTATATACATTATCTTTTATATAGTCTACTGAAACTCTCAACTTAATCTTAACATCATCTAAAGATGTTATAGTTCTAATTTGACTGTCCAACTTCATTTCTTAATTGAATTCTTTGTACGAAAAATTCTAATTTCACCGACTTTGACCAATTGACCAAATTTGCATACGTGGCCGCTACATGACAATTCGATCAACGTCTTCAACCCTATGACCGATTTTCAACGCGAAAAATTTACACGTAAAATTTCTTATTTAAAAATTTCACGGTTATTACAAAAATCCTGGTGATTGTTGCGGTATTGTTCATGCCCTGTGATTATGTTCTGTTGTGTTTGATGCTGATTCACATTGGTGCACGTGGGTTTAGGTTTTTGTTCTTGGAAAATTGATTGGTTCATTTATGTTTCGGTTACTAAATTCTGAGATGACTCTGTGAACTCAACGTGAATATTGCTCCTCTCTTTATTTTTTTGCCACGGTTTTGGACAGAACTAAATTTCTGTTCCCTGTTTTGGATGCCATGAAGAGCAGATTCTGAGTATTTTGGTTCATGTGTTTAAATAGGCAATGTAGTATTATTTCGTTTATGATATTGATTTGATGCAATGAAGACCAAGAATATGCCTCTATCTATTTACAGTTTTACAGAAGAAAACAGTTTGGAAATTTTGTTGGGTCTCAGATGAGGTTGGGGATTCTGTTAGGATTCATAGGTTTGGATTCCGGTTTGGGACTCGTGGTTGTCCCTAGAAATAGTCTTGGATTCTAGTCTTGTTTAAGACTTATCTGTAATCCCTTGTATGTTTGTTGGGTTATTGACACCGACCTTGTTGTAGGTTCTTGAGGTGTCAGTTGTTTTGACGTTTCACTTACTACAGCGTGTGGAGCTGGATTATCGATAAGCGTGTCGTGGTCGCCATCGAGGTAGAGATATTTCTACTTTTTGCACTGCGTTGCATCATGGTTTTCAAAAATGCTATTTTGTGGACTACCACACCTGAAAACCCGATGGGGACTGTTTGACAACACGTCAGTTTTACGTATATGTATGTTTTCTCATGTTTACATTCCGTACATGGTTTATTCTTGATATTTTCTACATATTTGATTTTTGTGTATGTGTTTGGGGAATGAATCCTTTTGATGTTTTAGGCATTAAGGCCCTAAAACATCACAAGGCTATCCCGTCAATCTTCTACTGCGAGAAGGTTTGATATTGATTACGTACATTGGGAGGATGAACTCTCTTGATGCTTAGGCACTCTAGCACTAAAACATCACAAGGTTATCCCCGAAATCTTTTATTGTGAGAAGGTTTGATATGTACATCAGGATGATTAATCCTTTTGATGACATGTGCGAAATGACGATGGGGCATTCATGACATGTCCTCAGGTTGCGAGGCCTGGAAGTGGAAAAAGAGGATGGGGCCTTTGGTCGAGAGCCCTGAAAGTCGAAAATAGGATGAGAGTGTGATGACGCCTCCTTAGGTCGAAAGCCCCTAAACCTGCCCAGGGCATTGTGACACGGAGTGGCAGTTTGTCAGTCACGAAGATTAGCCTATCCTAGAACCGTTCCATTTGGCGAGTGGCTGGACAGCTTGAGCTTACTCATCGGCAACCCTCGTCAATTTGGAACACCAGGGTATCCTAGTGAGAAGCAGTCTATCGTGAGCAACCTCATCCGTTACTGAGATTATACGAGTTGTGTTGCTGCTGAGCTAATCGCGGGCAACCCGGGTGACGTGCTGGATCATCGGATTTCCATCCTTGGTATTCTTTCCTACCTTATGAGGTGTTGTTATTGGCGGGATAGCCACATTTCTGTGAGATGTGTTGGGCGGTTACCTGAGTTGTGTCATTGCTGAGCTAATCATCGGCAACTCGAGTAATGCGTTGGACCTTCGGATCGCATCAGTGTTGGCTACGGATCATCAGCACATCCGGCTGTTACGCGTGTTTTGTTGCTGCTGAGCTAATCGCCGACAACTCGAGTAATCCGCTGGACCTTCGGATGATATCGGTGGTGGCTACGTCCCGTCGGCACATCTGGGCGATTACACGAGTTGTATCGTCGCGGAGCTTGCTCGCCGGCAACTTGGGTAATGCACTGAATCTTCGAATCGTATAGGCAGTAGCTACGGCTCATCGGCACATCCAAGAGATTACACCACTTTACAATGATGAGTGAAAGATGAGTCCTTGTGAGACTATCCTTTTTCACTGATGACGTTTTCATATGGAAAACGATGTTGGCATATTTTGCGGTTATAGTTTTTTATGTATACAGCGGGTTTGAATAAAGCCACATCGAGGGTCATGAACCGGTTTATTAAAATAATAAAAAATGTTTTAAATTATTAAAATCCATATACAGTAAATGAGAAGCATGAAATGATTTTTAAAAGATAAGGAAAACGGTTACATGCATTGCATTTAGTATAGATTTCCCTACCGAGTTAGTCATTCACCCTTTAAACTATATTTTTTCTCAGGTTAGGGTGTAGGTTCAGTGCATTGGTCTTGTGCGTGTGGTAGATGGCCGAAGTTGGTGTTCCCTGATGGGTGTCTTAATCTCTCCGCGGATTGGTGGCGGTTCGTTGGTTCAATCCCTCCGTTCTTAGTATGTGGGATCTTAGTTTTGGTGTTGTTTGATTTAATTGTTGCAAAGTACTTTCCTTTATTATGCTATAATGTCTCTAGTTGATCATTATGTGGACCCCAACTCAAGTGATTTGGGTTTAGACTTGGTATTATTCCCGTTAAGTCTTCCGCATGAAAACTCACGTCTTGAGCTGGGTGATTGTGTTCTCTCCGAGGATCGGGTCGCTTGACCTGGCGGTTCTGTTCGGCCCGCCTCCGGATCGTGACAATAGTGCTATAGGGTAGTGTTGTAACACTCACTTTTGATTTGCGGCATGGACGGTGCTTTGGATCAACACTGTAGCACTTAGACTTTTATTGGAGATTTTCACATGCAAGCGCCATAGCTTTTGGGATTGTGTTGTTGTGATCCTTCTCAAGCTGTGATGCTTCTTTTGATTGGGCGTAAAAATGCTGTAACAGACGCTATAGTGCTAAAATTTGATAAAATTGTAATCTTTTCCCTTGCAACTCAAATTTTACACTTCGATCTATTTATGAATGCAATCACGCTTAAAACACAATAAAAATCTTGAAACGAAATTACAAACTCTCCAACGCACAAAACTCATGATTGAAAGTACTCAAATCTTCAGTATAAAACTAACTTATCACCTACCCAATAAGTGATTCACTGGACAGAAAACTCGCTTGCATCCATCTTTGCATTGAGATTCACGAGTCTCTTAAAAAAATACAGTTGATTTTGAGCATTCTGACTTTCAAATGGTTATTCTAATTTCATGTACGGTTGATCTCCAACCTCTGTAGCAATATTGGAAAATACAGTTGTGTAAAACCATCTTTTGATATGAGAGACACATTATTGCTATATCATTTTCTTTAGTTTCGTTGTATCTACGTCGTTTAGCTCATTAAGATCTTTATAGTAAAGCATACTATAATTTATTCCACAATTGATCGACTCTAGTCCCAGTAACAATAATATGAAGCACAGTATCATAAATCGACTACTTGACAACTCTTTTATCTTTAATCATGTCCTAGTCTGTGTCTGTCTCCCATCTCAGTCATGTTGTATCCACATCAATTTTCTCAAGTCGATCTTTCCAATAAGCATGTTCAATCATTAGTAATAATTATCAAGGTTCAATTTTATCCTTGTACTTGATTTCTCAATCAATTTAATGTATAATTATTATTCTAAAAAACTTAGAGAAATATGGTCTGATCTTATAGGAATCAGTATTTTCCAAATAAAATTTTTTTTTCATATGAATGTTTCACAATATTCAAGATCAAATTGTTTCATATTGACTTGATTATAGAATTCATTAATTGTTTCATATCAAATTGTGTTCATCTTTCAGTCAATTGGTCAAAACGATATAAATTATGAGTTACCATGTGGTTAAAATTTGATAAAATAATATTTGGTAAATTAGGTTACCATTTGGATAACGTTTACATTTTCATTAATTTATGATTTAAAGGATTTTATATAATTTTTATAATCACACACACACATATTAAAGATGTGAAAAAGAAAATAAAATATTTTTTAAAAGGAAGGAAACCTTCCTTCCCTTCCTCGGCAAACTGCATAAAAGAGCTATATATATATATATATAGAGAGAGAGAGAGAGAGATGACCTTTTCTCTGTGCAATCCTACTTTTAACATTTCGATCCACAAGATTTGCAAAGGTTTTGCAAGGGTACGTTGATTTATAACCCTCGTTGCCTCGTTTAAATTCCATTTATGTTTGATTTACATTTTGAGCTTAGAAACTTGAGATCTTAGTTGTTTCTGCTATATATTGATCGATCTAGAGTTTATGCATTTGCATTGAATGGTGGTGAAAATTAGTGAAAAGGATAACTATTCGTGTCTGATTGGCTGCGAGAGTGACCGATAGAATTGACCAAAAACTCCTCGGGATTGGTCATCTGTAGTTAACCATTGGGCATCTCCGTTAGTGATTTGCGATGAGACCTTGGGTGTTTGCACCAGTAAACTCCTTGGGACTAGGCATCCGTGGTATGACTATAGGAGTACATGGTGGTCATCATGGCAAACCCTAGGCATCCATGACAAGGTTCGAATGATTGTTGCAAAGTCTAGATCGACTGATGTGTGGTTCAGACGACCTAGTAAAGTCTCAATCAATCACACATAATATTTTTGCGAAGTTTCAATTGTATATCCTTTGGTTTTGGTTTGCTAGTCTCGATATAGGATCCATACACTCTTTTTCCCTAGTGATGGTAAATGGATTCCTAACATTTTGTTCATTATATCTTATGACAATTTCATCGACTTTAAACCTATTATGGAGAGTAGTGCTCTAGCTGGTAAGAAGAGGAGTCGTCGTTGAGGTAGAGATTTTTATACTATACTACATTGCATAATGGTTTTCAAAATCTTTGTTTTGAGAGTTATCACAATTAAAACTTGACGAGACATATTTAATAGCACGACTATTTTTATATTAAATGTACTCCAGTTTTACATGTTTACTATACACGTGCATGATTTATCTTTTTATTGATACATATGCATGTGTGGATGAACTTCTATTGTTTTTGACAATTTTGGAGTTAAAACAACATGAGATTATCCATGTATGTCTTCTACTGCATGAATATATTTTGTTTGTATGACATAATTGGATGATAATGCATCCTTGAGTTTGAATCCCTAAACCTGGTCGAGGTGTTTGATTATACAATCGATACACATTGACTAGTCTTTAGACAATCCTTTTTTATGACTTATGTGATAGACTGGATCTTCGGATCGGCGTTATTATCCTATGCACCTTGTAGGAAATTAATGTGCAAGGGTTCGTGAGTGACCTCCTTTTTACTAGGATTGTTTTCTATAGAAAACAATGAATGTATACTTTAATATAGTTGTCTATGTATGCGACAATCTTTTCAATACCACCTCATTGTGGTTCGTGGAGCCAATTTTCTTCAAACAGTTAAAAAGTTTTTATGAATATAAATCCATGTACAACATCTTATGTGGCTCATGATTTTAAAATGAAATTATAAAAAAAATTTCTCATGCATTGTGTAACGATCCTTTTAGTAAATTTCCATTATTGCTACTTATATTTACTGCTAAAAAAATACTAAAATATGTCTTGAAATTAAACAAACCCATCTTGTCCTTTGAAAATGAAAACTACAGAAGAAGACTTCTTTTAACACATTAGATTATCAACAAAGAAAACATGTGATGATCAAAATCTAAACAACCATAAAGTAGTACAACAAAAAATCCAACTTTCAAAGTTCATCATTCAAACAATAAAATCATTTTGAGAGTTAACATTTCCCCTTTATCCATACCCTTATTTCTTTCAAAACTTCTTCATTTTAAGTGCCACATCCAACATGTCTGAAGTCCCAACAACATTGAGTACTCCTCACAAACATGTCCATCAACTTGTTCCTTTATCATGTAACTCATAATAAACTTCCTCATCTAAAACACAATGTTTATCTATAAGCCTAAGGCTTAACAAGTAATGCATAATATAATGAATATATAACATAATGAATATGTAGCTTTACAAAAGCATGTAGTATTTCTTTCTTTCTTTCTTCTTTCATTCTTTTTACTTTACATGCAAGTCATTGGGGCATCACCTATGGGGAGAGCAATCACCTTCAGTCCACCATTTTTGGGACAGTTCAACTCCTACCTTGAGGAGAGCTGGCATGACTATAAGACACAAACCAGTAAGTCTCACAACCTTTAGCATGACAGTCCCTCTTTTTGGGACCTCCATTAGTTGTGATGCTACCACTCACATTATGACTTAGTGAACTTTGGCTAAGCCCTCCCATTACTGAACTAATAGGCATATCCCTTATAAGTCCACTCTTTCGGGATATCCTATCATCAAGCCCCTACAACACAATGACAAGTTATGTATCTTTTTCATCTGCTCTTCTTCAATCTTTCTTAATGAAAACATATGCATAAATATTGTTCTATTCTGAAGAAAACATAATGTATGCCTAGTCATAATATATCCCCATATTAAGATACAACAGCGTCTAACATAATGAAAGAAAGTCAATAATAACCTCATATCGATCATAGCTTAGAAACAATCAACAAGTAATACCAACATCAGTAAGGAATCAATATTATTCTCATAGCAGTTGCAGTACAAAAACCATTATCACGTATACTTAAATATCAGTAAGGAGTCAATAATATCCTTATAATAATCTCAACATAATGAACATCAATAACTAGCATAAAACACCACCCTAATATCTTGTGTTATAAACCCAAAGGCCAAGCAGACACAACATTACTTTCCTAGGGTTTTTCAGCGAAGTCTACTAACTTTGCAATTCGCTTCTCGTTCACGCCTAGTTTTCACAGGTCACATAAGAGTAGGATTGGTTTGTACAGATTTCAACGGGAAATCGTCCCTAGGGTTCATTATAGAATTCCCTTTAATAACTACGACTAAGTTGCAGATGGACGTCTATTGATCATAGAACAATGACGTCTTTTAATGTGCAGATGCAATCTTTTCTGCAAACACCTACACTTCTGCAAATCCACTATTTACCGTGGTTCCTTAGATTCAAACGATGACGTTCTATACTTTACTTATCTGTCGCAGACAAGTTCCTTTCTGCATATTCCTACATTTTTGCAATACTCTTTGTTCCTCATAGATCCTCCAATTCGAATGACGACATTCTTCTCATTTCACTTGTCCATCGTAGACGCGTTTCCTTTCGTTGGTACTCATTTTCAGCATACTATAATCCAAATGATGACAGTTTACACATTTTACTTATCCACCGTGGATGAGTTCCTTTCCGCGGACACTCATTTTTTGCAAACTTCTATCCAAACAATGACGTTTAACTCATTTTACTTATTCTTCGCAGATGCACTCCTTTCCACATATACTCACTATTAGCACATACTTCAATTTCACGATGACATTCTACCCTTTTACATATCTATTGTGTATGTGTTTCCTTTAGCAGATACTCTTCCTTAGTGGATACTTCAATTCAACAACAACGTTCTACTCATTTTACTTATCCGTTACAGATGCGTTCCATTCTGTGAATACTCATTTTAAGCATACTTCAATCCAAATGATGACGTTTTACTCATTTTGCTTATCCACACAAGATACTCATTTTTAGCATACTTCAATCTAAACAATGACATTTTACTCATTTTGCTTATCTGTTGCGGATGTGTTCCTTTCTGTAGACACTCATTATTACAAGATACTTGAATTCCATGACAAAATTTTACCCTTCTACTTATTCACTTCATATGCATTTTCTTCCATGGATACTCCTCCTTAGTGGATACTTCAAATAAACAATGACATTTTACCCTTCTACTTATCCATTGTGGATGCATTTCCTTCTATAGATACTCCTCTTTAGTGGGTACTACTATTCAACAATGATGTTTTACTCATTTTATTTATCCACCATGGATGCGTTCCTTTCCATAGATATTCATTCTTATTGATTATTGGAATGGAGATTAAAGATTTATTATATGATTATGGAGTAAATTATAAGTTGTTGAGGAGTTGGTTAACCATTAATTAGGAATAGACTAAAATGGGGATTGATTAAATAAAGAGAGGAATTAATTAAATTGAAAAAAAAATAAAAAGGAAAGAAATGGAGAAACGTTTGCATTTTGGCTGAAAGTGGTAGAGATGGTTCGACGTTGAAGTGGTCGACATTCATGTTGACCGGTCCCACGGTTAATTGCATATTTTGATTTTCAACGGCTGAGTGGCTGACACCTTATATCGACTGGGAATAACAAGTCAACCAATCCCTCATGATTCTGTGGCCCGAGAAGATAAATTGAAGATCCTAGGAAAACTTCTCTTATGTGAATACTCAACGTCGCTCCCCTTTACAAATGGCAAATGTTAAAGGGTGTTAGTTGAAATGGATTGGGGATAAGTGAGCGTATAGAGGAATACTCTTCTAGCAAAATAAAAATAGGAAGGAAATGAGAGAGACAGAATGGCAGAGTGTTCTACGTGAGAGAAAGCTCTCTGTGAGCCGTGAGAGAATTCTAAGAGGAAGCCCTTTGTGAAGGAAATAGTTGACGAGAAGAAGAAGAGGAAGCAGAAAATGAAGAGGGAAGGACTGCCCTCTCTAAGGTGGTGCTCTTGAGTTCTCCTGGTAAGAGGTTATTGCATGGCTATTTTATGGAAAATGTTTGGATTGATGTTCTGTGATTTTGGTTGGCGATTGTTAAGGCTCTAGAGGGGAGAAATCTGAGAAGAAGAAGAAAACAAATGATGGTGTAGGGTAGGGGTGGGAAAACCGGTTCTCGGTTCCAGTTCCGGTTCCAGACCTCTTGGAACCGACCATTCGGTTCTTGATTCCAAGAGTGAGGAACCAGAACCAGAACCAGAACCGCAAGGAACCGGACCCGAGACTCGATTTTGGTTTGGTTCCAGTTCTGAATTTGGATTATTATTATTAATATTCAATTTCCATCATAGTGGTTTTGTCTATTTCTGCACGTTGGATACTAGATAGCGACATGATGGAAATTTGGCCCCATCAGAACCATTGAATTTCTTAGATACAGTATAATGGGTTGATTAGGATTATTATTATTAATATTTAAAAAGGCTATGTTGGACCAAAAATTATAATTATTAATAATATTATTCCTAATCTCAGTCTCTTTCTCATGTTTAGACATTGAAATATAAATACATTTAACTAAATGTTAACAAAGCAATAATGTCCACCACCAGTCTTGATTATTCACAATCGATAATGGTGGACAAGAGATTACCTCCTCCTTCGTCATCTTTGTCTTTTTGGTCGTAAGCAGTAAATGATGAGATACTTAGAAATAGTATCTTGCATTGTGCTTTACCATTTTCTACATCATGACTTCCAATCTCAAAGAGTCACGGGTGATTTTCTATTCTAAAATGTTCAACTATGGATTTGAGGCCAAAACGAGTGATTTTGGGGCCGATAAAGGTGGGTCACAAGTAAACCCAATGACAGGTCATAGTTCTTTGAGAGAGCTTTGATTTGATATCTTATGGAGCCAATTCTGACACTCGTAGCCAAAGTTATGGTCCTTTGAAGTTGAAGAGGTCAAGAACCGAGAAAGACAAGATGAGGATGGGTCAGTTCTTAGTTCCATAAACCAAGAACCGACCCAGAACCGAGAGCCGGTTCTCGGTTCCTACCCATTAATAAATTTGGGAACCAAGAACGGGAACCAAACTGAAACCGAATCACGGTTCCGGGTCTGTGTCTCGGTTTGGTTCAGTTCTTGCCCACCCTAGTGTAGGGGTGATGGTGTAGGGGTGTCCTATCTCTCGGGTTTTCTCGGTTTGTTAGGTGAGCGCATTATTCTTGGTTATGTTCTCTGTGTTATTAGACGATATTGGGGAAATGTTAACTTGTTGATGAAGCTTCGATTCTGTATGTTGATTATTGTTCTGAACGATGGAAATATATGCCTTGATAAATATGCTCTATTGTTGAATAGTAATTGGTTAATGGAAACTGGGTCGATGATTGAGGATAAAGTGGCCCTCTATAATATGCATGCTTAATGAATATAATGGAAGAGTTGTGAATATGTTGGTTTATGGTGGAGTTGGGTTCTGTGTATGTCAGTCATTATTGGATATTGGGTTAATCTATTAATTGGCTTCTTCTTATGGAATTGAAATGGTTATTTATATTGAGTTGATACTGAAGATAATAATAAGTGATTTTAATGGTATAGAAAATGGTGAGAATAAGGTTAAGCGGCTACTTTTTAATGAAAGTGTGGAGTTGAAGGAAAAATGGAATAAAGTTATAAAGGGTGTGCATTGTATTAAATTATAGGTTTGGAATTATTGATGATTAAATATTATGGTTTTGAAGGTATTAAAGGAAGAAGGAGGGCGTTGAGTGCTCAACCCGCTACGGAAACAAAGTAAGTTTATATTGTATGTGTTTTGCTCTTTGGGCCCTTCATCGCAAGAATTAGGAAGTGTATGTTAATTGTGTTTATTATATATATGTTCTTTACATTATAGATTTGATAGGGTTTCTACTTTGAGGATTATATAACTTTATCTTGATATACTTTGAGGTTGTATAGCTGCATGATGCTGTGTTTATTAGAATTAGGTTCTTCTAATGATGTGTTTATTAGACTTTAAAGAAATTTATATGGATATGTGGCGGAGATTATAAGACTGATATGATATATTTCGAGGATTTTACTGATGATATAGAAATGTATGCATTCACGAGCATCATGCATCATGGCTTTTAAAACGATATGAAAATGGTTTTTCATGTACGGTTTTAGAAATGTTTTAATGGATACTCATACATATTAAGTGTACGGTGTCCTTGAGGACTGATCACCCGAAGCGGATAACCATCATTTGCGTTGTAGGAATATCTATTTTATCATTAAAAGTGAGCACAAATAATAAATGAAACAGAAATGGGTTTTTGTGGTCTTGTAGGTAAAGCTCGGCACAGAACCATAGAAAAGTAAATTGATGTTTTTGTGGTCCGGTGAGTAATGCCCGACACAGAAATAGGTTTTTGTAGTCCGATAGGTAAAGCCTGGCACAGAAACAGGTTTTTGTGGTCCAGTAGGTAAAGTCTGGCAAAGAAACGGGTTTTTGTTGTCCAGTAGGTAAAGCCTGGCATAGAAATGGGTTTTTGTGGTCCGGTAGGTGAAGCTCGGCAAAGAAACAAGTTTTGTGGTCCGATAGGTAAAGTGTGACACAGAACCAAAGAAAAGTAAACAAATGTTTTTGCGGTCTGATAAGTAAAGCCCGACACAGAAACAAAAGAAACAAAAATAGAAACAGAATACAAAAATGGGTTTTAAAAAGAGCATAGCACGTGCATTTCAAATTTTATTTATATCACTTATTGAGTGTTAGGCTCATTAGTTTAAGTTCGTTAGGCTAATTAGTTTAAATCTTGTGATGTAGGTACATGCACGAGAATAGGAGAACATGTTAAGGAGTAGTTGATGAAGGATTTGCACTCTCGGATTTTGTGGCTGGCTAGGTTAAAGGGATTTAAAGAGAAATAGTTTGTAAAAGGTTTTGTAAAGATAATGAAAATGTTTATTTATTTTATTATTCAAACAATTTGTTTTATTTATAAAAGCTTTCCACTGCAATTTGAAAAAGGGTTTTATGAAAAAAAAATCTTCTGCTGATTTTATAAAGAAAAGTTTTGAATTTTATGCAATTTTAAACGTAAGAAATAACCGAGTCGTGACATAATGAGTCAAGAATCTCCATGTGGAAAACTTGGAACACGAACATAGGCAGGTTTGCCGAACAGTGTGAACAAATTGTTAGCATCTTTCTTCCCTTATCTATTTACTTTTATCTATGTGTTGATTGCATATTAGTGTTAAATTACTTAGATAATAGAGTTTATAATATCGTATGAAATAGTTTGCTCACCTAATTCAACCCCCCCTAGTAGGTGTGCATATGGTCCAACAAGTAGCATAAGAGTGGTTAATTAACTTTTTTGTGTGATATTGTGTAAATTTGTTGATTTGGTTGAATATCTTGTTATAAATCATTTGACAAATATATATATATACATATATATATATATATATATTATGGCTTTCAATATGAATGTTGAAGGTCAATCCATTACTAGACCTCCATTTTTATGGTGTTGATTATTTTTATTGAAAGTTCAAGATGAAAATATTTATTCGATCCACAAATTATGAATTATGGAATGTGATTGAAATTGGTCTTTTTATTTTGAGTAAAATAGAAAATGAATGGAATGTTCCAAAATTGTCTTTTGAGTTCAATGATGTAGATAAAAGAAAATTGAACATGAATGCTAAGGCAATTAAAAATTATATTGTACATTAAATAGAAATAAATTTAATAGAGTACAAGTATGTGAAAATGCACAAGATATTTGGACTTTACTTGAAATTACTCATGAGAGCACTAATTAATAGACAGAAAATGAATTGAGTATGCATATTCATGAGTATGAATTATTTGCTATGGAAAGGGATGAAACTATTGGTAAAATGTTTACTCGTTTTACTAACCTGACTAATGGTTTAAATTTTGTTTGTAAAATTTATCCCAACGAAGAGTTGGTTAGGAAAATTCTTAGGTGTCTATTAAGGGCATGGCAACCAAAGGTGACTGTCAGTCACGAAGCGTGGGATCTAAAGGCCTTAAAAATGGAAGAGCTCATTGGATCATTAATGAAACATGAGATCACGATGATGAGCAATGAAAAGGAGGAACAAAAAGAGAAGGAATCCTTCAAACCAAGGAACATTGCCTTTAAACCCTCATCAATCACACAAGTGGAATCCAGGGAGGACGAGGAGGATGAGGATGAAGATGAAGATATCAAATTCATAATCTGGAAATTCAACAAGTGCCTTCAACAAAAGAATAATAAAGGGGAGAAGTTAATAGTTTGCTTTGGATGTAGAAAACCCAGACACGACACCTATGATTGTCCCAAAGAAAAGAAGAAGACAAGGGCCTCTAAGAAGAAGGCATTCAAGGCCACTTGGGACGATAATGATGAGGATTTATCTTCCGAAATTGAAGAGGTATCCAATTTTTGCTTCATGACCAAGGAGAACATGTACACAATTCATCTAGCGACTTAGATGATAATATTGATGATAATGATGAATTGCTTGATGCCTTTAATGAGTTATTTGATCAATTCTATGTACTTAAACATAAATATAAATTGTTCAAAAAAGACATTATAATATGATGAAAGAGCATGTTGAAATGGTTAAATCTGTTGAAAATCAAATTGTTGAGTTGAAAAGCATGAATGACAATTTTATTGCTACTATTAAATATTTTGAATTTGATGATTGTAAATTTAAAGCTAAAAATAATGATTTGAGCTCTATTGTCCTTAAATTCACAAATGGTAGCAAGAACTTTGATACGATTTTAGGAAAGCAAAGGGCTATATTTGATAAAGCCACAATAGGCTATCAACCCTTTGCAAAGAAGAAAAATTATGAGAATTTCTATGTTTGTCCTACTATTTTTTATGTGTAATTGTATAGGATATAAATCTTTTAGTTGCCCATTAAAATTGAGTGATAAAAGGGTAAACTCTAAATTTGTTTGGGTTTCTAAATGAAACCATTCCTAAGATTAAAAGACGCAAAAAGATATGGGTGTGTAAGAAAAGTACTTAGGTATTTTTCCCTTTTGGACCAAGAGTATGTATAATTGTTTGATGAAATAATTTAATGAATTATACTATTAATTTGAATTGAATTGATAGTATGCTTAATAGGTTAAAATTTATACTCTTGATTTATATTAATCTTATTGATTGCATATTTTTTTGATATCATTGTAGTTTAAATATTTATAATACTTCAATTGGTGTCTTATAGTTCAAATTGTGATAATCCAACAAGTGGTAATATGATTTCTCCATTGTTTTGAATTTCTACATTGAACTTAAATATCTTTTTGTCAAATATTAAATGTTTTCATTCTTACAATTTGTATAAATTGAATTATTTTTCTTGGTATTAACTTAGATGTTCTCCCATCAATTTGTATTCTAAGGGGGAGAAATATAATTGATTTGTTTTGATTGGCAACCCCTAACTATTATGCATGTTTATTGCCAAAGGGGGAGAGTTAATTTGATTGAATTGTTTTTTTTTTTATCTATCCACATTGATTAGAATTAGTGTAATCACAAAGGGAGAGAGAATTTATTGAATGTTTTGATGCTAAGTGTAATAAACCCTATGATTTGTTGGGGAGATAAATTTTATCATATTTGGTATCATTTTATTGAAATTGGTAATATGCCTCCCCATTGAATTCTTTTTTGATTTTGATAAAGGGGAAGTGGTTAATATAAGTTGTTAGAAAAACATGTATAATATAAACTAAAAAGAGGGATATATATTGCATAAATTAACGAGGAGAGATTAAATACTGTAATACTAAATGCACATGTTTTGGGGTAGAAATAAACAACTTATAATATATATAGTCATCATCAAAAAAGGGGAGATTGTTATCATAAGAGATGTTAGACTTATTTGTGTTGATGATGAATGTTTATGTTAATAATAAGTTGTTTATTATATATTTGTTGAATCGTGTAAATACGTTAAAAAAGATCAACCAAGAGAGAATTGTACTAAAGTGTTGCCAAATTCTTTTATCAGTTTCTCTCCACTTATTGAGGGAATTAGCCTAGCTCTCTGTACTTTCAAACTTGAGAGCTATATTTGTGAGAGCTTAAGCTTAGAACTTTAAGTTTTATATCCTCTATTTGTACTAAAACTATAATCGAAAGGGTGACACCATAAAATAATCAACAAAGGCTAGATTGATGACCTGATGATCAATCAAAGGGTAATGCCTCGAAATAGTCAACAAAGGCTGATGCCCGTGAAGATCAATCAAAGGGTGACGCCTTGGGAATAGTATAGTGTAAGATTTGATTGGCACCCATGAAGCCAATCATCACTAACAGGGGAGGTTAGTGAGTTAAAGATCTCCGAGTGAGAAACTTGGAGCGCGGACGTAGGCAGGTTTGCCAATCCGCGTGAACAAATTGTTTGCATCTTTCTTCCATTCTCTCTTTACTTTTATGTATGTGTTAATTGCATGTTAATGTTAGATCTGTAACACCCTGACTTTTTAAGTTGGACAGTTATCGAGGTATTACCCAAGGCTTTCTAGGGCATTAAGTCTAGCGGTACTTTCGTTAACGTTTTCCCCATATACGTGATGTGATTAAAGGATGGGATCATTGGGGCATCTCATCGTGTATTTAAACGTATCGTTTTATGACGTGTATTTATGGGAAAGATGTTATGGGATAGAAGTTAATTGGGAAAAGTGTGAGAAAGGCTGTCCTAGGTGTTTTCGGATGCTTGCGGACTCATTATGTCGTCCGCAAGTGCATTGCACCACGTCCCCAATGATTGGGACGAGTCTGGGGACGCAATATTTCATCCTGACTTCACTGTGCTGTGAAGTTGCGGACGAGGTCCAAGACGATGCGGACGAACCGCATCGTCCGCAAATGCATTGCAAGTCTCCCTTGGCCTGGGGACAACTCAGGACGAAGTTTCTCATCCTAACTTCACTGGAGTTGCAGACGAGGTTCCGGACAATGCGGACGAGAGGAACTGCGTCCGCATCAAATCTATTCTAAACCAGGACAGTTTCAGAAGAGTCCGGACAGCTGCAGACGAGTTAAGGTATCGTCCGATTTACCTCTGCCCATTTTATGGACACTTTCGGATGATACGCTGACGTCATATGCGGATGCGATTTGGCGTCTGAACCCTGCCTACGGACGGTACGAATAGGATGGGGACGTCTTTTGTAACACCCCGATATTTTAATTATCGGGGTATTACCAAAGACGTAATTATCATCAAATGATATATGAATTAATTGGTTATTGTTGACTAATTGATTAAATTGGATCAATAATTAAACAATATTGAGAATAAATTGAGAATTTAAAATTAGGTCTATTAATTAAATGAAAGAGTGGACTATTTAAATGAAATAGTTAATTAAATAATGAATTAATTATATTACATTGAAAGAATTAAAAATAATAATAATAATAATAAAAACAAAATAAATGAATGTTGTTTTTTTTGGGTTTTTGGAAGAACGAATTAGAAGAGGGAAAAAGAGAGACATTAGGGAGGGAGACAGGGGAGATTGGAGCCGAGGCGAGAGACGACGACCGACTCAGGCGACGACGAACGGCAGAGCGACGGCTGGTCCGTGTTACGATCTCAACTATGCAACATGGGGACAGTGTCGTAAGAGGGGCAGGCGGTCCAAGAAAACAACTCAAGTCAACCTGGTTCATCCGTCATCCATAAACCAAAGGCTCGAGCAACAGTTTCAGCCAGAAAAGGTCGACTCAGCAGAACCGCCAAAGCCCACATCAGAGCGGGAAGAGATCGTGGGAGAAGCTGCGGTTACTGGAGAATAAAAGAGGAGGAAACAAAGGAAATAGTGTGTGAATGAATTTCTGTTCTGTTCTCTTATTTTAGGTTTTTATGAATTTTAATTTATGATGAACTCTTGCTAGAAGTGAAATCCAGCGAATTGTAGATTGTTCTTGCCATTTCAGATAATCTTCTTCAGTTCTCTGTGGGTTTGACCATAACAAATTGGTATCAGAGCCATTTCGGTCGAGATGACGGAAACCCGTTCTAAGTTGAATGACGAACAAATGCGGCGGATGGACGTCGAAATGAAGGAGATGAAGACCATCGTCAATACTCTCTGTTCACGGCTGGACCGGACAGACAAGAAGTTGGATTTGTGGGGAGAACAGGTAGAGAAAGTTGACAAATTGATGGAACAATGGGCTGCCCGTTTAGAAATTTCAGACGCGAAGCATAACGAGGTCATGTTGGCGTTGAGTAATTTGATGCCACCAAAACCAGAGGTACGCCAGAAACAACCCTATACACCCCTTCAAGGAGAGACCTCCAACCCTTCTATTCCACAGTTTCCCAGGCCAGAGACCACCAATCCTTCTCTTCCACAGTTTCCTAGGCCATTTGATGGATATAGATCAGATAACTTATATATGCATAGGCTGCCAAAATTGGATTTTCCAATATTTACAGGCCATGGACCAAATGAATGGATAAGAAAGGCTCAGAAATATTTTGCAATACATCTCATCCCTGATCAGATGCGAGTTAGTATGGCAGAGCTACACTTGCAAGATGAAGCAGATGTGTGGTTTGATGGATTCAATGCAAGTTTTTCTCGAGCAAACTGGGATCAATTTGCAATAGAATTATGCAGGAGATTTTCGGATGTCACTGCAGAAGATCCGGTGGAAACCATCAGTAAATTGAGGCAAACAGAAACAGTGAAGGAATATATTAAAAGATTTGAGTCATTGAAATCCCTTGTTCAGCCAACTATGCCTAATATGTCTGAGCAGTATTTTATTTCTTTGTTTTCCAGCGGACTTAAGGAAGAGATTAAAGCTATGGTGAAGATCACAAAGCCTTTGTCTCTTTCTCATGCTTTTAAGGTGGCTTTATTGCAGGAGATAGCTATGATGGCCATTCAAAATGCTCCTCGACAGTCTAGACATTTTGCTTCTTCAAAATGACCAGATAGGTCACTTCCTGCATTGCCACAGACTGGGGAATCAAGATCTGATGGAGATAAGCACATTCAAAAATTCCAGAAAATTTCAACAGAGGAGTTGCAAAAGAAACGTAAGTTAGGCCTATGTTTTAAATGCAATGAAAAGTACTTTGCTGGTCATATTTGCAAAAACAGCTCTATCCATTTTTTAGTAATTGATTCTCCTGATAAGATTATTGAAGAAGAGGAAATTGTAGAAGGAGAAATTATATTTGATGGTGCTGAATTTATGGAGGTTTCTCTGAATGCATTAGCGGGACAGCTATCGCATTCAACTTTCCGTATTGCTGGCTTTATTCGAAACGCTCCAATTTCTATTTTGGTGGATAGTGGTAGCACTCACAGTTTTATAGATCAATCTGTGGCAGCTAAACTTCAATTGCTTATTGATTCTGCAAACTGTTTACCTGTAACTGTGGCGAATGGGGCCAAGTTAGTGAGTACTATTATTGCAGAGCCTGTTGTATGGAAAATGCATGAACATTCATTTAGCTTCCAGTTTCGAGTGCTGCCACTAGGAGGGAGCGACATGATTTTAGGCATTGATTGGATAAATGCGGTCAACCCAGTTACATTTGATCTACCCAAGGGATATTTACAGATAACAGTGGGTTTAGCCCATATCCTTCTTCCGTTCGTACAGATTCCTAACTTGTTAGATAAAGTATCCCACAAGACTTTTTCTGCTTGGCTTTAGCAACACGATTATGGCATTTTAGTTGTACAGTCTATTGATAGTAGCATGCCCAATACTACAGATATAATTCCAGATGTATTACAGCCACTTTTATTGCAATATCAGGGTATCTTTGATGAACCACGAGGGCTTCCACCTGTTCGGAGTCATGACCATGCAAGACCGTTACTTCCTAATGCCAAGCCTTTTCGTCTCGCACCATATTGTTGTCCGTATTTTCACAAAGAAGAAATTGAAAGGTTAGTACACGAGATGTTACAACATGGTCTTATCACACCTAGCAATAGTCCTTATGCTTCACCTGTGTTATTGATTAAGAAAAAAGACGGACAGTGGCGATTTTGTGTGGACTACCGCCAATTGAATGCTCTAACGGTGAAGGACAAATTTCCCATGCCTTTAGTTGATGAATTGCATGGCTCTACGATTTTTTCTAAGCTGGATTTACGGGCGGGCTATCATCAAATCAGAGTCAAGGATTCAGATTGACATAAAACTGCTTTTAAAACTCATCAAGGACTTTATGAATTCTGAGTTATGCCATTTGGTTTAACGAACACCCCTGGTACCTTTCAGTCCTTGATGAACAACATTTTTTGGCCTTGTGGAAATTTGTATTGGTCTTCTTTGACGACATTCTCATCTACAGCAAGGATATAGCTGTTCACTATGACCATTTGAAGATAGTTTTCGAACTGTTGCATCAGCATTATCTTTTTGCCAAGCATAGTAAGTGTGCATTTGGACAAGGATAAGTGGCTTATTTAGGTCATGTGATTTCAGCTCAGGGTGTCTCGGTGGATACAAATAAAATCTGGGCAATGTCCAATTGGCCGATTCCGACATCTGTTAAACAGTTGAGAGGTTTTCTGGGACTCACAGGTTATTATCGAAAATTTATTCGTGGATATGGCATTATAGCACAGCCTCTCACCAACTTGCTTAAGAAAGATGGTTTTGATTGGTCAACAGAAGCTACAACTGCATTTGATCAACTAAAATCTGCTATGACTTATGCCCCCCTGTTAGCTATGCCTGATTTCACACTAGTTTTTGTTATAGAAACTGATGCTTGCTACTATGATTTGGGTGCAGTTTTGATGCAACAGGAGAGACCTTTGGCTTTTCTTAGCAAACCTTTTAACAAAAGACACCTGGGTTATTCCATCTATGAGAAGGAGCTGCTAGCTTTGGTTGCAGCTGTTCGTCAGTGGCGCCATTATTTGGAAGGAGCTGAATTTGTCATCCGCACAGATCATCACTCGCTTAAGTATTTGTTGGACCAACACATCACCACTCCTCTACAACAAAAATGGTTAACTAAACTTCTCGGCTTACGATATTTTATTCAACACAAAACAGGCCGCTCTAACTTGGTGGCAGACGCTCTCTCTCGCCTTCATCAGGAGGGTTCTTGCTTAGCCATATCTAATCTCCAACCACAATGGATGCTTGTAATTATTGCTAGTTATTCAGAGGATACTTGGGCACAGGCTATTATTGAGGAGTTATTAATTCATTGTCCATTACCCAATCTCTACTCTTTGGAAAATGGTATACTTCGTTTCAAAGGCAAACTGGTGGTGGGTTCCTCTGGAAATATTCGGCAGAGACTAATTTCTCACTTACATGATTGTGCTAATAGGGGTCATTCCGGGATCCAAGCTTCCATCCATAGAGCCAAACAATATTTTTTCTGGCCGGGCATGTCTGGTGATGTTCGTCAATTGATTCAACAATGCGATACCTGTCAACGTTGTAAGCATGAACTGACTCATTTGCCAGGACTTCTTCAACCGTTACCAATTCTACATCAACCTTGGACACACATATCTTTAGATTTTATTGAAGGGTTGCCTAAATCAGATAAAGCTGACTGCATTCTGGTCGTCGTAGACCGATTCACCAAGTTTGCCCATTTTCTACCCTTGTCCCACCCCTTTTCAGCACAAATAGTCGCTCATATCTTTTTGGATAATATCTTCAAATTGCATGGGATGCCTCAGCAAATTGTTTCAGATAGAGATAAAAAAATTTTGTCACAATTTTGGAAGTCTCTATTTGTTCTTATGGGTACAGAATTTGCCTTATCTTCAGCATATCACCCTGAAACAGATGGGCAAACTGAGAGAGTTAACCAATGTGTGGAGATGTATCTTCGGTGTATGACTCATTCCTATCCCAATCATTGGCGAAGGTGGTTACCTCTTGCGGAATGGTGGTACAATTCTACCCTCCAATCATCCATTAAGATGTCTCCTTTCGAAGCTCTGTACGGCTACAAACCTCCTCTGTTGGCTTTGGGACCATATACCAAGACCGGAACTGCAGCAGCAGATCAGTTTCTATGCAATAGGCAACAAATGGACAAGGTTCTCTAGGAAAACATTGCTCAGGCTCAAGCTCGAATGAAATTGTATGCAGACAAAGGAAGAATCGAGCGTTCTTTCCAGGTGGGTGACATGGTTTTCTTGAAATTACAGCCTTATCGACAACTATCGGTGGAATTTTGTTCGACCCATAAACTTTCCCCAAAATATTTCGGCCCCTTTCAAGTGCTGGAGCACATTGGAGAAGTGGCTTATAAGTTGCTGCTACCAAATTCTGCTAGGATCCATCCTGTCTTTCATGTCTCTCTTCTCAAGAAGCAACTAAGCTCCTCTGCAGTGGTCAGTTCCACTCTTCCTAAGGAGTATTTATCAGCCCCCGAACAGTCACCCAAGGCAGTTATTCAGACTAGAATGGTAAAGCGCGGTAATACTCCAATTACACAATGGTTAGTTTGGTGGGATCAGCAGACGGTGGAAGACGCAACCTGGGTTGATGCTTCCCTTATTACCGATCGTTTTCCTTTATTTTAACCTTGGGGTCAAGGTGCTATAAGGGGGGATGACTGTTACGATCTCAACTATGCAACATGGGGACAGCGTCGTGAGAGGGGCAGGCTGTCCAAGAAAACAACTCAAGTCAACCCGGTTCATCAGTCATCTATAAATCAAAGGCTCGAGCAACAGTTTCAGCCAGAAAAGATCGACTCAATAGAACCACCAAAGCCCACATCAGAGCGGGAAGAGATCGTGGGAGAAGCTGCGGTTACTGGAGAATAAAAGAGGAGGAAACAAAGGAAAATAGTGTGTGTGAATGAATTTCTGTTCTGTTCTCTTATTTTAGGTTTTTATGAATTTTAATTTCTATTGAACTCTTGCTGGAAGTGAAATCCAGCGAATTGTAGATTGTTTTTGCCATTTCAGATAATCTTTATCAGTTCTCTGTGGGTTTGACCATAATAGTCCGAGCGAGCGACGACGTACGATTGTGAGAGGCGAGCGGGTTCGGCGACGATGCGTGAGGCTCGATTCTCGGGACGGAGCACCGGTGTGCGAGCGACAGTACGAGTCACGGCGGTTTGAGATTAGGGCTTGCAATCGGGACTTCCAGACCGTGATTCCAGCGTTTGTTAGAGGTAAGGCATCCTTCCTCCTTCTCCTTCACATTCTGATGCCCGGTAGTGGTGGCTGGCTGGCAGGGGGAATCGTTTGGTCTTCATTTGTGGACTGGGCTGGGCTGTACTTGGGTTCGCGATTGGGCTGGTGGCCTGGTTTTCGTACAAGTTGGACTGAATTGGTCCATTGGTTTCTGTATTGAAGGTAACAGTGTGGTCTAGCTGGGAGGATAAAACGACGAGAGTGTGTCCATCCGAAATATCAGCTTCTGTACGTGATTTCTTGGGACAACTTTGGTAAGCAGTTATGTGTTTCAAATATGGGTATGTCGCTAATTGTGGGATAATTGCCTCGGATGGTTAATCATTTGAAATTGTCAATTTTGTATAAATTCAGTGGATGGTTGTTGGCTCAAGCGTTTTTCTCTCTTCAAGGCCGATGGTGTTCTACAGCTGGAGACCCAGAGGAAAGGCAACAATAGGGATGATTTACATCTTGGATGTTTTGGTCAGTTTAGTTCTGCTTCGTCTTATTTATTGTTGAGTTCATGTCCCTGATTATTGTGAGTTTTGTTTTGGTCATATTCTATTGATGTGATGGAGATCAAGATCCGAAGTTTCTGCTTCTGTTGCTGCTGTGTGATGGAACTTGCTGTCCCTGTTATAGCTTGCTTCAAATGGTAAGGATTGGGTGTTTTTGGCCATTTAAGCCCTACCCACGAGTATGTGTGCGTGCGTTGCGTATGGTTTGGTGATTTCTAGTATCTGTTATGAACTCTCTGATTGATGAACCATTAGTGACTTCTTGTCGATAATTGTGTGTTAGTTCTCTGGATTCTCATATAATAATTGCTCAGTATGCTTTCTATGCATAAATGCTATGTATTTAGGTTATTGTAATGCTTTGTATTAGTAGAATTGTATTACTGAGTAGAATTGCTATTGAATCTTTATTGTTAGCTCTGTTATTAGTAATGTAGCCTGCCTTGTTGTTCACTCTCTGTTAGTTTTAGGATCTGATGATGGTTGCTTATTAATAGCTCTGCTCGTTTCCTTAACAATTATATTTAAATTCCTTCTATTAATTCTTTATGTTAGTTAATTGTAGAATTGTTTTCGTTATTTAAATTATGTTTATTTATTATCTCTTTCCTTACTAAGCCTTTTAGGCTTACAGTTTACTCGTGGTGTAGGTACCTGTAGGAGAAGATAGCGTTAGATTAGAAGCAGTGGATGAGGGATTTGCACGAGCGAGCTTGTGGTTAGCCAGGCTACGAAACGTAAGAAATAATTGGATTGTAATTTGAAGTAAATAAAGTTTTTAAATGTAATTTAATGCTTTGTTATTTCGTTAAAGTATTTTAGTTACGCTTCCGCAGTATTTTAAATAAATGATTTGTTATTAATGCTTCCGCAACGTTTTAATAAAATGTTTTACAACGCTTCCGCATTTTATTAAATAGATGATTTTTATAACGAGTTTTAACGAAAGCTTGGTAGAGGTCCGGATTAGGCGCACTCTGAACGTTTTCTAAAAATTTTTACGCATATTTAAAATGGGACGAAAATCCGGGTCGTTACATCTTTCTCGTCCAAAGTCACCAAACTGCCTGTGAGATTTTAGCCTTACGGACGAATGTGAACGAGACCTATGCATCCGCACTCGTTCGAAATAGCCCAGACCAGTGTAAAATTAGGGATTTAAAATCTGGAAGTTTGTTGTCTAGCCCATTAATGCTCGACATGGAGACGACGAAGTTGTCTCCCTCCCCTTGGCGATGCCATTCTCCAGCTCGTAGGCCACCTCCTCCCATCCTTTAGGCACTCATTGTGTTTCTCAAGGTAATAGCCTTCTCCCTCTCCCCTACAATCTCTCATTTTCAGTCTTCATTTTCCTATCCTGCGCGCGAAGTGAGCTCCAGAGAGAAAGGGAGTGACCAAGAGAGAAGGGTTTGTGTGAGAGCTTCCTGAGAATGAGTGAGTGTGAGTTAAGGGAGAGGGTGGATTGGTAAGTGTTGGTCTGTGAGGTGTGTGAATGTGAGTGAGCTAAGGAGTTGGAGGGAGCTGTGAGGAGCTGGACACTAGAGCTTTTGGAGCTGCTGGAGCCGTGACTGGAGTAGAGTTGTTGTCCCTGAGTTGAGTGTTCTTCACCTTAGGTAAGGGACTAGTGGTGTCTTGGCCATTTGGTGGCCTTACACCACAAGAGTGTGTGCGTGAGTGTGTCTTTTGCTAATTGATAGTGTAGATTTATTTACGTGCTGTGATATTTCCCTTGAATGCTATTTTGTTCCTTTGTTTTCATTGCTCTGTGACGTTTCCTTAGTGCTCCAGTAATTACTAATGTTATGATTAGTTAATTGTAGGTGCTATGGAGTGATGAATGATTGTTGTGAAATATATTGTGAAGTATAGAGAAATGTGGTGAAACAGAAAAGGATAAGCAGAGAAATGAAATAGCCCTAGTGAATGGATTTCCTTTTTATTCTCGTTGCTTATTCTTTTGGTTGCTGTCAGTTAAAATTCTCTGCATATTTTTCTGTATAAGCATGTTTGGTTTGCTATGATTGGGATCCTTAGTTGAGCATGTCAACTCAGTTAGATTAATTTCACTAGAATATGTTTGGTTGCTAATCAATGTAGTAAATTAATAATTAATTGAGCATGTCAACCCAATTGGTATTCCAAGCATGCTAACTAACTTAGAGTCATTGACTAGCCTAATTGAGTTTACTAAATAACTAAGCATGTCAAATAAATTAGCTAATTGTAGTCAACGACTAATCCTTGAGTATGTTTAATTTGTAAATAACTAGCATGATTAGTTGATAATAAACTTAGTTCGTGTTAACCCATTGAGCATGCTAACCAATAATCTAAGCATGTAGCTAATCGAATAATCAAGTAGCATGTAAATTAACTAGGTTAATTAATTTGATGCCAAATGGGATTACTTATCTGGGATGCTAATTGACTAGGGTATTTAGTTAAGGAAATTGACCGAGCGTGTTAATCAACTAGAACAGACTTGAGCCTACTAAGTAACCTAATAAGTAACCTAATAAATAAACTAGCACAAACAACTAGTCAAGCATGTTTAACTAATGTTCAACTGGAATCATCTAAATAAGTAACTAAGTAACCTAATAAATTAACTAGCACAAACAACTAGTCAAGCATGTTTAACTAATATTCAACTGGAATCAACTAAATAAGTAACTACACCCTAACCTAGACAATGATGGTAGATAGTTAAAGTGTATTTCTTGGGTGTATAACTTATTAGGATATAATTTTTTAAATTGGTAATCAATTGAGCATGTTAACTAATTTAGTAATCTAAGCATGTAAACAAGTTAATTAAACTCTAGAATGCTAATTAGACATAAATACATTAATTGACCTAAGCATGTAATTAACTCGAGCACGTTATATAACTTAACTAATTGTAATTAGTACCTAGCATGTTAATCAAGCAGCCTAACTAATAAATAGTTGCTAATCAACTCTCGAGCATGTAACCCACTTAGGGTAACTAAGTAGAATAATCACCTAAGATAATAAATGTAGGAAGCATGTAAATGGACTAGGAAATTAATTAGAAGAATTAGCAGATTAATTAATAGTATTGTGTTCTATTAATTCGAGCATGCTTTTCTTGTTTAAATTCATTGTATATTGTTTGATTGGGTGTTCAACTAATATACTTGCCTTGGGTGTGCTATTCAATTATGGTTGGTTACTTTTCATATGAAATATATTTTACTTTCTTTATATGCGCTTTCAATTACAATTACTTTCATTTAATGCGCACTTCAATTATTAATGTTATGTTCCTACATATCATGCATCATGATAGGTTGAGAATGTATAAGCATGCATCATGTTAATAGAAACTAATAGGGAGTGCCATGAGGTGGTACATACGCATGCATGAGTGAGGATAACTGACGAAAATGGGTAAAAACAATAAGATAATAAAGGTTTATGTGGTACCATCAGCTTAGCTCGACACAGGAACTGGGAAAAGAGATAAGAAGATAATAAAGGTTTCTATGGTACCGTCAGCTCAGCCCGACACAGAAACTGGATAAGAAAACGATAACAACAGGAATTGGAGGGCGGATGGGTAGCAGGTATAGTCTGCAACTAGCCGAACCCCCTCCCTGATCGGGTATAGGAGTTCTAGTTGCAAGTAAAAAGTTAGATTCGAGCACTATTCCATCACGAAAGAAATCCTCCAATTCCAGCTCAAAGTACGAGTAATGAATTAATGGCTTAAAATAAAGTAATAAACTGATAAATGGCTTAATGAAAGGATTGGTTTGGGTGGCCCTCATTCCAAAATGGACTAAAGAGTGGCATTCATGTTACATCAACCCTTTTTCCTTACTAAACCTTCGGGCTTACAGTTGCTTGTGGTGTAGATGTAGGTACTAGTACATCGAGTAAATGCACAGACTAGGAGTAACGAAAAGATGAACAACAATATAAAGAGCAACGAATGATGGCCTTGCACGCGCGAGGAAGTTCGTGGCTGGCCAGGCATAAAGAGGGTAAAAGAGAACTAATGTAATTAAATTAAGTTTTCCAAATTGTAATAAGTTGTATAAAAGTAGTATTTCAATGGGTTAGTATTTCATTCTTAAACTATTTAATTACGCTTCCGCAAAGCTTTAAATGAAAGATTTTTATAATGCTTATGCACAGTTTTAATTAATGAAGTTTTATAACGAGTTTTATGAACGGTTGGTAGTGGTCTGGTTTAGGCACGCTCTGACTCATTTTATAAAGAAAAACTTCAAATTTTCACGCATTTTAAAGGATTTACGAAAAATCGGGTCGTTATAAGATCACTTAGGCAATAAGGTTTATAATATCACACAAAAAAGTTACTTTTATGTATGTGTTAATTGCAATCTCATTGTGGATGCGTTCTATTCTCCTCTTTGACGGGTGCCCCTTTTTATTGCAGAAAAACTCCAAACTCCCATTTCTCTCACTAAACAACCCTCCACATTTCCACAAAGCATAAACAAAGTCTGATTCCTTATCTTCTATTAATACTCACAAAACAAAATATCTTGAACCATTTATCCCAATCCAAACAAAACTATAAAATTATAAGTTCAAAACAAACAAGATGACAATAATATAGTTCATTGCATTATGTGTGTGTGTGTGTGTGTGTGTGTGTGTGTGTGTGTGTGTGTGTATATTTATTTGGAAAAAATTCCGATCACTTCAATCCTTCCCTTGTTATTTAAAATTTGTCCTCAAACTTTAGTAACATAAATAGCTATGGATATTTAGTCCTCATGTCTTCTTCCCTTTCCCATACTGCCTCTTGTAGGGTGTGATTTTACCATAACACCTTTACTAGTGAAGTTTGTTTACATTGAAGGATTTTTGTTACTGAATCAAGAATTCGGACAGGTCGCTCATCATAGCTTAGTGTTGGTTAGTCTTCAATATCCTCCTGTATAAGGATCTTGGATGGAATACCCTAAGCATTTCCTCAACATGGACAAGTGGAAGATGTTGTGAGTTCCATCCATCGAAGTTGGCAGTTCCAGCTTGTAAGTCGAGTTCCTTATCTTTTCTGTAATAAGAAAGGGTCAGATTAATCTCAGACTCAATTTTCCATTCTTGCAAAAACTCATAATCTGCTTGAATGGAGAGACCTTGAAAATACGTGTTCACCTTCTTGGAATTCCAACTCTAGTCTGCATAACATTTTTGTCGTCTTTGAGCGACCAACAATCTCTGGTGTATAATTCCAACCATATCCACAGTTTGTTGCACAATTTTCGAACAAAGAAGCTTAGTTTCTCCAACTTCGTGTGAATACAATGGAGACCTACATTTCCTTCCATACAAAGCTTCATATGGTGCCATTTTGATAGTAGATTGATAGTTGTTGTTGCATACAAACTCTACTAACGGCAGTACCTTACACCAACCAGTCTAAAAATCAAGCACACACGCTTGTAGCATGTCCTCTAACACTTGAATTATTCTTTTAGTTTGTCCATCAATTTGACAATGAAATGTTGTAGTGAATGTTAATTTAGTGCCCATGGCCTTGTGCAAACTCCTTCAAAAAGCATATATGAACCTAGGGTCTTAATATGATACAATTAATATTGGGATTCATCGTAAATGAACTATCTCTTGAATATATAGTTCATACTAGCTCATTGATGTTGTCTTCCTAACCGGTATGAAGTGAGATGACTTATTCAATCTATCTACAATTACCAATTTAGCATTATGATCTCTCTTTATTTTTGGTAGACCAACCACAAAGACCATTGAATTTGCTCCCATTTTCATTTCTGTATCGATAGGTGATTTGCCACTTAAACCTATGACTGACAACTAGGCATGGAGATTTTCTAATGTTAATTCTTGTGTTCTTTTTGTAGGTGATCCAGGGGAGGAGTATGTTCAAAACATCCTTTTTGTTCATCCACATCCATGAGTTTCATGGAGTTATTCAAGATCAACCATAGGTGGAAGATCAAACACAAGTTTAGAAGATTTCTTAGACGTTCCAAAATTGCTGACAATCTGACCCTTGAGCAGTATTTGGATTACATGGTTGTCTTTAATGTCTTATATCAAAAAGTGTGCACCATGAAGATTGTAGCTGACATCTCAATCTTACTATAATTGGGTTTTTGTTAGCATTGAAGTTTATTTGCTATGCCAAAGGGTCCGCAAATAGATAACTTTGTTTTTTGTTAAAGAAGTCCAATCTCACTCTCAGAATTGAAGCCCAATTTAATTTGAAGATGTGTAATGATCCAGTTTTTCGTAAATCCTTTGAAATGCGTGAAAATTTGAACTTTTGTAAAACCACTAAAACCCTCTTTTGAAAATGATACCAGAGTGCATCTAACCGGACCGCTACTAACCATTACTTAAACTTGTTATCAAAATCCAATTTATAAAATGCGAAAGCATTATAAAATCATTTGTTTGAAAACATAGCGGAAGCGTAAATAATTTAATAGAAGAACTTAATGAAAGAAACTGAACTTCAAATACAATTTAATAAAACTTAATTTAATTACAACCGTTCATTATTTTACTCGTTTAGCCTGGCCAGCTACAAACCCCCTCGCGCGTGCAAATCTTGTATTCTTACTTTATTATATGTTCATCGTTATCTTCGTTTTCGCATACAATTACCTATACCTACACAACAAGTAAACTGTAAGCCCAAACGCTTACTAAGGAAAAATGGTTTGATGCAACATGATATGCCTCTCTTTAGTCCTTTTTGGAATGTGGGCCACCCAAACCAATCTTTTCATTACGTCATTCATTCCTTTTATTACTTTACTTTACTTCATTCGTTCGTTACTCATACATCGAGCGAGAGATTGGAGGGCTCTTAGGGGATGGAATAGTAGATCGGATCTAACCTTTTACTTGTAACTAGAACTCCCGTACCCTACGAGGGAGGGGCTTCGGCTAGTTGCAGACTAGATCCGCTACCCATCCGCCCTCCAACACCCCATTTCCTTCATTTTCTTAACATTTTGCCTCACATAATGCATGTGTGAGTACCACCACCAAGGTGGCACTCCTTATTGATTTCTATTAGCATGATGCATGACCATATATTCTCAACCTAACAAATTACATGATGCATTATAACACAACATTAAAAATAATTGAATTGCACATTGAAATAAAAGTAACTGTAATTGAAATTGCATATATAAGGAATAACAGAAATTGAACACGCACGCAATGACAAGTAATAACAATGGAACACCTAATAAAGTACAACATATGAAGGAAGCAATTATAAAACTAATTAAACAACGAGGGGCATGCTTGGACTTGTAAATCACAATAATAATGGGAATATAACGGATCAACAAGCGACGTGCATATGAAAGTGAAGCATAATTTAACTAACATACTCAAGAACTTGTTATTACTTATAACTAGTTAATTAACATGCTCAACTAGTTGGTTAGGTGTGTTCAGAATTCTACATATATATATATATATCCTAGTCAATTTCCATGCTCAAGGTTATAGTTAGTTGTTCTAGGTTGATTTACATATTCAAAGACTATAAATGATTATTCTAGTCAATTTACATGCTCAAGAAAGAATTATAATTATCATTTAGTTAGTTATCCTAATTAATTTACATGCTTAAGGGTTGATTACATGCTTTTATCCTAGTTAACTAATTATGCTTTGATTTAGTGTTAACTAGTCACGTTTAAAGAATAATTTACATGCTTTGTCAATAACATGCCCAATTAAATACTAGCTGTTAAACATGCTGGAATAAGCAATTAAACATGCTCAATTCTAATTATTTACTTTAGTTAGTTACCCTGGTTAACTAACATGCTGCTAATTTATTTACAGGTTTTATGCCAGTTATTTAATAAAAACATGCTAGTTAATCAATCTAAACATGCTAGTTAATTAACTAAACATGCTAGTAGTTACTTATTAGTCAATTTACATGCTCAAGAAATAACAACACTTGCCTAAGCATATTTTAATTACACAAGTTACTTAGTTCACATGTTTAGACTAATCAAATTGTTTACATGCTTAGATTAACTAAATTGGTTATAAGTGCTAGTTAATTTAACATGATAATCAGGTTAATTTATCATGCTCACAAACAATCCATACGTTGAATTAATGAAATGACAGTTTAATTAATACAAATAATTTAAGCTAAGTGGAAAGTAAATAATAAATAACCAAACCAGTTAAGTGAAACTCTTAACTCATTTATGCTTCTCGTCATTCACATATTCCTCATTCTATACCCGTTACATTCAAACATTAAGACATCACAGTAGTCAAGTAAAACGTTTGCAGTAAGGAGAATAAGTAATCAGCAAAGAAATCTACACCATCAACAAAGGAAGTCCACGCAAGTAAAAGAGAACACTTAACAACAAAGGGATCTATACTATTAATAAGGAAAATAACAATAGTCAATAAATCAATCAAAGGAATTAACGACACTGATATCAATTAAAATTATTTACTAACACAAGCACTTCCATTATCAATTTATCTAACTACCAATCACAGTATAGCATAAGGGAATTTGCAGTGAACTAATCATAAGACTCATGCACACTACTTGCAGTGTAGGGCCTCCAAATGGCCAAGACACACCCAAATTCCTTACTTCAATTCTTTATTGTGCGTTAACACTTAATCGCTATCCTTCTCCTTCCTTTTCTTTTTCAATACCTTCATAATTAAAAACATTTACCTATTGATAACAATCCCTCCAATAACCATTTACAGAATTCCACAACCACAACAAAGTATAAATCCGCAACCACACTAAATCCAACATATTCGTACTCTAGGCAATAACCAACAATAGAAACCAATTCTAAGAACATAAATCCAATCCTTCAACGTTGACAATAACAGGACGCGAGTTGAGTAACAAGAAACATGGAGCATTCTAAACCAACGGAAACAATGTCCAAGGCACAAAACTAATTCTAAACAACAACGTATTTTCATGCTTCACAGTCTAACACTAAGGTAGTAGCTATACCAAAACAAATTATCTAAAATATCTTTCACAAAGAGTTCACAAAATATCAATTAAAACAACAGAGTATTCCCAGCAAGGTAGCGTTCGTCTCAAATGACAGTACAAACCAAGAGGAACCATTCCCACACATTTGACACTCAATATCCCAATCCAAAATACCAATCTAATATGTTTATACGTCCAACAAGTTATGCCAACAGGGTTCACAGATTACAAGCCACATTATATAACGTATTCGACTCATCGATCCACAATATATGACAACATTATTCTACAACAGATTGTTAACAACCATAAATTTCAGAATTATTCAATCAACAACCGGAGCATAACGTGCATAGCCTAGTATCCCCAGTTGACAATAAATTACAGATTGTTAACAGGGTTCCCAATCCAATATTAACAACTAGCCAAAATAGAGAATCATGCCCATATTTCAATTATTTCCTACAATTTACTCTTTACATAAAACATACAAGAGGAAAGAAGGAGTTGCTCTCACCATCAAGACCAGAACGCAGGAGATAAGGAGCTCCCACACCCTGTTATACACCAGCAGCTATCATAGTTGTAGCACCGAGAGGACTCCAGCCCACACCGATACCCTACCAACCCTCAGCTCGGTCGCAAGCCCCTGTCAGTTCATCCACAGTCTTCCCATCACAAAATTGAATCACACATCACAAACAATCGAGGTGTTTACCTCGCATAACCGCGGAGAGGAAATCGCAGCCAACCCATGAAGCCCTAGCTTGTCATTCGTTCGTCATTCACTAGTCGTTTGCTCGCCGTTCACCAGCCGTTCACTTGCCGTCAGTCGGAAAGCACGCACGCCAAGATCGCATGCCTCTTCGCGCTCGGTCTTCATCACTCTCCCTCGTCTCTCGCCTCTTTCTCCCTCTCTCAGTTCTCTCTCTCTTCCTTTAGCCAAAATCCCAACCCTAAATTTTCCTTACCCCATGCAATTGCTTCTAAACCGAACCCACAAACACAGCCCAAACCGGACCCGCCAACCAAGAAAACTAAACCGGTTCTACTTCTCCAAATTCCAATTAATTTCTTTTATTTCTAATTCCTCAATTAATATCCAATAAATTTCCAATTAATCACTCTCTAACATTTTAATTTTAACTAATCCAATAAATCCCATTTTATTCTTCTTCCAAATAAATTCTTAATTATCATCAGATAAATTTCATAATTTATAATCTTACGAACACGTTCTTGGTAATACCCCGATAATTACCCAATTAATCCAAATGTCCCTAATTATTTTCCAATTATCCTTATTAAATTTTGATATAAAAAGTCTGGGTATAACAAGACGAGCCTTGAAGAATGATCTATTAGATCATTGTTGCATCCAAGATTTAATAACTTATTTATAGTTTATTTTATATTAAGTTTAATAGTCAATTTTTGGTGTCACTCAGTTAGGGTATGTCTAGCCGAGTATGTGTCATTGTGAGAGCATTTTTGGTAAGTTGTCTTTAGGAAGTTTGCCATAATTTTGTGGGGGTATTTAAATTAAATACTCTCTAAGGTTTGCCCTGGGCTCAATGTGGTTTGAAATTCCTTCATTTTCAACAGCATGGGCTTCAATGTCATGGCTGATAGTGCAGATGCTATTTTAGTGGAAAGCAATTGAAACCCAAAGTCTTGGACTTCATACTATAATGTTGAAGGAATTTCAAACCACATCGAATGGATCGACCATGACTTTTTGCTCAACTTCATTTGTTTTTCTAGGGTGATATTTGATATCATAATCGTAATCCTTGACAAATTCTAACCATCATTGTTATCTCCTATTCAATTCTTTCTGAGTGGAGATATACTTCAAACCTTTATGGTCTATGAAGATTTCACATTGTTGCCCATAAAAATAGTGTCTCCATACCTTTAGTGCAAAAAAGCACCGAAGTCAACTCTAGGTCATGCATCAGATAGTTTTGCTCATAATTTTCCAATTTTCTGGATGCATAGGTGATCACTTTGCACTCTTGCATTAAAACACATCCTAAACCAACATTGGATGCATCACAGTATACACAATAATTTCATTCACCCATGACAATATATAGGACAAGAGCCAAAGTCAACCATTTCTTAAGTTCTTGGAAACTATTTTCACAAGTGTCACACCACCAAAATCTCACACCCTTACTTGTCAATCGGGTCAAGGGCAACGATATCTTTGAAAATCCTTCAATGAATCTCCTATAATATGCTGCCAGTCCAAGGAAACTTTGTACCTCACCCACGTTCCTTGGTTGCGGCCATTCCATCACTACCTGTGTTTTAACGAGGTTGACCGAGATGCCTTTCCTAAAGACTACATGTAATACCCCGAATTTTTTATATTAGAATTTAATAATAATAATTGAAAAGTAATTAAGGGTATTTGGATTAATTAGAAAATTATCGGGGTATTACCAAAGACGTAATTGTCAATTATCATCAAGCGGTATTTGAATTAAATTGGGAATTGAAATTGAGATTGAGAATAATTTAATTAAATGAAGGATTTAATTCAATTATTAAAGAGGAAATTATTGGGTAATAGTTAGTATTAATTTAAGGGGGAAAATATAGATTGAATCGTTCGGCTCGATCCGAAAATATGAAGTGCTCGGTTATTTGCTAAGAGAAGAATTTAATTAAGAGAGAGATTAATTAGAGATTTAGGAAAGATTAAATTGAGGAATTAGAATTAATTAGAATTGAAGAAATAAATAAAATTAAATTAAATAAAAGGGATTAATTAGAAATTAAAAGGAGAATTTGATGGGGAATTCAGGACTGAATCGGTTCACACTTATTAATGGTATGGTTCAAAATCAGAAGAAAGAGGGCTGTTTTGTGAAGGTGAAATCGCAAAACAGAATCAAAGAGAGAGATGGATCGATCTGGAGAGAAAGAGAGACGAGAGAGGGAGTGAGATCAGGAGTGTTGCTGCCAGTGAAACGAAGTTGGAGTCCGGCGCCCAGCGTCCAGGCGAGGCGGAGCGACGTCGCGGTTTGCAGGCTAAGGCTCGGGATCGATGTTTCTGCCGGCGACGATTTCCATCATCGGGTGAGGGCGCGATTGACGATGGCTGGAATGGCTTGGGTTGGGCGTTGGTTCACGGTGGGCTTGCGGTCCAGCTAGCGGTCCAGTCAAATCCGGTCTGTTCCTCTGATTTCTTGTCTGACGGTTTGGAAGGGAGCTACAAGGCAGAGGCAAAGGAGAACCAATCCAAAGAATTTTCTGCTGCCAGAAATCGTGTGATAAGTTGTTATGCGTTTCAATTGTTGTCTATGTTTAAATACAACAAAGGAGAATGCGCCATAGCGGGAGAAATCTGAAAAGCTAAGTGTGGAAGAGCTGAAGGCTGAGTAGTGAAAGCCGAGTGCTCTGACGGGTTGACGAGCAGGAAAAGAAACAGAGATGGAGTGAAATACTCTCTGGTGTGAAGCCGAGGGTGTCCTGGAACTAAGAGCCGAGAGAAGTCTGTAGGTAATGGACTTCTCTATTCTTTGATTTAGTCTCTGTTGATGAAATCTAGTTGATGTTTTGTTAATAGTTAATGCCTTGTGGATTGGTCTGTCTTAGTCTTCTGGAAGCCGAGAGAATAGAAGATTCGGGGCTCGGGTCTGCCTTGTCCTAATGGTGAGCTTCCCTTCTCTGTAATTAGTCAATTGGGTCTTGTGTTGATTATTGAATTCCTGTTTTAAGGTTATGTATAATTTTAGGAACTTGGAATGGACATCTGTTTCTGGTTGGATGAAATGATAGTATGTTGTTTTGGAATTATGGATGAGATATAAAATATATGTTCTGTACACTTGGATGTGTTATGATAATCTATCACTGTCCTATGAAATAGGTTGTTTGGTTGATCTGGTTGGGTGTGATAAAATAAGTTGTTGGTTTTATGAAGAAAAGATGTTAAGTGTGTTGGATGTATATTTGGATCGATGCTCTGTTGCTCAAATTTATAGTCTGAAATGTTTAGTTGATGGATAATAAACTGCTGTTTGGTTAGGTAAAAGATAATGAAATGTGTTGGTTGTTGTCGGATATCTACTGCTATGTCGTTTGGTTTGTGTTGGATTGTACTTTATCATTTGGGATGAATGTTACGTCGCTGGAAATACTTTGTTGTTTGGATTGGTATTCTGTCATTTGCTCTCTCTATGTAAAACATGATGGAAATTGTAGGATTAAAAATAGGAAATTAATGTGGGATGAATTATGTTCTGCTGATTACAGTTTAGCCTTGGTATTGATTATGCAATTATGGGTATTGTTGTATGTTGATAATGCTCTATACATTTCAGCAATGGAACGTTAATGTGATGGAATTGGTTGGTTAATCTGTTATGTTGGATTAATCTATTAAGTTGGGTTATGGTGATTGAGTGGTTTCGTTTAGGAATTCTACTAAGTAACATATAAGAATTAAGAGTAAGAAAGATGTTCAAATTAATAGGTTGATTAAGTGATTAGATTAATAATTAAATATTATTAATTGTGAAGGTACTAAAGAAGGAAGAAAAGGATAATGATTAAGCATTAAGCGCTTTAAGTGAACGAGGTAAGTGATATGTGTGTGTTTTGGTCTTCGGGCCCTGAATCGCAAGAATAAGATATGCATGTTTCGTTGCTTACCACTTTTCTAGCATGTTTCATTGTTTACAGTTTTAAATGCATGTTTTGTTCTTTACAACTTTATTAGTATATGATTAAAAACGCTTCGTTGTTTACAGTTTTAAGAGCATGTTTTGTTGTTTACAGTACTTAAATGCACGTTTCATTGTTTACTGTTTTTATAGGATGTTCTGTGAATCATACATTGACTATTTACTTACGCTTTCATATGAACTGTTGTATGCATTCATGAGCATCACGCATCACGATGTTCAAAAGAATATGAAAATTATTTTTATGCACGGTTTTGAAAAGGAAAGACGGAAAATGAAAAGAAGTACGAACGAACAGAAAACGAAAAGAAAATACAAAGGAACGATTAAGAAAGACAAAGAAGAAGATTCTTGAGGACAGGTAGGCCAAGCCCCGCGCATCGCATGAACAAAAGAAAACAAAAGAAAAGATAAGTAAAGAAAAGAAAAAAAAAAGATAAGTAAAGAGAAGAACATAAAAAGAGAAACGGATACGGATACGGAAACAGAAACTGAAACTGATATGGAAACGGTATGAGCACAGATACCGAAACAGAAACGGGAACAGAAACAAAACATAAATGAGTTTCCATAAATGGAAATAGATACAGATACAGATACGGATACGGATACAGAAAAAGACACGGGAACAGATACGAAAACACGTACGATCACGGATACTGAATCGGATATAGAAACAGGAACAGAAACAAAAACAGAAAGAAAAGTACGTAAATGTGAAAAGATAAAAGATAAAAAGAAAGAGAACGAAAAGAGAAACTGCATACGGTTTTAAAATGGCACAACATGTACATGTAGCATATTAGATATTATCACTTACTGAGAGTTAGGATCATAGTTTATGACTTGCGATGTAGGTACAAACACGAGAGAAAATGACGAACAGATTAAAGAGCAGTCGATGAAGGATTTGCGCGGAAGAGAATTGTGATTGGCTAGATTAATGGTATTAAAGAGAAAATGATTTTTTGTAAACAGTTGCTATTCTTTTAAATAAATAATTTATGCTTCCGCTGTAATTTAAGAAAAAGATTTTATAAATAAAGTCTTTCGCTGTTAATAAATATTTAAGTAACGAGTTTTAAGCAAAGCTTTTTAACAGTTTGGTTTTTAAGAAAAGAACTCTGATATTGATTTAAAATGTTTTATGCTATCTTTTTATAAAAGTTTTAAATTTCACGTATTTTTAAAAGGTAAGAAAAACCGAGTCGTTATACAACATGACGCAATCCTATTGAGCCAAATTTTTACTTGGAGAACTTGGCATATAGCTAGTGTGCTTTTAGGATTGATAAAGTAAGCTTTAGGTACTCCATATGTTCCTCCTTCAACCAAGAGTAAATTAGAATATCATCAATGAAGACAATAACAAATTTGTCCATATACTCCTTAAAGACTCGGTTCATGAGATCTATGAATCCAGCATGCACGTTAGTCAATCCGAACGATGTGACCAAAAATTGATAATGAATATACTTGGTTTAGAAGGTTGTTTGAACATCTTCCTCCCTATCCTTCAATTGATAGTATCCTGATCGTAAGACAATATTTGACAATACTCTTGCGCCCTAAAGCTAATCAAATAGATCTTCAATTCTCAGCAACAGATCATTGTACTTTATAATCACTATTTTCAGTTCCTTGAAATCAATAGACATTCGCATAGAACATATAATACCCTGATATATTCATCCATTAATATAAATAATTTTATAGAATATACATTTTATAAGGGAACACGTTTTGTAATAACAAATCATACCAGAACGTGATAATTGTGGAAAAATGGGGTATAAATAAATAAGGGATTATATTAACTAATTATATTAATTAAGGTGTAAAAATAGAGGAGAGAGAAGAACAGACTTCGAAAATAAAATAAACCCAGGTTGAAGTTGGACCGGGCGATACAACTGTAGATAGTGCAGTAACGTCAAATGTGTGTGACTGGTCGATAGCTAATGTCGATTGGACATCTTCGGCTGACAGCTACAGTCGATTGGGATGTCGCCCGCTCTTGAAGAAATTCTTGAAAACCCAATTTAATTTAGTGGTGATTTCACGACATTCCCCATATATTGACCCGATGTGATAACATACGTTTTAGGTGGCAATTGATTAGTGGACC
Source organism: Begonia loranthoides (assembly GCA_022433065.1). NCBI lineage: Eukaryota > Viridiplantae > Streptophyta > Magnoliopsida > Cucurbitales > Begoniaceae > Begonia > Begonia loranthoides. Next base: position 10,673,983 of record CM039470.1, on the reverse strand, counting down.
TATATCTTTGATGCGGGCATCTATCTACCAATAACCCTTCTCTAGACACTTAATTCTTGCCCTAAAATGTGGAATGCAGAGTGCTTCTTTGTCTACCAATGACCCTTCTAGTTATTGCTTCTTTACAGAGAGCAATAACTGAGTGTCAGGGAGTGCGAGAGAGAAGAGAGAAAGTGGGTAGTGGGAAGGAAGAAACACCCTGTCAATTTTAACAAAGAGGGTGCGTGTGTGAAGGAAGCAGTGAGCTCTTGGAATTTCGTAGCTGCTGGAGGTGGAGTTCAACCGTGCAGAAATCTCCAAAGGTAAGAAGTAGGCAAGTCGTGGCCAGAGGAGGCCTACACCACAAAGCAGAGTCGGTTTTCTTAATATCCTGTGAATGGTTGAATGATGCTTTCACTTGGTTTAGCCCCTGCTATTTATGCTTAATATGTGAACTCATTGGTTGATGATGCTCTCTGTTAGTTAATGCATGGCTATTAACTGTTAATTAAATGTCTAGTTGCTAATTTCATATTTTGCTCTTGGTTGTTAGTAGACATTCTGTTGCTTTGGTTGAAATACTAAACTGTCGAAATGAATATTACTCATCAGTGTGCTTTAAGGCTTTGCCATTTATAGAATATTAAATTGTGGAATTATTGATAGTTGTTAGTTAAACTCTTATGGCTAATTGCATCTTACTGTTAATTGCGTGTTTGGTTCTCTGCTGTTAGTACTCTCACTGTTGCTTTGAATTCAGTCGGATGTTCCATAATCGGTGAGTCAATAATATTAATGCCATGTGCCCCTGCCGATTTTAATTCCCTGTCATTTAATTTTTCATGCACTTTGATAATTTATTCATGTTATATTGCCCTGGATTAGTTCATTATTTAGTCTTGTTAATTTCTCAGATGGTTGCCTCTGCCTTATTATTATTCATGCTATATAAATGCTCACTGTTATAATAAATGCTCATTATTTAGTTTTGTTAAATACTCACCCTATTATTTAATAAATAAATGTTTACCCTGTTGTTTAATAAATATTCACCTTATCATTTAATAAAATAGGTTGTTGGCTTTTATTTAGATATCTTGGAAATTTCACTCTGTTGCTCTAAAATGATTATGTTGGATTGTGGATGACTGTTGAATATTACTTCCTGTTATATTGCACTATCATTCCATGCTAGGTTATTGATATGCTTTATGTTATACCATTATTCCTCTTTTTAAATTTGTGTTATTCCTATATTGTGGTGATTAATATTGCATTGCATTGCCATGCATCATGGATAGAAACACTTAGAAATACCATCTATGAATTGGTATTGCACGAGAGAACATTAATGAGAGAGACCAGATTTAAATAAATGTAATAGAAATTGGGGATTGGGGAGGTAGTTCGGACTCTAATCGGGAGACTCAAGATTAAACCCTTCATTCGTTGGGATGTGAGAGCCTGTTTCCTAGGAGTTTTTTTTCTTGTGAGAAGCTATTATCCTTGTGGGAAATATTCCCAATGTCCTAGCTTAATGATATGAGACTATGAGTAAAAGACGGATTGAGTGGATTCCTTTATGACATAATCAGACATATGCATGCATCATATTGCATCTTACTTCTTGCTTAGCGTTAGGCTCACTATTTGCTTATGGTGTAGGTGATTGTCATGACATCAACGTTCTTGATGTGGAGGAGGAGACATTGTCTGTTGAGCACTTGGGTTACCCAACAGATTTGACCTGAGAGGTTATGGTTTATGAAGAATAAAACTTATGTTTTGGCAATGGTTTGAAAGACGTTAAATATTTTGTGAAACTATGGACTCTTGTTTAAATGTTCAAATCCTATTTTGGATTAATTAATGATTTTCGCTTTCCTCACTCTGATTTGTACTCCTCTCGTACGTTTTAAATAAGTAAAAAGAAAAATTTTATACAGTAATGAAAAAGATAAGTTTTAATATTATAATAACGCGGGGTGTTATAGAACTGCTCTTCTTTTTGCCAAATAACACAGGCACTCCCCATGGTGAGAAGTTAGGGTGTATGAAGCCCTTACCCATCAACTCCTCCAACTACGACTTTAACTACTTTAACTCTTTCGTTGACATCCTATAAGGATTCTTATATATAGGCATGACACTAGGTTAGACATTGATAATGAACTTAATTTCTCTATCAAGAGGCAACCCTGACAATTCTTCCAGAAATACCATAGGCAAACTGCTAAGCATCAGAATTTCATCAACTCTTATGATGGGTTTGACCTACGTATCAGTTACAATAGCCAAATAATCTTTACATCTACCTTTGTAACATTTGTTGTGCACAAGTCGACGAGATTGCAAGAACCCTCCTTATATCCTTTATCCCTTGAAAAGATTATTTCTCACCATTTGGATGTTTCCAACAAACAATTCATATCTTACAATTAAAAGTAGCAATGAATTAAAATACCCAGTCCATTCCAAGAATTACATCCTATCCTTTCATGGATAATACTATAAGGTTAGTGTGTAAATCCTTATCTCTCACCCTAATTACAATGTTGTTCAAGACACTCCTGGAGTGTAAGTTTTCACCAGATGGTACTAGTTTGTCGTAACCATGCTATACTATCTTAGGTAACCAATTTAATTGATCAAGAAATCTAGATGATATAAACAAGAACATGACACCCAAATTAATTAAGGTATTAGTGACTAACCCACAAATAAAGATTGTACATGACACCACGTCAGATTGCTCATCCCCATTAGGTTCTACATAGCAAAGACTCTTGGCACCACTTTCTTCTGTTCTTTACCGTGAATTGGACATTCCTTGGCAACGGAACCAACTTCACCACAACAATAGCATTCACCCAATCCTGCTCTACATTCTCCAATGTGATTCTTATTACATTTTGGGCATTGATCAAACCATGGTGTTCCTTGTAAACGCTTCTCCTTTCCTTAGTCATTCCCTCCAGCAATTGGCCCCTTAGAGCCCCTCATACTTTGTTGCCACTCTTTTCCTTGCTGAGGCAAAACGTCTCTAAAGAATCTCTTCACATGCTCCCTTTGCTTTGTATATTACATTTTTTACTCTTCTAGTTCAACCACCTTGGCAACAGCCTTAGAGTAAGACACTCCTTGAATACCATCTATTTTAACAACTCTATACACTTCCACTTTCAGACCTTGTACAAATTGGTACATCTTGTGCTCGTTGGTGACCACCAAATGTGTCACAAAGTTGGATAGCGCTTCAAACTTTTGTATATATTCGTCCACTGAGTCAGTTTCATGAAGTTGAATGAACTTTATTAGTTCTTGGGTCTTTGTGGTGCGGTTAAAATACTTGACATAAAATACCTTTTTGAATCCTTCCCATGCCATTGCCCTCACGTCATTGGTCCTTTTTACAGTATCCCACCAAAAGCTTGTATCCTGTATGAGTAGATATGCAACACAAGATACTCCCTCTACTTCATCTATCTTTGCATATTTGAACATGTCCTCCAACGATCTGGCCCACTCTTCAGCCCGGGTGGGATTAGTGGTACTTCCATCAAAACTAGATGGTTTCAACCTTCAAAATTTCTTCCATCCAACCTTTGCCTAGGCGACAATATGTGAACTTCCTGGTTCTTCTCATTCCATAAACTACTATGTATACTGAAATTGTCATTCCACAAGATCAAACAATCGACTGATTGCTTCATCTCTAGCATCCGCATTTTTTTTATCTCTCTTACCATATTTCCCTCTCTATTGGTAGACACATTAAATAGTCAAAATAAAACAACTAAGTAACTGACACGAGACGACCTAGAAAAGGAAGCATGTGTTAGAAACCCACGATGAGCAGCAGGGGAGGAGATGTAGACCCTTGATCAGATCTAGGAACTATCTAACGTGAGGTTCACGGATTCTAGATTTTTGAAGAAAATCTACCAATCATAGGCAATGGTTCGGTTTTCCCTCGCTCAAACTCCCAATGGAAGTTTGAAAAGGGAAAACTTACGAGTTAGCTCAAGCACCACGAGCTTGCTAACAAGGAAGTCCTCTACTTCGTCTCGGATTCGAAAATCCGGGGTTGACTCACGACAGGGTCGGGATTTCTCTCACAGAGGAGGAAGCTACTAATATATTAATCTGATCAAAAGTTTTTCAATGCATCTAATCTATGGATATTTATAAGCCTAGGTGATGATGAGTAGGGGATGATGGACGGCCGAGATGAGGCAGGTGGGTGGCAATATGCATGACGTGCACGTGGCAGCTCCTGGATGTTTTCTTTGGGTGGCAACATGCAGGCCCTTGGATGAATGTGGAATGAATGGCCGACATTAAAGCTGGTGGGAGATAACATGCATGGCGTACACGTGGCAGCTCCTTGATGTTTTCTTTGGGCTTGCTCTTTCCTTGGGCTTGAAATGGATTGGACTTGGCCCATCAACCCATAACTGAATCATAACCATCTAACCTAACCAACAATCTAAATGCATGAATGAGTAAAGCTTATAACCATGCCTTACCCTCACAAAATAGGCTCAATGTTTGCCATGAAAATAAAATAAGAAATGAAAAAATGCAGAATTGAAAGGTTAAACATTTGGGATGCCGGGAAGACAAATTCGCGTCTGATGAAGCTCACAACACTCATGTGTGTCCCAAGTCAAGACATGGCTGCTCCCTATCCGTTGGGACAACATCCCCAATGGAACCATCCTCGAAGTTAATACCTACAAAAGAAACAAGATCATCAGTAATTTGGCTAAGTAAAATAAGGACCTTGTTTGCGATCAAGTAATAGGCCTCGGCCCCCAAGGCATGTCAGTAACTAAACGCACTTTGATATAATATGCTTATAATTAATGCGGCACGTCTATGGCGACACTCATGTTATTGGATAGTTTGTAGAACTGATTTTAAAACATGGGACTTTGATACCATGTTGTAATGATCCTTTCTATAAATCTCTATTTTATTACCAATATTGCTACACTTAAAAAAATAAAAAAATATTTAATGCTAAGAAAATACTAAAATATATCTTGAAATTAAACAAACTCATCTTGTCCTTTGAAAACGAAAACTACAGAAGAAGACTTCTTTTAACATAGTAGATTATCAATAAAGAAAAATATGTGATGATAAAAATCTAAACAACCATAAAGTAGTACAACATAAAACCCAACTTTTAAAGTTCATCTTTCAAACCATAAAAACCATTTCTAGAGTTAACATTTCTTCTTTATACATAACCCTTATTTCTTTCAAAACCTCTTTATTTTAAGGGCCTTATCCAATAGGTCCGAAGTCCTAACAACATCGAGTAGCCATCACGAGCATGTCCATCAACATGTTCCTTCATAATGTAACTCATCATAAACTTCCCCACCTACAACACATGGTTCATCCATAAGCCTAAGACTTAGAAAGTAATGGATAATATAATGAACATATAACATATTGGATATGCGCAGTATTTCTTTATTTCTTCTTTCATTCTTTTCACTTTACATGCTAGTCATTAGGGCATCTTCCATGGGGAGAGTGAGCACTTACGGTTCACCCTTTTGGGATAGCTTAACTCCTATCTCGAGAAAAGTAGGCATGACTATAGGACACACACCATTGAGTCTCGCAACATTTGGCAAGACAGCCCCCCTCTTCGGGACCTCTATTAGTTGTCAGGCTACAACTTGCATGATAACTTGGTGAACTTCAACTAAACCCTTGAATTACTAAACAACGAGCTTATCCCCTATAGGTTCACCTTTTTTGGGAAAACATGTCTACAAATCCCCACAACACAATGACCAGTTACGTATCCTTTTTATTTGTTATTGTCTAATCTTTCTTAGGGAAAATATATGCATAAAAAATTTCTATTCTGAAGAAAACATGATGCATGAACAATCATAATATATCCTTATATTCAGATGCAACATCTTCTAAAACTACTGAAGAAAATCAATAATAACCTCATATCAATCATAGCTTAGAAACCATCAACAAGTAATACCAATATTAGTAGGGAGTCGATATTATCCTCATAGTAGACAGTAAAGGAACCATCATCATGTATACTTAAATATCAATAAGGAGTCAATAATATACTCATAATAATCTCAGCATAATGAATGTTAGTAACTAACATAAAACACAATCTTAATACCTTGTAATGTAGACTTGAAGGTCAAACACACATAACATTACTTACCTGGGGTTTTTTAGCAAAGTCTACCCCCTCCATAGTTCCCTTCCCATCCACGGCTAGTTATTCGCAAGTCAATTAAGAGTAAGAATAGGTTTGCACAAACTTCAATGAGAAATCTTCCCTAGGGTTCATTATTAAATTCCATTTTTGTAGTTGCGGCAAAGGTACAGGCGGATATCACTCGATCATGGAACTACCGCTTCCTTCAGTCTAAGGATGCGTTCTTTTCCACAGTCACCTACACTTCTACAATATTAATTATTCTTCACAAATCCTTAGATTCAAAGACAATGTTTTTCACTTTACTTATCCATTGTAGACGCCTTCCTTTTCGTAAATTTTAACATTTTATAATATTTGTTGTTCCTCGCAGATCCTCTGATTCAATTAACGATGTTTTTCTCATTTCACTTATCCGCTGGAGATGCATTCCCTTCTACAGGTACTTCTTTTCAGCATACTTCAATCAAAACGATGATGTTTTACTCATTTTACTTATCCGCCACTAATGAACTCCTTTCCATGGATACTCATTTTCAATACACATCAATCCGAACGACAACATTTTACTTATTTTACTTATCTGCTATAGATGCATTCCTTTATGTGGATACTCATTTTAGTATACTTCAATCCAACTGATGACGTTTTACTCATTTTGTTTATCCGCCGTGAATACTCACTATTAGCGGATACTTCAATTTCACAATGATGTTTTACCCTTCTACTTATCTATTGTAGTTTCATTTACTTTCGCGGATGCTCCTCCTTATTGAATACTTCAATTCAACGACAATGTTTTACTCAGTTTACTTATCCACCAGGGATGCATTCCTTTTTGTGGATACTCCTCCTTAGTGGATACTTCAATTCAACAATGAAGTTTTACCCTTCTACTTCCCCACTGTGTATGTGTTTCCTTCTGCATATACTCCTCCTTAGTGGATACTTTCATTCAACGACGATATTTTACTCATTTTATTTATCCACCGCGGATGCATTCCTTTTCACGTATACTCCTCCTTAGCGGATACTTGAATTCAACGACAACGTTTTATCTTTCTACTTATCCATAGTAGATACATTTCCGTTAATGGATAGTCATCCTTAACGGGTACTTCAATTCAGCAATGATGTTTTACAATTCTACTTATCTGTCACAGATGTGTTTTCTTCTGTAGATACTCTTCCTTAGCGGATACTTCAATTCAATGATAATGTTTTACCCTTCTACTTATTCACCACAGATGAATTTCCTTCCATAAATACTCATCACTCCTTTCCACAACGGACGTCCCTACTTCACAGTGGATGTTCCTCTTCATAATGCAACATCGTCCCATTCTACAGACACATTCGTTTTTGTGAATACTCATTTTTCTTATCCACCGTAGATGCGTTCTCACCAAAAACGTGTTCTATACTCCCTTTTGACAGATGCCCATCTTTATTGTCCACAAACTCCAAACTTCCATTTCTCTTATTGAACAACCCTCTTCATATTTAAAGAACATAAATAAAGATTGATTCTCTATCTTCTATAAATACTCACTAGATAGAATATCTTGAATAGTTTATCTCAAGCCAAATAAAACTATAAAACCTTAAGTTCAAAACAAACAAGATGATGATAATATAGTTTGTTGCCTTATACACAGATACATACATACATACATACACATATACATATAAGTACATATATGCATACATATGTATACATATATAGTATAAGTTTCCTACTGAGTTATGTTACTCACTCCAAATGACCATATCCCTATTAGTTACGATTCAAGGCGGTCATGAGCAGTGATTGGAGTGAAGACCTTCTCATTTCTCTTTTTTCACATGAGTATTTTATTTTTGTTCCTTGTGATGATTTTTCCTTTGGGTCTGTATAAAAATTTGTACAATGTTTGGTGTTTTGTATTTCTGCACAACATTTTAATTTCTTACACTATTATTCATGTGATCATTGTGTGGATCTCTACTCATCGCGCGTAGGCTATGACTTTCATTTTTTTTATAAAGCATTTCACTGTCCACCGAGCCTTGGGTTGTGCAATCGGATCCTCTTTGGAGATTAAGTTGTTCAATTTGACATTTCTATTAGGCCTACCTTTAGGTCATGATATATCTTAGCAAATTGACTTGCTGCACAATTCAAGAGACTATGTGTAGTAAAAAAATGGAACAATAAAATGGTAGAGCACGTATAATAGCTACCTTTTTCTCTTCAATAGAGTAGTTAAAATCTCTCCTTTAATTCTTTTAATTTCCAATTAATGACCATTTCCTAATGCATTATTAGGCTACCATTTTAAAAACATCCTCTCAAGGCATTATTCACCATTATGCAGCCTTGAGTCTACGTGAAAGAAAGTGCACTAAAACGAGAATCACGTGGTGTGTTAGAGCCAAATTTGGCACTAACAAGAATTTTTTACACTAAATCTGTGATACCGTTACACTAAGGTTTTGAAACTTAGAGTCTAGACTAGTGTGTATTGGACTTTTACGAATTAGATTGGCTTAGTCATTGCTAGACCCACTTAAGGTAGGGTTTAATTTTATATTTAGCATCATATTGTTTTAAAAAAGTATATTTTAAGATGTGTTCTTATATAAAATGGCGTGTTCATTTTATGGTCGTCTGTGTTTATACTATTAAATATTTTCACCAGCCTTATTTTATTTGAGCATGCATATTTTATTTATTGATTGTCTTGGTCAGGGGAACCAAGTTTGATCAACACGTGAAAGGGTTATCTTTTCTTTTTGACCATTACAGGATGTGTTTGTTTGTGTTAATTAAAGTAATGGGATAGCTGACTATGTCGTGTCCCTAGGCGCAAAACCCAAAAACTTATCAAGGTTTTATTTTCATGGTTTTATTGATTGTCGAGTATCATCATTGTTATGTATGTCTATGACATAGTGTGTTCTGAATCTGTGAATGACTCCAATTTCACTGGGCTTTTCATATTGTATAGTAGGGACTATTTTCTGTACGTACCACATTATAGTGAAATGTTTTGCAATGTTTATCATACTTTTTGTATTATAACTAGTTTTTATACTGATGTAAAACTCTACGCTTATTGAGTTTAATAAATTCACCTCCAACGACTCCCCCCTTTCAGGCTTGAATTCGAAGAATCCCAAGTTGTCGACGTAAATGTGTTTATAATCTTGATTTTTTGTATAGTTGTGTTATGTGAGTTGGAAATTTAATGAATATATATATTTTTTAGGATTTTATTATAAATTATAACATAAATAAATAATTGAATAAGTAAATAAATAGATTAGGATAGGGTTATATAAGGCAAATAAGCAACAACTATTTTGGTGGTTTATGAGATGAATTTATTATTGAAAATTTATTGGAGAATAATTAGAGTTATATTAAGTAATTATAGTGATTAAGTCGTAATTGGTGAATTAGTTAAGGATGGTGTAGCGTTGGATAAGTGAGAGTTTTGGGTAAAGGATTAAAGTATAGATTGTTAAGGAATTTGGTGAAGTATTGGACCGTGCAAATGACATAGGCAATACACAGTGGCGAAGAAATAAAGGATGGAGCATGGGACAGTTCAATCTAGCAGTTGATCGTAGAAGTCAGTGTTGGACCAGTCGATCAAGTGATAGACTAGTTGTACGCGGTAAAAATCGCAAAGGCGATAAAATGGCATGCAACGTTTGACTGGTCGATCACTCGATCGATTGGTAGCTCTCACGACCAAGCGGTCAATCATTTGAAAACCGGTCTCACTGTATTTTGTGCTAAAATTTAACAATCGATCATTTGATTGACCGGATTCACATAAATCTCCAGAAATTGGCCCAAAGGAAAACTATGAAATCCCGAAGAGAAGTGTGATATTTTTTGTGATTTCTCCTCACATTCCTCCTTTAATAAAATGACCGTGTAGTGGAGAGTTAGGTGTGCCTTTTATTATTTTTATGGTGTGCCTTTTATTATTTTTATGAGCGCCACTCTTCCATGGAGAAATGTTCTGGAGAAGCTAAGTGCACTGTTAGGTGGAGTCCATAGTGGCTGATGAAATAGGAAGGTAGTGCGGTGGTGGGTGTGTCCACCTAAGGCTTCTTGCTTATAAATAGAGGGAGGAGCTCTCTGAAGAAACACAGAGCCGTGAGTGAGAGAAGAAAATAGAGTGAAGTAGGGAGTGAGCTTCTAGGATTTTAGTGAATGGTTGAGAAAGCTCCAAGAAAGAAAAATAGAAAGAGAAAAGAGACAAGAAAAGTGAGAGAAGTTTTGTGTTTTTGGAAAAGGCCGTGAGGGGAAGTTCTTAACAAGAGAAAGAGAGAGCTCTCTAGAAAAAAAAGAAGGCCGAAAGAAAGTGAGAGAGAGAGAGAGAGAGAGAGAGAGAGAAAGAAAGAAAGAAAATAAAAGAGGAAGGTTGTTTGTTGGAGTTCTCTTCCCTCAGGTTTTACAGGTAATAGTTTTCTTCCTTGTTATTGGATTATTTTAACGAAGTGATAATCTATTGGATGATAGTTTGTAATGGATATGTCAGTAAAAGGATTCTGCGATGAAACTGCTATGATGAAACATGCTGATATGAATGCTTTATTGGTTGAGTTGCTCTCCATAAATTAATTGGATGAATAGAATCATGATGTTTAGTTTGAGTTACTACGCAAGACTAATAAAAGTATATTGGTTTGATAATTCCAGTAATTGTTTTGACATGAATTTTCTTAGGTTTGATTATTGTCTTAATTCATGGAAAGTGTTATGCTTGGCTATTAAGTTAGATTTCGTCGATAAGTGTTTTGGATATATATATATATACTCTATGTGATTGGTATCAATGAATTTATTATGCCACTGTATATTCTTAGATCCTGGACATTGTTGAAAGTAGATGAAGTATGGAATTTGGTTACTCCTATATGCCTGGATTTTATTCATTGATAATCTGAAAATGCATTATTTGTATGCTTAAGGTTATACTCTATTGATACTGTAACGACCCGGTTTTTCTTACTTTTAAAATCACGTGAAATTTAAAGTTTTTCTTTTCTTTAATAAAAACAGCAGAAGTCTTTGCGTTATTAAAACCTTTTAAATTATAAATAGAATTCTTTTCTTTAAAAAAAATCCTATCGTTAAAATCCTTTGCTTAAAACCCTTTTTCCAAATTACAGCGGAAGTAAATAATATCCTTTTCTTTGACAATTAAATACTTTACAAAATCTCTTTTAAATCATTTCTCTTTGTGAATCCCATTAGCCTAGCCAGCCACAAGATCCACACATGAAAACCCCTCATCAACTACTCCTAAATCTATTCTTCTGTTCTTGTGCGTATACTTACATCACAAGACATAAACTAATGAAACTAACGCTTAGTAAGTGATATAAATAAAATATCTGAATGCACATGTTGTGCCACTTTAAAATCCATATGCGGTTTATGTTTTATTCTTTCATTTATCTTTTATCTTTTAGTCTCTCTTCTGTTTCTGTTTCTGTTACTGTTTTTGTTTCTGTTGCCTTTTCTGTTTCCATTTCTGTATCTATATCTGGTTCCGTTTACGTCTCTATTTCTGTATCCATATCCGTTATCCATACTCGTTTCCATTTCCATTTTTGTGTCTATTTCCGTTTCCATTTCTATGTCTATTTCCATTTCCGTTTCCGTATCCGTATCCGTTTCCGTTTCTGTTTTTGTTTCCGTTTCTGTTTCTTTTATGTCTTTTCCTTTATGTTTTAGTCTCTTTCTCATTTTCCATTTCCTTTTTTGTTTTCTGTTATCTTTTCTCTTATTGTTTCTCAATCCCGACACCTCTGGTATTGGAGCTCCTTCTTCGACCGAAAGCTCAGCTAGCTGCTGTATGCTACAATGCACAACATGCGGTTCGGGCTACGACCTCCGTCTACTAGCAGTCATGCGCTCTAATGCTTAACGTCCTCACTAACCATTGGGCAGTCCGTTCTGACTCCAACCGAGGATTTGCTATTTGATAAAGGCTCGACTCTGACCGAACCTCTTGTTAGCTATTATGCACTCCAATGCATAATGACCCAACCTTAGGAATAAGTAGCTTCGGCTCCGACCAAAAGCTCTACTAGCTACTATATGCTATGAGGCACAACATGCATCTCAGCCTCTGACCTCCGCCTACTAGCGGCTGTGCGCTCCAACGCTTAAACAGCCTTACTCACCCGTTGACTGGCCAATCTCTGCTCTAACCGAGGACAAACTAACAAGCTCACATCTCATTTAATCTCTTTTACTTTTATTCTATTTAATTCATTTACATGTTGCTTTAGTTTCCTTTTCAAAATCATGCATGAAAATCATTTTTGTATCGTTTTGAAAACCGTGATGCATAATGCTTGTGAATGCATACGGTCTATCGTATTAGTGCTATAACATCTAAACATGCTCAATCTATTAAACATATCATTAAAAAAACCTACTTCTAACAAACATCCATCTAGCAACATTACTGTAACCTCCCCCGGTGCTCTAGTACAATATTATCCGCTTTGGGCTGAAACCTGTATGATTTTGTTCTTGAGGTTAGCCCAAAACATGTTGTACTAGGTAGGGAGGGGAACCCTACTTATAAATAATGCATTTTCTACTCTCTCAAGCGATGTGGGATTGTGCCCCACTGATATGGGTCGGACCCACACATGGGCCTTTCCTGGCCTTCACAGGGCGGGCTGCCACAATCTCCGCCCCTTGGGAACCCCACGTCCTCGTCGGCTACACTTCCGGTTGGGATTTCACTCTGATACCATTTGTAAGTCCCACGGTGCTCCCAGTACAATATTATCCACTTTGGGCCGAAACCCGCACGATTTTGTTCTTGGGGTTAGCCAAAAACGCGTTGTACTAGGTAGGGAGAGGAACCCTACTTACAAATCATGTATTTTCTACTCTCCCAAGCGATGTAGGAATTTGTCCCCATGATATGGGCCAGACCCACACCTGGGCCTTTCCTAGCCTTCATAGGGCAGGCTGTCACAATTATGTATTACGGAACATGCTCAATATCATACTATTCCAATAAAGTAGTAAACAACTTTAATATTCTATTAAAGCAGTAAATAGTCAGCATACAATTCGTAATTCTTGCGATGTAGGGTCCGAAGACCAAAACACATACGTATCATTTACCTTGTTTCTATAGCGAGTTTAGCTCTTTATCCTTTTCACGCTAATACTTTCAAAATAATTAACATTTATTCATTAACATTTATTAATTATGAACCCCAACTTTGATACTATTATTCCTCGTTCATTAACCCTAGGCAGTTACCATCATAATAGAAACTAACATCACAGTACACACCTAATTTCTTAACCGAATAATTCCTCCACATAACCGTAATTCACAGGAAACATTTTCAATTAATAGGGCACAAATCATATTTAGCAACCATAAATAGAGAACCAACATTTCATCGACAGATTAACATTCCATTTCCAATACTACAAAGAGCATATATTTGAAGTATTTTTCACAAACCAAATGGCAGTATCCATATTCTTCATCAAAAATATTCTTCACTATATTATTCCACTAAAATTCATAAAAGAAGTGAAGAGGGTTCACATACCATAAGGACGCTCGAGGGTGAAGTTGCTTCTTCCTCCATAAGCACAAAACATAAATCTCAGCACCAATATTTATCATTCATCAGAAACAGAACTTCAACAAGACATCCAACATTCATCTGTATCCCTTAAAATTCATAAAAAAACCATGGGAGAATTCCCCTTACCTGAAGATCCTAGAGCAACTTCCCTTCAAACTCTCCTTCTTCTACTTCCTCTGCCTTTTTTCCTTTCTCTCTTCCTCAAGGAGCACTTGGCCTTCTGTGTCTCTCAGCTCTCACTCATTTTCTCTCTGTCATATTTTTCTCCCACAACCACACTTTGTCTCTCATTTCTCCAGACAGGTTCTTGTCTTTTTCTTTCTCTTTGTCTCTTTCTTCTCTTCTACCAGGTATAAAGGAAATACACAGTGAGGGAACATGTGGAGCGAATCATGAAACACCCAGCATATTCGTTTGTCATATCTGGAATCACATAATCACGTGGGACCGGTCGACATCTCGGTACAGTTTAGATATCACCCGCTGCAACATAAAAATGGAATTCTCGAAAAACATGTGGTACAAGTCGACAGCTATAGTCGACCGGTATGCCTCTATCGACCGCTCGACCATTATGACCACTCCTTCATGATTCTGCCTTCTCCAAATGCCAGCGTTTCATCAACAATTTAATCTATTCTATTATTCATTTATTTTATTTCAATTAACATTTACATTTAATTAATCCCCAATAGATTCTTAACCAAAATTTCAACTGAACCAATTCTATTAATTTTTATTAATTAAATCTTCAATGATTATCCAAATAATCATATTACACCCAATTAATTTCTCAATTATCCTTACTTAATTTTGTTACGAAAAATTAGGGTATTGTAGATACACTGGTTGGATGATTCTTTATGCTCCATGTTAATTGAAAGTTTATGTTCTGTGGATAAGATTATGTTAGAATATGGAGTGGAGGAGCTATAAAGTGATTAAGTTGGAATTTCTCTATTTGCTCACTGTTTTGAAGATTTAAGTTATTTTTCCTGCTCATTGGATATTGATGGATGTTTATTTTTTGAGATAAACATGAAAGTTTAAAATAATTGAGATAAATATGGACAGTTTCGAATAATTAAGAAATTATAGGAAGTTTAAATTATTGTGTCCTTTTTTGAGTATATATATGAAAAATTTATTGACGAAGGATATGTTGATTTTGAAGGAATATTCAGAAATATACGAGTTTGTAGTAAATCGTAGTGAAGACCACCAACTAAGTGATATTGTTTGTGTTTTGCCGTAGGCCTACATTGGAAGAGTTAAGACTTGTTTGCTACCGTGTTTACTAGATTATTAAGCTATTGATCATTCTATTATTTTGAGGATGTATTGCCGTTTGATGTTGTGTTTATTAGAATTAAGTTCTTTTTAATGATGTGTTTTAAGTAAGTTCTTTTAAGTTAAAGAATTTGATATTGATCATGCTTTAAGAATTAAATTGAGGATATAGAATTGTATGCATTCACTGGCATTCATACATCATGGTTTTCAAAATGTTACGAAAATGGTTTTAAGCATGTGTTGGAAAAGAAAATGGAAACAGATATGAAATATAAATAAATGTAAATAAGTGTGACGAGATGTGGGTTCTTGAGTTGGTTACCCCACGTGGGCCATTCGGCGTAACACTCTACCTTCTCAAGGTTGACATCTCTAAATGTCTGAATGGGTAAATGAAACTAAAGTTGAGTTTAGATCAAGTAAAGTTATGTTAAGATCAAGTTAAGATAATTTAAGTTCAAGTTAAATTAAGATCAAGATAACGGTAAAAGAAAACAGAAACGAAAATTGCATATAGATTTAAAAGAGACATAACATGTGCATTGCATACTTTATATCGCTTAGTGAGCCTTAGGCTCATAGTTAAGTCTTGTGATGTAGGTAAAAAGCTAATGAGCATTGAGGATGAAGCAACTGATGGAGTGTTGCAGTATTGAACCCTTTTGTGCTATTGGCGAACTGTGGAACGACCTAGTTTTTATTTCTTTTAAAATCGCGTAAAATTTAAAATTTTTTCTTTTCTTTTATGAAAATAGATGAAGACTTTTATTTTGTAAAACCCTTTTTACTAATAGCAGTGGAAATAAATAAATCATTTTCTTTTACAATTAAATAATTTTACAACACTATTACAAACCATTCTTTTCTTAAAACCATTAGTCTAGCTAGCAACAAGATCCACGCGTGAAAATCCTTCATTAACTACTCCTTAACCTGTTCTTGTGCGTGAACCTATATTACAAGACTTAAAACTAATGAGTCTAATACTCAGGAAGTGATATAACCAAAATATCTGTATGCACATGCTATGCCACTTTAAAATCCGTATGTAGTTTCTGTTTTCTGTTATCATTCTCTTACCCAACACCTCTCATATAGCAGCTCCGGCTCCAACTTAAAGCTTAGTTAAGTGTTATACGCTATAATGCACAATATGTGGCTTGGGCTACGACCTCCGCCTACTAGTAAATGTGCACACCAACACTTAAACGGTCTCACTAACCATTGGTTGGTCCATCCCATCTCCAACCGAGGACCCATAACTCAATGTGTGATAAAGGCTCGACTCTGATCGAACCGCCTATTAGCTACTGTGCACTCCAATGCACAACGACCTAATCTTAGGGATAAGCAGCTTTGAGTATGATCGAAAGCTCTGCTAGCTATAGTACACTACAACACACAGCATGCGGCTAGGGCTACAATCGTCACCTACTAGCGGCTGTGTGCTCCAACATGTAAATAGCCTCACGCACCAATTGGTCGGCCAGTCTTGGCTCCGATCGAAGACTAACCAACAAGCTCAGATCTCATATCATATCATTTACATTTATTCCAATTAATTCAATTATTATTCGTTTCATTTCTAAAATCATGCATGAAAACCATTTTTGTATCGTTTTAAAAATAATGATGCATGCTGCTTGTTAATGCATACATTTCTATATCACCAATAAAATCCTCGAAACATGATCATTATAAATATCCTATAATCCTCAAACATAATCATTATCAATATCATTTCCAATCTAATAAATATATCATTAAAAGAACATATTTCTAATAAACACGACATCAGATAGCAATACATCATCGAAACATATCAATATCAAAATTCTATAAACCTTGAAACATAAATAATATAAAATCTATAACATAAAGAACCAAAATCTACTAAACACAGTTAGCATACAATTTCCTAATTCTTGCGATGTGGGGCCTAAAGGCCAAAACACATACATATCAACTTACTTGTCGTCCATAGCGGGTTTCAGTACTTAACGTTATCCTTCTTTCTTTTTAATACCTTCAAAGCCATATTTTTACCGAAGTGAAATTCTTATATTTAGAAGTTCATATTTATTAACGGGGTGAAATTCCTATATTTATTTCACATTTATTAACGAGTTGAAATTTCTATATTTATTAACAGATAAATCATATTTATTAACGTGGTGAAATTCCTATATTTATTTCACATTTATTAATGAGGTGAAATTTCAATATTTATTGACAGATAAATTCATATTTATTAACAAGGTGAAATTTCTATATTTATTAACAAGGTGAAATTCCTATATTTATTGACAGATAAATTCATATTTATTAACGGGGTGCAATTCCTATATTTGTTGACAGATAAATTTATATTTATTAACAAGGTGAAATTGCTATATTTATTGACAGATAAATTCATATTTATTAATGGGGTGAAATTCCTATATTTATTTCACATTTATTAACGGGGTAAAATTCCTATATTTATTGACAAATAAATTTATGTATTAACGGAGTGAAATTCCTATATTTATTTTACATTTATTAACGGGGTACAATAATTTAATTTTTGAGTTATTAATAAAAATAACGGCGTTTAAATGAAATTCATATGGGGAACAGTTCCTATATTTATAAATAGGGTACAAAATAGAATTCAATGGAACCGGTCGACTGTGCATGTCGACGGGAACCACTATGTTTCGCGAAAAAATAGAATTTTGTGAAACCAGTCGACTGTGCGTGTCGACCGAAAATTTCCGGTTGATTGTGCATTTTGACCGAAACCACTACATTTCGCAGGAGAAGAATTTCCACGTGGATCCAGTTGGCTGTGCATGTCGACCTGATCACGACTGCTCCCACTGAAAAAAAAAGTTTCCATGTTTTATGCTGCTTTGTTTTGTCCCATACTCTTCTCCATGGTTTGTGAAAGTTGTGCTCTGCATTTTATATATGTTGTCTCCTACCGAAGGCAGAGGTGGTTGATCCACAACTAAACAGAGAGAAAAGAAAAAAGAGGCTAAAGGAGGGAGAGATTGTGCGAGAGAGGGACAAAGACAGAGGCTACATTTGGAGAAAAAGGGGAAACTCTACATGCAGTAGTTTCGACAAAGGTAAGAAATATGATATGTCTAGTTAATGGAGGCCTACATCATAGGAATGTATGATTATCTGTTGCTACGAATAATTGTTGTAAATATGTGGGTTTATATAAATGTCGTTATTTTGATTCATAAATTAAATTATTGTACCCTAAAAGCGGTTGCTATGAACAGTAGACCGATGAATAGTCAATCGATCCCAAGCAATTCAAATTTATTTTATTTCCTCAACCTGCTCTTTTCTCTCCTCTAATTTCTTAAATGATTTTATATTTCCCTTTAATTAATCCGCCCTTAGTTCTTCACTTCTTCTAAATCTTTTAACTAATCTCTCCTTAATTCTTCACTTCTTCTAAATCATTTCCTTGTCCCAATAATCAGTACAATATATACCCTATTATATTATCTCAAAATTACATCAACTTAATTTCTAGATAATATATTCCATAAAGTCATTCCTTACTCAATAATCTTCATTAATTAAAATTTTCTCTAAAATCCATTAATAATTTACGTTTTACTTTTTAATCAAAATCCCCACTTAACCACTTTTAATAATTCCATCTAATAAATTTTCAATTATTCAAATAATCCAATTATACCCAATTAATTTCTCAATTATCCTTACTAAATTATGTTATGAAAAATCGAGGTTTTACAACGGTTAGGCCCCATGGGGCAGGTTTTGAGATGACACATGTATTTCGACACGTGTGTAAATGTTTTTGTAATGAATTTGTATTTTAAAGTAATGGACATGTATTTCAAAGTAAAGAGAAGTCTTCCACTACATTACTCGAATGAAAAAGAAAAGTTTTAAATTTTATGCGTTTTGCAAAGCAAAAACCTTTTAATAATGCCAGGTTTTAAGAGAATGAAAATCGGGGCGTTAAAGCCACTGGTCAAAGTGGTTGTAGCGTACGTCCCCTGCAGCAGCCTACACGTCCGTTGCTTGGCGAACATATTTTTAAACATCCCAGATTTCATGTTGGTAATGATTGTCTCTGAATTGAGGGAACCAATAACATAGGTTACGATTTTCACGAGATTTCCATTCCGTGGGATCCCACGATCGACCTTCTATATATATTCGAACGTTGATGGAGAGAAAAAATCCTATTTTCCACAGCTACTTGGATGAAGAAACGGCTCCCACCTCGGAGAATTCTCCAAGCTTTTCTATAGGTAGATTTTTATGTTTAAAGGTTTGAGTTTTTGTAAGATAATAGGAGGAAAACCATAAGGTTAGTTCTGTAGAAGAAACTATGTTTACAATCACCTTTTTCTAATCGTTTCCCATGTTTATGTTGAAATTAAGAATAATCAGGAGTTTCGAGGAATTAGTTTACGGCTCTGCTAAACAGTGCAGGGTAAGAGATGTTTTGTTTTGTGGCTGTTTCGTCTACATCACAAGATGATAGGGTAGATAGGAACTATGTAAATTGTGATATTGATGAATTATTTTTTAATAGAAAAGTATGCTGATAAATGTTGTAGATAGTTTAGGTTAAGCTATGAATTGTGATGTTGATGACTAGCTGTCATGCCTAGTTTTTTTTAATAATTAGCTAGGGTGCTCGAGAATTTACTCTTTGTTTACTCTTTACTATTTTATGAATATTGTATTTACGTTCATGCTACACATACGTTCATGAATTCATTTCAGAAAAATAAGAAAAATATAATAAACGTAAATGGTCGTTGTAGGCAGGGGTTGAGTTGACTCTCCTGCATGAGATAGACCAAATAATGTCACTCTCTCCCTTAGACTAAATTACCCATAATGATTGAACTGTAAAGTGAAAGAAAAAGAAAGTCTGTTAACTAAAAAAAAATAACATGATAAACTGCATTTCATGTTTCATATATATATATATATATATATATATATATATATATGCATATCTTGTTGAGCGTTAGACTCGTTAGTTGATTTTGTGGTATAGGTGACGATGAATTCTTTGATGAACTTCATGAAAGAAATGAATAAGGGTGGCAGTTGGAGGAGTATACTTACGGGAAAGCTAACGCGTTATTTGGAGCAAAATTGACTACAGGTATCGAAATGAAAGACAGATAAATTTCTAAAATAACTTTACTTAACATATTTTCTCTTGTATTTGGTTTTACTCACAAATATTTGGATTTATTTAATTGGATTTCAGTACTTTAGTTTAAATAGATTTTTATATTAGTACATTGATTTTAGACCAATATTATCTTATAGACTTCTGCTTCAAACATTTTAAATACATAAATTTTTATAAATGATGAGTTGTTATTGTTAAAAAAATGGCAATAAAAGGTTTTCAACGCTACCGGGACCGGTTCTACACGGTACCGGTCCTCGGTACACGGTACCAGTCCTCGGTACACGGTACCAGAGAACCGGTACCGTGTAGAACCGGGCATTTTAAATTTTGGGCAAAATGCAAATCCCGATAGGAAAACAACAATGGAATCGTAACAACGTTAGGTCGTATTACTCACCGAATCGGAGAAAAAAAAAATTAGGAGAAAGGTCCGAGTCGGGAAGCCCTAAGCTTCCCGAGTTCTCTGCTTCCAGTCGGACGAGGAATGAACCCCGCAATCCATTTTGCCGACCACCCGCAGGCTCGCCGACCTTCAGTCGGAGCGAAGACGCTTCGCGCTCCTCTCTCGGCCACGACTTGCAGAAGAAGGGGAGGGGAAGAAGACGATTTCTGTCTTATTTTTTTTAAAAAAATAAGAAATATGATTATATATGTATACCTGCCTTCCTTTTTTTTTCTTTAAACTTCATCTTCCTCTGCTTCCCCATCTCCTCCATTTCTTCTTTTTTCTCCCTAATCCCTCTTGCCCATCTTCTTACTTCTCGCCTATTTTCACTTTTTTAGATCAGATGTTGCGTCCAAGCAAAGAAGCAACGTCCAACCGCCAGGCAAACTTTTTGAAAACCGTTATCAGACCGGAACTGGTACCAGAAAACCCAGTCCAGAACTGGTACCGAAACCGGTTCTCTGTGGGACCGGTACCGGTCTTCCAAAAAGGAGCACCGGTACCGCCGGTCCGGTGCCGGACCGCTGTAAAACCGGACCGGACCGGTACCGTGCACACCTCTAGTGACTCAAGACATGACAGCACATTCCTATTGATTACCCCGTAAAATCTTCGATGAAAATGAGAAGAACCTACTATTTGATCTTGCAAACAAAAATAGAAAAAAATTTGCTCGAAAAGTAATCTCTTTTTTTGTGTTTCACTTTCCTCTCAAGCTCTACCGTGCACGTATGTATCTTCTCAAACCCTTGTTTCTCGCTTAAAAGAAACTTCATATTTTTTGTCTCATCAGAGGAACCTTTTTCCTGCTAATTCGATTGAGCAAAATAACAGAAATTTGTTCAAACATAAGGACATGACGTAAGAGAAGAAAGAGTGAAGTGAGCATTGCCAATAGCAACGAAAATGTGCAGAACAGTTTACTAGAAAATGCAAACTGAATAAAGCATTACTAAAATACAAAGAAAAGCTCTCCGCCATGGAAGCGGGATAGAACTTTAAACGTAATAAATATAGAAAATGACTGTTGGGATACACTAGTAGGAATAGTTCTCATCCCATTCCAACCTGGAAATTTATGATATGTGTGATTTACGTACGCCCATTTATTTTTCAACCATAACTCACCCACTTCCATAAATCACATGGAACAAAGCGACCATCCAAGATCGAAGCCATAGTAGAGGAAATTGAGGTTTGAAGCTTGATGGGTGGAAGCAAAATCTCAAAAAACTTGATGGGTTTCGCTGTAATGGTGGTTCTGCTGGAAATTTCAATCTCTGTTAAAGCAGATAACCTGGATTGTACTGAAAGCCTAGTTCCATGTGCGAACTATTTGAGCTCTTCAAACCCTCCTGCGTCTTGCTGCAACCCACTCAAACAGGCGGTCGCTACTCAGCTAGCCTGTCTCTGCAGTATCTACACCAACCCTGATGTGCTGAAGGCTTTGGGAGTTAATCTCACTCAGGCTCTTCATCTTGGCAGTGCCTGCGGCGTTCCGGTTGATATCAATAGTTGCAAATGTATATTGCTTTCCAACTTTTAAGCTTCCGTTCCTGATTTCTCTAATCTGATAAACTATGTTATTTTGTTGATTTCCTTCAACTTTTCTTGTGATTTGTTGATATGTTTGTTGGATATGTCTGAATTATTCAGATGAGTTCAAGAAACTCTACGTGAAACTAAAGTTTTTCTTCAAATTTCATGAAATTAGAGTAAAAACTCATGTAAAGCCTCCCCAGTCATTCGGATTGTACACTACTCGCAGATTTCTTAGTTTATTCATCTTCTGTTTGCCTAAGAAAGTTGTGTTAATCAATCTTTCTTTTTCTCTTCTTCAGTCGCAGCTCCATCTCCCCAAGCCGTGGCACCCACCGGAGGTAAGAATATTCTTACATCTTACTCTTGTTTTATACGTTTACTGTTTGTCGGATCAAAAGGAGACGACAAAGTGTGAATTCTCAAGGTTTCGCAAATTATTACATGTCTTATGAATTAGAGGGATGCGACTGTACGTTCAATCTTTCTCGTTGATCCTCCATTTATACCTTAATTGATTTTCCAAGAATCGAGCGTCGATTAGATAGAAAATATTAATACGGACCTCCATTGATCAACAAAGTCCATGACACATGATCTTTGATTCAACTTGCAGGAGCCGGTGGCAGATTAACGTGGAGTGGAGCTTTTACTTTGGTATTAATATCGACTTCAATGGTGGTTTATAATTAGACTGACTCCCCAACAACCATTTAATGATGAAATCAATTATAGTGATTATGTACTAAGTGCGGTCCTCTACTTTCAAGTCGGCGTGATTGTTGATGCAAGGCCCTTTATTTGCACACATACTATTTTCTGTATAGTCACAGTACCCATTGAACTTAAGTATTGTTATTTATTTTGGACAAAGCAAACTTGGGTAATGGAAAGTTTGTGAAATTAGTTATGCATACTGCGTAAGTCACAGCGCTCGATCTACTTCAGTCATGGGTAGGTTGTCACTGTAGCAAGCAAAGTCTAGAATCTACTCTCTTGGGCCCGTTTTGCCCAGTCCACATGGATGAAGCAAGCTAACCAAGTTGTTGGAATTTCGAGCTCGTACTACTCCGAGTTCAATGAATTTGTTAAACCCGGCTCATGTAGTTAATTAAATTAGTTCAGCCCATTTTACTTGTGCCTTGTCAATTGATTACTTCGTTAAGTTGAGAAACCCATAATTTCTACAAGAGAAAAGGAGAAAAGTTTGTTTGCAGTATTTCTTCTATTTTGATATTGCAAAAATTCAAAATTTTACAATGTGTTCCAGAGGTATATGTGTACCTTGAATGATAGACGTTTCTACCTTACAAAGAATGTACTCGTACAAAGAATATACAATTAATTACGTTAAATAAGGTATTGGTAAATAACGCATTAACACGTTAGACTAGTCTCATTAAAATTTGGCTTGTCAAATATTTCTAGAACTGGTTGGTTAAATTTGTTTAACACATTATGCATTATTGTTGAATTATTATACTCAACTGCACATATCGTGAGCAAGTAGTAGATTGACTGAGTAATTATCTTCTAGTTAACTACTATTTTATATTTATTTTATTTTATTCGATGAAATGAAGGTCATTAATTTCGCATCTATCATAAACAAAAGAAAATTTTTAATTGTTAGACAAAAATAAATCACAAAATTAGAATTTAATTTAATTTAGAAGAAGACTTTAAGATTACAATTTCTACTCATTAGCAACCTGAAACCCTATTCATCTTTTTAATTTCATTACTAATGCAAATTTATCAATCAACTAATCTGAATTATTTATAAATTTTACGATGTTTATAAAATATTATTTAAATTAAGAAAATTAACAAATCAACTACCGTATTTTGTGATTAATGACAAATCAACCACTAAATAATTTTTGTTAACAACTTAAACATAGAATTATGAGAAATTGACGACATAAACATTACGGTTACGTTTTTCGTTAAAAAGTGTTGTTGTTTTGCGGTGGAACATTGTCTTTCTACTAAGCAGTTTTAAAATATTACTTTCCGTAGGGGAACGACGACGTTCCTCTGCAGAAAAACGACGTTACGCTACAGAACGTCAATGTTCCACAGTGGAACAGTGGAACGTCGTCGTTTCGCTTAGAGAAAGATTACATTCTACTGCAGAAAGAATACTTTTAACGGAGAAAAGATTACTTTCCTCTGCGAAAAGTGATAAGCATTGGACGACGACGATGGACCAGGAAGAGGAAAGAGAAGATGTTGATGGGAACTAGATTATGAAATCAAGAGAAGGAAATTGTTTTCGACGACGAGAAGATGATCGAAAGAAAACGCGGGGATTGTTTTCAACGACGAAAAGACCATGTTAGAGCTTCCCAGAATTGTCTTCATGGCAATATTACTTCCATTATTGCGATTTAAACATAAAACCGAAGTAGAATTAGAATTTATAGAAAGTAATATTTCGGCATCGTCTTCGCGATATTGATTCTTTCAACAGGTAACGGTGATATTTGCTTTGTCTATTTTTCATAGTTCAGTGTTTAAGTTGTTAGCAAAAATTGTTCAGTGGTTGAGTTGTCATTGATTACAAAATACAATAGTTAATTTGTTAATTTCTCTTTAATTATTTCCTTTCTACTCTTAAGAAAATATAATTATGGATAACTTATTGCATTTCATTATTCTTTGGATTAAACACAGACAGTTAGATATTTTCATATTCTATAAATAAATCAAATTATTAACATTAATAGTTATTGTGATGTTCCATATCATAAATTATTTTTCTTACTATTTTTTAATTCATTTAAATCTTGCTTTTAAAATAATGTAATGGAAGTTTTAAAAGAAATTTCATTTAAAATCCAAACGTAGTAAAACCCAACATAAAATAAAAATAAATATTCCTAAAATATTTTAACTTCAATCAAAATATTTAAAAGCAGAATTACAATAAAAAGTCTTTCTTTTTCAATCTATTTTTCTTAAATCTTTACCCACAAGTCAATTTCACTCCAACAATACCATAGTTATCATCAACTACAACATTCATGTATTTTCTCATTATATATTTCATCAAGAGTATCATCAGCTACATCAGTTCATTTATGATTGTAACGCTTCCAACTTGATATTTTGGCATTTTAACCACAAAGAAAAAGGAATATTTTTTGGATTTTTATTCTTTCGTATTTTGAGAAAAAATTGACTCAATTATATATCATGAGCATAAGATCCAATTTTTCGTAACAAACATATATTTTTGTTTTCAGTCTTTTTTTTTTTCTTTCATTCTTTTAATTTTTTTGTTTCATTGACATTGGAATGTGACACCAAAGCCTCAAACCATTGGGAACCAAGTCCACCAAAGTCTCAAATCATTTGGGAATAAACCCACCAATGCCTCTAATCATTGGTGCCGAATCGCCAAAGCTTCTTACATATTTTTCTTTTCATCTTTTTTTCTTTCTTAATAAAAACATATGCACAAAATCACTTTCAGTTCTTAAGAAAAACATTTTTCATGATATATGAGATGTACGTAACACATAATAACAATCTGACTCATTAAATTATGCATAAACATAAAACTTAATATATGTATAGTCAACATAGGAAGCATATCCTCGATCAACATCTCCAAAATAAATAGTAAACAGCAAGTAGTAAGCATATCCTTGATCAATAGTCCAACATCTCAAACATAACAGTAAACAATAAGCAGTAAGCAGATCCTCGATCAATAGTTCGTGGGCATCAATAGCAGAACAACATCATAAACATAAAATATCCTAGCACTTTGTAACGTAGGTCAAAGGCCAAAAACATACAAACATTACTTACTTGGAATTCTTATTAACATCTGTTCAATAACATATCCAACATTTGTTCCAACATGTTTGTTTCCCTTGAAATTAATAAACGAAATTGGGTTAATAAAGGAAAGGGATGGAAATTTATCAACTACTCTATTTGAAGGACCTAGGAACAACTCCATTATTTCGTCGTTCATCACCATTGCCCATCCAATTTTACGAAGTCCTAACTGTAGAAGTGACGTGCAATGAAATCTGCACGTGGTAGGTTGGTTGGAAAAAGATTATCTTAAGTTACAACCTTTTGTTACCAAGGAATTTCTTTAAGAAAAGAATTCACTCCAATAAGAAAATTGAGAGTTTTGTATAATCTTACAAAAGAATTTCACCAACGGAATTGGCGAGAAGATTGTATCGAATTGACGAAGTTCTAGTAATGCTCCCAAACACCCAAACTTCCAATACTCATAATCGCAAGGATAAAAAATAATTCAAGAGATTGCAAAAATAATAGGTTCGGCTAAGAGAAATCTAATTGATCAAAAATCTCCCTTTCATAAAGGGTCTAAGTGGCGTATAAATAGCCCACAATTAAAAGAAAAATTTATAAATTAAAGATAGATTTTGGTTGTTGCATATCTCCAACTAAAATTCTCTAACTAAGTTCAAATAACTAAATTATCTATTTGAAAATAAATATAAGATCACCAAATAACTAGAAAACCTAGGCAAACCTAAGATAAGAATGTGCATGAATTGCAAGAAATGTCTCGACTCTCTTCGATTTTTGGTTGACCGCCATTCATCTCGGTTGACCGCTTTTCTGCACTTCAACATATGTCGAGCAATCTATAATATTTTCAGTCGACCGAGTCTCCTTCTCTGGTCAACCGCTTGCTACTATTCTGCTCTTTGTAGCAATTTGGTCGACCTGCACTCTGTGTTTTACACATTTTCAATCTTCTAAGTCTCAATAATCAACCTATAAGCTACATGGACTTAGACAAACATATTAGTAAAGATTAATACTATTGTTATAGGGTATTTCCTGTAAAGATCATATATAATCATAGTGATAAACATATTAATCTCATACAATTTATAAACAACTTATTAACAACTAAATCATTTATTATCAAAACAAATAAGGCTAAAGTCTTTTAGGGTAACAATCTCCCTCTTTCTGATGATGATAAATATATATTAAGTTGTTTATGATACTCCCTAAGCATGAGCATGATGTATTGTATATTATAATCTTTTCCCCTTAGTTTATGTAATTTATCTTTATTTTTGTTCATGCAATTCATGTTATTCTAACTAACATAACTTAATATCACTTTCCTCTCCCCCTTTGGCATTATAAAAAAGAAATCAAGGAGGAAAAACAACAACTAATCATCAAATCAAATCAACATATTAATTCACATTTCAATTAAAAACAAATACTACTTCCCCTGTGACATTGACCATAGAAAAGTTGGGGCTAATTAGGAAATCAAAACAAATAATTCAAATATCTCCCTCTTTGACATTTTCCAAACATAATTAATTGGGGGGGTTCAAATAAGAGAATTAAAAAAAATCCAATAGAAAATTTTTCCTCTTATCTCAAGTTAAAAAAAAAAATTTCATTTTCCTTTCCCTCTTTGAATACCAATTGTAGGGATGAAAATGTATAAATCTTTGATAGAAAAAAAATATATCATTCAACTTAAAAATATTTCTCTTTCTATGTCAATATACTAATTCAATCAATGGGTATAAACCAAAACATAAAAATAATCAACAAACCAATCCGATGATCACATTTTATAAAAGCAATTGTTGGATCGATACCAATTATAAACATTCAATTTTTCATAAATAGATACCAATTGTAAGATTTATAGCACTTGAAGAATTTATACAAATTGAAGTATTAAACATAATTTAAATCCTATGATATCAAAAAATATGCATATTATATGATCAATGTAAATCAAAAGTATAAATGATATAATAATCTAACATACATACTCTAGAAAGTCTCTCATCATTCAATATCAAAAATATTTATTTGAATAAGAGAACCATCCAATCTAAAACAAGGCTCAATTGTCTTTCTTAGGAACCCAAATCTTTTTGAGTCATTGTGTTTTAGGCTTGGTTGCTTTAGGAACCCAAACAAATTTAAAACTAATTATTTTGCCATTTCATTTCAATGGACAATAAAATGATTAATGTTATATGCATTTAAATGCATTACAAATCGATGGTCAAACAAATAAATTTTCATAAGTCTTTTTCTTAGCAAAGGATTGATAGCCTCTTTTGGCTTTAGCGAACGTAACCTTTTGTTTTCCTAAAAGCATACTCAAATTTTTGCTACCATTAGTGAATTTCAAAACAATAGAATTCAAATTATTATTTTTGACCCTTAATTCACTAACATCAATTTCAAGAGGTTTAATAGTAGCATTCAAATTTTCATTCATACTTTTCAAATCACCAATTTGATTTTCAAAATAATTAACCATGTTATTATGCTCTTTCATCAAATTGTTATTCTCCTTCTTCAACAATTTATATTTACGTTTAAGCACATTGAATTGATCAAATAATTCATTAAAGGCATCGAACAATTTATCGTTTCAATATGATCATCTAAATCACTAGATGAATTATGTATCTTTTCCTCTTTAGCCATGAAGAAAAAAATGGATACGTCTTCAATTTTGGAAGACGAATCCTCATTGCTATTGTCTTATGTTGATGCACCAATGGAATGAGTTTAGGAAAGGATGAACCTGGGCGGTTAATCGTCAGTTGAGGTGAACGACTGGTGGCTTCACAAGTAGAATTGGGCGATCGATCAACTGAAGGGTTGAACGATCGTGGTTATACAAATTCGAACGTCCGCTAATTTCTAGTTGAATAGTGGACATAGAGTAGTTGTAGGAACTTCTATATATTGCCGCAAAACCACTTTAGGAAGTTCCGACTTTAGAAACCCATATCTCAATGAAAATAGAAGCTTTTCTCATGAAATTTGGACAGCGACCTCTTCAATAAAGTAAGAATATCTCCTCCAAAAAATAAGTCTAAGAAACGCCACAAATATGGAAATATACACTGATGAATTAGGTTGGCCGAAAATAACAAGAAATCACAACTTGCACCTTTGTATGGAAAACTCCACCAATATAATTCTTCTTGAAAGTTGAACACTTTTTCACACGTTCTTCTTCAAGAGAACAAGAACACGTAAACTCATAAGAAAGATTACTCAACTCATAAAGTAACTTCAATTATGATATAACACCATAACTCTGGATGAACACACCAAAGGAAGAAAGAGGAATCACTCTAATTTCATAAACAAAGCAAAACTTTAATATCCAACTCACAATCACGCAAAGGGGCTTTAAATAGCCAATTACAAACTATAGAATATGAAGCAATAAAATAGGAAACTAAACACTAAATCAGCTAACACACACACTTGGTCGATTACTAAACTTAAAACTACTAAACTTAGCTTAGGTAAATTACTTAAATTATCCATAGTTCCTTTCTCTCCAAGTCTTGTTGGCTTTTGATAGCTATTTCCTCTTCAAGCTTGGCCACTTGGATGGTTTGCATATCCATGTAATCTTCAGCTTTCCTTTTGTCTTCATGCTCGACCACTTAGGATGGTTTCCATAACTCTTATTGTCTTGAACTTTCTTGATCCCTAAGCTTGACCTCTTGAGCTGATTTCCATAGTAAAACATACGTGGGCTTCCCTTGGTCTTCATAAGTTGGTGGCTCCTCCACTTGACTCATTATTGAGTTACCTTCCAAATGATTAGAAAGGTAAGTGTTGATGAGTCTTTGAGCCCTAGTCCTTGTGATTGGACATTGAAATCCATCATCTTCTCTGGGTTTTTGAGGATTTGACCTTAAATCTTCTTCAAGCTCTGGCTTCATATCAACCTCTTTATCATCAATGTAATAAGGTAAGTCTTGTACATTAAAAATGGATGACACTCCATATTCCTCCGAAAGTTCTAATTTGTATGCGTTGTTGTTGATCCTCTCCAATACCTTGAATGGACACCAGCTCTAGGCATGAGTTTATATCTTCTACATTTGTTTTTGAACTTCCACTTATGTTTGATCTTGAATGACTCCAAGATATTTTTGGATGCTTGATGAATGTAATCCATTCCCTTTCTCTTTGAACACATACAAAATAAGTTCTCAAAATATGATCAGAGAATCTTCATGCTCAATTGTTGATAGATGGAATCTGTAGTTCATCATCCTCCCGAGGTTGAAAAGGATTCGACCTCGAATCTTTTTTTTTTCCATAGTCTTCTTTACCAAAATAAGAAGATAAGTCATGGACCATGAAACTTACAATGGCTTCAATTTTTTTCATGAGCGTAATAAGGAAACAAGTCTTGTTTGCTGAAGTACATCGACACTCTTAAGTTCCTCGAAAACTCATCCTCGTGCAATTTACAATGGCTTCTATAATACCCCGATATCATTTTCCCCATATACGCAATGTAATTGATCGTCGGGATCATTAATATGTTACATTTCGTATTAATGGGATAAAATATTTAAGAAGAAAATGTGAAGAAAAACTGTAAAATGGAAATTCGGATGCATGCGGATGACACAGGGACGAGAAATGTCGTCCGCAAACACCTGGAACGTCGTCCCTGCATTTTGGGACGATGTAGGACGAAGCCTTCACATACTAATTTGTCCCCTATCTCTAACTGGACAATTTTGGACAAATGCAGACGAATGTGGATGCATACGGACGCGGTGATTTTGAATCTGTCCAATTTCTGGACAGTTTTAAATGCATGCAGACGATTGCAGATGCATGCGGACGCGATGATTTTGAATCTGTCCAATTTCTGGACAGTTTTGAAAAACTGCAGACACAGGATGCGAACGACTTCCTTTGTCCAAATGACAAATTTGAAAGAACGCGGACGAAGGCAAGGACGCCATCCTTCATCTAGATATGTAATTCTGCTTGAGGAATGGCAATTTTGGACGCACAAGGACGAGCCCAAGATGACTCCTTGCATCCAAAATGTCCCAAACCTGTGAATCAATTAAGTTTTAAAAATAGAAACTCTTGTCGTTTTGTCAATTAATACGCACTCAGCCGACCATGGAGACTCCCCCATGCCAGACTTCGCCTCCCACCATGCCACACTTCTCCATTTAGTGTACAAACGTTTCCCTCCAGGTATGGCTTCCAATTTAAGCATCCTTCTCCACCTTTCTCCCATCTAGCTTTTCTTCCTTTGCGTGAGAGAGTTCCTACGAGAGAGAAAAATGATCTAGTGTTGTGGGAGTCCTCTCGGAGCTTGTGTTCGTGTGATTTTCTTCAGTGTGTACTTGAGTGAAGTTGGAGCTCTATAAGCTGGGAATTGCTGTCCGTGATTGATTTCGTCATCAAGGGTAAGGAGTTGGGTTGAGTCTTGGTCATTTGGAGGCCCTACCCACAAGTAGTGTGTATGAGTTGTGTTGATTTTCTTTGTTGATATTCTGCAGATATTTCCAGCAATTTTCTTTACTACCAGTTCTGTGATTCAATGCTTTACTTTGATATAGATCGATGCTTTACTGTAATAAAGAAGTGATGAATGCATAATGCTTATAAAAGTGATGAATGTTTAAATGATATTCTTTGATGTTGAGCCCTGTAGTTGCAAAGAATGATGAACTAAGACCACACTACGTTATGTTAATGCAGTTATTGTCTTACTTGTTGTATTGATAGCTTCCAAATGTATATGTGTTGTTTTATCATGCTGTTGTTAGTGTGGAAATCTGTGATAATTGGAATAATCCTTAATCTAAGCATATTTAATTTACTAGACTATTAATCATAATTACTCCCTTGAGCATGTTTAATTAACTAGAATTCTACACATGTTTAATTAACTAGACTATTAATCGTAATTACTCCCTTGAGTATGTTTAATTAACTTGAATTCTAAGCATGTTTAATTAACTAGACAATTAATCATAATCACTCCCTTGAGCATGGTTAGTTAACTAGAATTCTAAGCATGTTTAATTAATTAGACTATTAGTCATAATTACTCCCTTGAGCATGTTTAATTAACTAGAATTTTAAGCATATTTAATTAACTAGACTATTAATTGTAATTACTCTCTTGAGCATGTTTAATTAACTAATTAACTAGCTAAGAATGTTTAATTAACTAGACTATTAATTATAATTACTCCATTGAGCATGTTTAATTAACTAATTAACTAGAGTAATAATTGTAACAATGACCCTTAATCTGAGCATGTTTAACTAATCCTAGCATGTTTAATTAACTAGAATTGTAAGCATGTTTAATTAACTAGAATAACAATTGGAACTAAGTTGTTAACTCTAATGCTTTACTATCAGATGCACGTAGTT
Organism: Begonia loranthoides; assembly: GCA_022433065.1. Taxonomy (NCBI): domain Eukaryota; kingdom Viridiplantae; phylum Streptophyta; class Magnoliopsida; order Cucurbitales; family Begoniaceae; genus Begonia; species Begonia loranthoides. The sequence goes on along the minus strand of CM039470.1, from coordinate 10,641,451 downwards.
CTAAGTTCTTCTTATACTCGATTCATGTTGCTATCCATGTCTATTTAATGTCGTCATACTCTTAAGAAGCATGCTTTTTTTATTTGAATAGTTATTTAACTTATGATCTCAGTTTAATAGCATGTTCTGATTGTTGCTTCTTTTACCGCGGTGTTCTGTAAATTCAAGCATCCCATTCACTGTTTTAGTTCGCTGCTATGATTGTTCTCTTTTATGCATTTTAATTACTATTATTCACCTATATACGCTTTTCAATTATCATAACTTTCATTTCTATGCACTATTCAATTATTGTTATTGTTATGTTATACGGTATCAACATGCATCATGCTAATAGAAACAGTTAGGGAGTGCCACCGTTGGGGTGGTACTCACATGCATTATGTGAGGAAAGATGATAAAGAATGAATGAAAGAAAAGAAAAATGGGGAGTTAGGGGATGGACAGGTAGTTTGGATCTAATCAGGTAGACTAGACTAAGCCCCTCCCTCGTCGGGAGTGGGACCAACTGCCCTAGGTGGTTAGAAGCCGAGAACAAACTATCCCTCTGCCACAAATTCTTCTAATCTCTCGCTCGATGTACGAGTAAAGAAAGAAAGAATGAAAGTAAAGAAAAGGTTGGTTTGGGGCAGTACCCATTCCAGAAAGAACTAAAGAGAGGCATAAAGCATGCTGCATAACCTCAATTCCTTACTGGGCCTTTAGGCTCACGTATTAGTTGTGGTGTAGGTACTTGTACGAGAAAACGATGAACAGATCAAGAAGTAAGGATGAAAGATTTGCACGTGCGGGACTTGAGGTTGGCCAGGCTAAGGAAAGTAAAAGAGAAAAGCAATTTGTAATTAATACGTAATGAATTGTGTAGTATTCCTAAAGTAAATTCTTTACGCTTCCACTACGTTTTGATAAATGATGTTTTGCTTCCGTTATGTTTTGACAAATGATATTTTACTACTATGGTTTGCTTCCGCTATGTTTTGATAAATAATGTTTTGTTTCCACTACGTTTTGCTAAATGATTTTATAACTATAGTTTCCTACCGTTTATAACGATTTTCATAACGAGTATAACGAAAGGGTTTTAACGATCCAGCTTTTTAGAAAGGAACTCTTATTTATTTTAGTTATTTTAATAAATTTTTAAATTTAACGCATTTTTAAAAGGTTATGAAAAAATTGGGTCATTACAGCTTTCTTCACACAATCTCTTCTCATGCTTAAACGAAAACTCGGATACTTGATTCTCATTCTTTGCCATAAAGTTAAAAGTAATGTAGACCACCTCTTTCAATTTATCAATAAATCCTATAGATACATCCTTTTGAACATCCTTAAGTATGTGTGGACTAAGAAAAATTCCTTGATAGCTTCTTAAGTTATCTTTTTCTCCGGCATGGCTTGCTAGACTCCCTGATGTGCGAACGATAGAATTTCAGAAACGATGCAAAAGCCCACAATTCAAAATTTCATAGAATCTCTAAGAAAACTTCAACTCCAACTAAAACAACCCTAATCAATGAATTTCAGTGCGATATTTTGACACAATCTCAAGGGATGAGTTATGAAGTAACCCTCAAATTTCATGGGAAAATTCCAAGGGACGACCGAGATATGACAAAAATGGGCAGGTCGATCAGAAACTATGTTGACGATGGATGATGGGTGGTCGTTCAATGTGGATATGTTGATCGACCAGTCGGCTTGGGAAAAAGTTGCTAACTTGGCAACTTTTTATCCTTCAAAGAATTCCTCCTTGATGAATCAAAAGAGAATTCTCACTAACAAAAAAAGTGAGTTTGATTGCAATATTCGAACTTGTTCACCAATCGAAATTGGCTCAAAAAATTACAACAATCCAAAGATCAAGTAATTTTCACAACACTTGAACTCTAGTTTTTCAATCACAAGGATTTCAAGTTCCAACAATCCAAGAGAAAGAGAGAAATTAGCCAAAGCTAAAAAGGATTTTTATTCTTCAAAAACTAAAAACTTCTAATGAGTTTTGGTGGGGTATAAATAGCTCACCTTGAAAACAATTCTACTAGAAAAAGATTGGCTTATAGTTTTCCCTAACCAACCCTATCTATCAATTTGAAATTTAAAATAACATGAATTTAAACTATCTAGGAAAACTTTAAAATAACTTTAAAATCATTATACTAAAGATTTAAATGTATTTGAACTTCATTCAATTTGAATGAATTTAAATTTGTGACCCTTCCTCCTCATTGGTGGATTACTCATCAAATTGCCAACTAAGCACATGTGTTGGCATCTCTTGATCCACTTCATTAAGTATGCCTTCATCTTGAATCTTTGAATCTTAAAAATAATAAACCAAATAATACTTTAAAAGCTTCTTTGAATTAAGTCTTGTAAGAATTCCTTGGGCCACATCATAAGTTGGTCTTCATATTTATTTGAGCCTCTAATCCGGGTAAGTGAAATTGGACCTCTTAAACAGAAACATAGCTCTCTGTTCATAGACCTTTTGACATGGTAAAATAAACTCCAAATTAAACGAATCACCCAATTCTGGAAAGCTTGAGATGTCAGCTACAATCTTTATGAAGAATACTTTTTGATATAAAATATTTAAAGTCATCGAAACTATCAAATAGTACTTAGGGTCGGATCAACAATATTGCATTTTGCCATAAGTCTTTTAAACTTGTGATTGATTTTCCACTTATGCTTCATCTGGAAGAACACCATAATATATTTGAATGCTGGATGAATGTAATTCATCCTCTTTCTCCTTTGAACCTCTTCAAAATAAACATAATAAATATTATTAGAAAATTTCCATGCTTGATTGCGAATAGAGGTAATCCGTGGCACATCACTCCTACCACGAACTTCCTTTACCAAGATGATGCACCACGAAAGTGTTGCTTGAAGTGGTGATGCTCGAAGTTCACAAATTGGTATGCAAAGTTTGCCATCTTTGACAAAGGTAACCCTTGTAATGGTGTATTGGCCACTAACTTTGCCTTTCCCTTTTTGTACTTGGTCATATACGGGTAACATTCTGATGCGCCAAGCGAAAAGAGGTAAGAAACTTAACCTGTGAGTGGTCGATTGTTTGAAGAGGAGTTGAATGACCGAGGCTTTAATTTGTGGAGGAGCAGTTGATCACATGATGAAAGAGAACGACCACAAATGATCATCCGCAAATTTGTAGGCAGAAAAGCGATCGAAAGACTGAAGGAAAAATAAGACAGATTTGATCGTCACGGTTGGTTGGCTAAAGGCAGTGAATGAACAGCTAAGCAGAATCTTTCTATACTTTCGCAACTCACTTTATGGAAACTCCAACTTTGGAAACCAATATCTCCCTCAATTTAGAAGCTTTCTTTATGAAATTTGGAACACTACTTCCCTAATGAATGAAGAAGAACTCATCTAAGAAATAATACTAAGAAATTCCACGGATTTGGAAATATTCACTAGAGAAGTAGATTGGCTAGAAATAGCAAGAAGACATAACTTGCACTCCCGTATGGATGACTTTGCCAATGTAACTCCCATTGAAAGTTGAACACCACTTCATACACTCTCCCTTCAAGAAGTAAAAGCATAGATGCCAATAAGTGAGATTACTTAACTCACAAGTAACCTCAATTTGTGATGCAACACACACAAAGAACATTGGATATAACTCACCAAAGGTTGAAAGAGGAATCACTCCTATTTTGAAACAAAGTAAAAGCTTTTTAATATTCAAACTTCACTTTGTTAAATACTTACATAAGGTGGCTTTAAATAGCCAATTACAAACTATAGAATAGTAAACAACTTAATAAGAACAATATCACTAAATTGGCTACCATGTACACTTGGCTGATTCTTTACTTAATAGTTACTAGGTTTTTAAGTAACTTAACTAAAAGTAAATTACTTAACTAATTATTGCTTTCTTATTTCTAAGTCGTGATGGTTTTTGGGAGCTTTCCTTCATTATGCTCTGCCATTTGGGAAGGTTCCCATAAGTCAACATGTGTTGTCTTTCCTTGCTCTTCAAGCTTGGCCACTTAGGATGATTTCCATAACAATCATGCATTGTCTTTTCTTGATCCCCATAAAATGTTGACTTTTCCACTTATGCTTGATCTTAAATAACTCCATGATATTTTTGGATGCTTGATGAAATGCCTTCCATCCTCTTTCTTCTTTGAAAACCTACAAAATAATCACTCAAATTAGAGTTAGTGAATCTCTGTGCTTCATTGTTGATAGATGGAATCCATAGTCCATCACATTCTAGCAACTCATTTTTCAAAAATAATGCAAAACTAGGTAAGTATTGTTTGAAACCATAAAACAAACAACTATCAAGCTTAACAAAATCATCATCATCATCCTCATGGTCATGGGAGTCTTGCTAATGAACCAAATCCCTTTCAACAACATAAAATATCAAAGTTTTCTTCAAGATAGTAATATGTTCTTCTTGCCCCAAAATAGCAAGTAAGTCCAATACCATGATTCATTAAGATCAAGAACAATCCTCTTTGATTACCACTATGCATGCTAACAATGTCATCCACAAATGAGTTTCCACGATAATTAAAGAGAACATCCTTATCATAACGATTGTCATACCAAATTGATAACTCAATACAAATAACATAAGAATCATTAATTCATCTAATTCTAAGAATCTGAGTAATCAACTTATCTAAGGGCACCTACCTCTTTGACATAATCATAGTAGTCTTCATCCGATTTTGTTTCGATGCTTCATAATCTTTAGCAACTTGCTCTAGTTGAAATGGAGCTAGTTTGGTCACCCTTCCATTATATTTGAATGAATCATAATTAGAATAACTATTAGAATACCCATCATGTGAAGGCCTCCTATCATAAAGCCCTGATATTCCCAAAAACACATGGCTTGCACTTATTGGAATCATATCACATATCATTTTGTCATTAAAACTTCCAAAAGAAAAATCAACAAAAGCTTGCTTGTTTACCTTAATGTCTTCTTGGTCATTCAACAAACTCAAATTTCCATAAGATTCATGGAAGTCACATTGGTGAAACTTCTGTCATCATTGATTAAAGAACATACTTTTTTCTTGATTAGACATCGATTGTGAAAATTCTGCACCTTATCAATGTGCCACCATAGTTTGTAAGGAATTATATATATGAATATCTCCCAGCTAAGCCTTTTAACTATATTCATAGAAGTCATGTTAACACAAATTCTATCATCAATTAACAAAGAGCAAACCTTGTCCTTGTTGGAGCATTGGCTATGAAAAGTTTGTTCCTTTTGACAATCCACTTATTGGGTTTGGAGAGTTAGATCACTTTGAAGCTTTATGCCGAAGGGTTCTCTTTGACTATAATACATTTCCTTTTGTGACTTCTCTTCTTCATTGATTGCTACTAACAATTCATCTTCACTCTCTCGTATTGTTGTTGTTAAGGAGACAACGTTGTCCTCTATATGTTCTACTTTCACTTCTTGCTCTTGGATTGTTATAGGCTCTAAAGATAGTAATGACCCTTCTTGAGGTAATATAACATCTTCTTCAAGTTATTCCTTTGCTCCTAGGGCTTCTTGTAATACCTTAACATTGTCTTGTGTTGACAAAGTTGGAGCGCATGCTAAACTTGATTTCAATTTGTCAAGTCGTTGAACTATTCTTTCAAATGAGACATTTATGTTAATGAATCGAGCTTATTTACCTTTGGGAAATCTCTTCTCATACTAGTTGCTGGTGGTAAGGATGGGATGGTCTTGATCAATCTTGGATCATGCTTTCTTCTCAAAATTCTCTTCATCAAACCCCACGTTTTGATGTCATCTTCTCCATCTATTCTTCGTTCATTTTTCAAATCGCTCCACCATTAATAAGCTCTTCCTTTAAGCCTTGAAGAAATATGTTTTACCAAGGTCTTCTCTGAATAATAAGTACTCTAAAAAATCTCCTCAATTTCATCTTCCCATTCTAAATAGTCTTCTGTACATTTTGACTTGCTGAAAGTAAGAATAGATGATTGTAAATCCTCCTCATCCTTAATATAATTCATTGAGTAGCTCTAGCCTCTTGTTATTATGTTAAAATAAAAGTCTCAAACTTTGAAGAAAAATAATCAGGAATTTTGGCTCTGATACCAAGATGATGCGCCAACGGAATGAGTTTAGGAAACCTTGGCGGTTGATCGTCCGCTAAGGTGAACGATCAGTGGCTTCACAAATAGAACTGAGCGGTCAATCAGCTGAAGCATTGAATGACTAGTGGTTTTACAGATTCAAACATCCGCTAATTTCTATTTGAATAGTGGTCTACCAGCTGTAGATTGGAGATCGATCGGTTGAAGGAATTTTTATATATTGCCGCAAAACCATTTTAGGAAGTTCCGACTTTAGAAACCCATATCTCGATGAAGGCTAAGAAATGCCACAAATATGGAAATATGCACAGATGAATTAGATTGGCAAAAAATAACAAGAAATTACAACTTGCACCATCGTATGGAAAACTCCACCAATTTAATTCTTCTTGAACACTGAACACCTCTTCACACGTTCTTCTTTAAGAGAACAAGAACATGGATGCTAATAAGAAAGATTACTCAACTCACAAAGTAACCTCAATTGTGATATCACACCACAACTTCGAATGAATACACTGAAGGAAGAAAGAGGAATCACAACAATTTTAGAAACAAAGCAAAGCTTTAATATTCAACTCAGTTCAACTGTCCAAACAATCACACAAGGGGGACTATAAATAGCCAATTACAAACTATAGAATAGAAAATAACAAAATAGGAAACTAAACACTAAATCGGCTAACACACACACTTGGTCAATTACTAAACTACTACTAAACTTAGCTTAGGCAAATTACTTAAATTATCCATAGTTACTTTCTCTCCAAGTCTTGTTGGCTTTTGGTAGCTACTTCCTCTTCAAGCTCGGCCAATTGGATGGTTTGGATATCCATACAATCTTCAGGTTTCCTTTTGTCTTCATGCTCGACCACTTAAGATAATTTCCATAACTCTTCTTGTCTTAACCTTTCTTGATCCCCAAGCTCGGCCTCTTGAGTTGATTTCCATAGTAAAACATACGTGGGCTTTCCTTGGTCTTCACAAGTTGGTGGCTCCTCCACTTGACTCATTATTGAGTTACCTTCCAAATAATTACAAAGGTAAGTATTGATGAGTCTTTGGGCCCTAGTTTTTGTGATTGGAGTCCATCATATGTGGCCTTGGCCCCTAGTTGGGACATCATATGTGGCCTTGGCCCCTAGTTCTTATGATTGGACCTTCCAAATATGAAGCTTTCTTTTGAGAGGCCTTAAGTGTCATTTTTACTTTTGGGCAATCGGATTTGGTGTGACCGGATTTTCCACATCCAAAGCAAACGATGCCCTTCTCCCCTCTCCTTTTTCTTCGTTTGAGGTACTTGCTGAATTTCTGAGTCATTAATTTAACCTCTTATCATCTTCATCTTCTTCCATGAAATCAACTATGTTGCTTGATGAGGAGGGCAATGTTATTTGATTTGGAGATTCATTCTCCTTTTGTTCCTCCTTTTCACTGTCCATCATTGTGATCTCATGCATCATTAGGGAACCGATGAGTTTCTCCATCTTTAATACCTTAAGATCACATGCCTCTTAGATTGCCGTTACCTTTGGTTGTCAAGTTCATGGTAGAAACCTAAGAATTTTCGTCACCAACTCTTCGTTGGGATAAACTCTACCAAGCACTTTTAAACTATTAGTAATGTTAGTGAAATGAGTAAACACATGACTAATTGTTTCATATTTATCCATGCAAAACAATTCATAATCATGTATAAGCATACTTCATTTATTTTCTTTTACTTGATTAGTGTTATAATAGTGATTTAACACAAATAAGTTTGCAAGTAATAGCAAATATAAAGAGTAAGAGATAGAGAAATGACATCAAGTTTGTTATCGTGGTTCGGCAACGCCGCTCTACGTCCAAGCTTCAAGGTCTCCCTTTGAAGATCCCTTAACTTAATAACCTCCCCAGTTATTGTTGATTGAACTTCACGGGTGTCAATCAATCCTTTACAAGACTATTACAAGGCATCACCCTTTTCCTTTGACTATTCACGAGACATCACCCATTTCTCTTGACTATGATGGGATGTCACACTTTTCTCTCACTCAAGTACAAGAATTGGAAATATTACAATAAAAGATCTAAAGCCTAAGCTCTCCAAATGTAACTCTCAAGTTTGGAATGGAGAGCTAGGCTAAGCACTTAATTTGCTGAGAGAAATCCAGTAATAAAATCAGCAGCGGTATGGTATGATTTCTCTCTATTAGTTCTTCTAATGACTTCAATTTATAAAAACTATCCAGCGGTCACCACCCAACTCGTCTGATCGACCCCTTTCCAATCATTGCAAATATAGCCGTTATAATTCTGTCTGTCCGGTCGCCTACTTCTTTGTCTCATGTCGACCGCTTTTATGCATTACAAGAAATGTCTTGACTCTGTCCAATTTTTGATCGACTGTCATTCATCCTAATCTACCGCTCTTTTGCACTTCAGTGTATGTCAACCTCTGTAATATTTCTAGTCGACCGTGTCTCCTTCTACAGTCAATCGCTTCCTGCTATTCTGCTCTCTGTAGCAATCTGGTCAACCACCCAGTCGACATCTACTACATGGTTTGCACATTTTCAATCTTCTAAATCCCAATAATAAACCTACAAGCTACATGAACTTGGACAAACATATCAATAAAGATTAATACCTTTGTTAGAGGGTATTTCTGATAAAGATCATATATAATCATAATGATAAACATATTAATCTCTTACAATTCATAAATAAGTTATTAGCAACTAAATCACTTATCATCAAAACAAATTCCATGTCAAAATCCCAACCAAAAGACTAGAGATAATGGATAGATCCTAAACTGAGACTAGAAACCTAAAACAAAAGAAAATAACAAATGATCTCAAAGTTTGCCCAGGCATACGTGCATTAGTGACAAAACTTGAAAGTTTCCATTATATACGTTTGACTTTCAAAACTCTCTAAATACTAAAAATTTCTGATTTACCAAAAATTTCTATCACAACCCGAAGGGGGGCCGGACAGAAACGCCGGGCCAAACGACCCAGTCTTTGTAGAAGACCCGGTCGCCCAGTCCAAGGCTTGTTAAATTATTGTGGAAGAATTTTATAAATACCAAGTCGCAACCCACTTGTGATGGGTCACGGTCCATTTAGTGATTGCGAGAATAATTAATATTGCGGAAATGATAAACTTTAAAGTCCAAATGATATTGTGGATACAAACTAGGAAATCCTACAATCAAGTTAAATATTTTTACAGTCATCCAAATTAAAAATAATTAGTCCTCTATTGTTATGCTTACCGATGGATAAGAGTTTAACTAGTTAACGAATAACTAATGTAAACAAGATCTCCAATCTGATTCTCGCTCAAGCTTACTTAAACTTCTCTATACCTGGAGTGGTGGGAGTCGTGGGGTGAGTGACTAGCTTAGTATAGAATTTATACTAAATACTATACATGTGTAAAACTTATTTTACATTCTCTTGAAAACCATGAGTTTCTCGGAATCATGCACATTTTAATAAAACATTGAAATCATTTTCGTCTCAAGGAAATCAGACCCAAAGGCCTCCGACGATATTTAAGAAAACATGGTCGTATACATAGACAACTATCAGTTAAAATACTATCGTCGTGTTTTGTTACGAAATTGTGTTTCGTGAAAAAGGAGGGTCACTCAAGGACTCCCCCGAACAAACGCACAGAAAGGCGACCGTTTCCGGGCAGCACCTCATGAGCCTGGAGGAATGAGAAAAGAAAAATGACGACGGTCTGTAGACCCGGCTCGTCACCCGGGTTGTCATGCAAATTCCGCTACGACACGCTAGTAATATATATACAGATAAAAAAAAATACCCTAATCAGGTTTAGAGATTTGCAACCCACGGAAGCGTCATCACCTTCCCAATGTCTCCTATTTTCACACAGCGCGCAGACAAAACATCTCCACGCAATAGAAGATGTATCGGCGAAGTCCCCTTGATACTTTGATGCCGAGACCGTGCAAAGTGTCAGGAGGATTCATCCCATACAGGTTATAATCATCACATAAAACATGAAATCTAATTTACGAAAGTAAACGTGTAAAACTTTCGTAGATATATAATATAAAAGCTGACGTGCTATCGAAAAGTCCCTGTCAGGTTTTTCATGTGTGGTAATCCACAAAATAGGGTTTTATTTTGAAAACTATGCAATGCGATGCAAGCTACTAAGTATAAAGCCCCTACCTTGTTGGCGGTCCTTTCTCATCTACGAAGGAACAGTTACCTTAGGTATCGACCCGAAGTCTACAAACTCGTCCGAACCTAAAACATGTCAGAGGACAAACACTCTTGTTAATGACTCAATAAACAGGTGAAAAGATGACATATTAATCTAAGAGCCCAATCAATGTGTAAACAAATCACCTAAGATTTCCCAACAAAACCTTATCAATAGATCTTAATCTTCAATAACTTTTATCAAAGCTGTGAACAAACATAAAGTCCTTCCCAAAACCATAGGTTATTAATCTCAACATTGTCCATCAAACAATAATCAAATGAATAATAGTTAAGAACACTCAAAGAGTCTATCCATCAGTGACCATCTGGAATATCATTTTTCCCACTGCTTCAAGACTACAACTTACCGTTCACTAATTCAAACTCACCCAACAGGACCAACAAATCGGTAATAAGAACAAGGGATAAACCCAAACAACAGATTTCTATCCTAGCCATATCCACCCATCCGTAGGGAAGCAAAACCAACCAGATTATTGTCCTCAGCAACATATGTATCCCCAATAAATTTAATCAAGCAGTACCCAATATGGAAACCTTCAATAAAAACTAAACTGAAAAGAGGCATTTTCTCTTCACAATAGAAAACAACCCAAACAAAAACAGGGCATGAATCTATCGGCTCTTTCATCAAAAATTCCGAAATGAAACAGAGGCAGAAAATCGAAACCCAAAACCAGAACACAATCGGGCATATCAGTGCAAATCGGAGAGAACAACAACAAAATGGAACTCATAAACCAAGCAAAATCAGAGTAATATCATCGGCATTTTTTTCCTCATCAAGAACAAGTTACAGAACCGTAAAGACAGGGAGGAAATGCAAGAAATCCTCACCTAAATCGGAGAATGGAGGAAGCTGATTTTCCTCTACTGCTTAGTCTCCCTCTCTCGTCCAAAACTGTCTGAAGCCAAAGTAGAAAACTCAAAACGAAAATCCCTTACTGAAACCAAACCATAAACCGACTCTGCATTACTCACCAAAGTCTCTAAATCGGAAGAATGGAGCTTCGCAGTTCCGTTACTCAACGTCCAAATGGCTCAGCTTGGCTGGAATGCCCTTGGTTGGAGCTCGCAGTTCAAGAGCCCTCAGACAAACGTGCATCTCGCGCTTAGAATGCCGAAGCTTTTGTCCCCCTCCCGTCTGTCTCTCGCCGCAAATCGCCTCTAGCGGCTGGTGTCTCTCTCCCTCTCGGTTTGTCTCTATCGGCTGAAGGAGAAAGGCAAAATGGAGAACCCTATTTCTCCTTCTCCCTCAAATTTTTGCAGCGCACTCCTTCCCCTTTTTCTTTTATTCTTTTCTTCTTTAATCCTCATTTTTAAACCCTTCTTCCCCTTTTATTTCATTATTTCTTATTTTACTTTATTTTTTGCTTCCTTTCCCTTCAATTCTCACCAGCCCTCTTCTTTTTCCCTCTCTATTTTAATTCTTTTGATTTTTAAATCCTTCCCTCCTTTTAATCTTTATCCATTCATTCTTATGAATATAATAATGTATATAATCAAATATACATATTATATTCTATATAACCTATTTTTAATACTGCCTTATTTCGAACATCACCCAACGATATTTATCAATCCAATGTAATTCTCCAATTTTGTTTCCTCAATAAATCTTCTGTTCGAAAATTTCTAATCCCACTGATTTAACTAATTTACCAAAACTTCAGACGTGGCCGCTACGCGACAATTTGGGTCAACTTTTCAACGTTATGATTAATTTTAATGCAAAAAATTTACATGTGAAATTTACTATCTTGAAAATTCTCGGGTTTCACATCTTAACCTCCTTAAAAGAAATTTCGTCCCGAAATTTAAAATAAAACTCATCCTACAATCAGAAAAGATAAGGATACTTCCTCATCATGTTAGCTTCTATTTCCCACGTGGCATCTCTTTTCGATGTGATTTCTCCATAACACACGAACTAAGGGGATCCCTCGGTGACGAAGGACTCTAACCTCTATGTCTAAGATCCGCTCTGGCATCTCTTCATATGATATCTCTTCCTGGATGGGAACGTCAGTCCAGGGAATGACGTGGGACGGATCTCGCGTATATTTCCTCAACTGGGATATGTGGAAAACATTATGAACGTATCTAAACTGGGAAGGTAGATCAAGCCTATATGCTACACTCCCAATCCTCTCAACAATCTGGAACAGGCCAATGTACCTCGGGGCTAACTTTCATTTCACCCCAAATCAACTAATACCACACCTTGGGCACACTTTAAGGAAAACAAATTCTCCTTCGTTGAACCCAACCTCACGTCTCTTCAAGTCAGCATAACTCTTCTATCTATTCTGCACAGTCTTGAGTCTATCCTGAATTACTCGTATCTTATCCGTGATCTCTTGGATCATCTCTGGCCCAAGCAAAATTTTCTCTTTTGTCTTAGCCCAACACAACGGTGATCGGCACAGTCTCCCATACAATGCCTCATACAGAGACACACCAATGCTAGTCTGGTAACTATTGTTGTACACAAACTCAACCAATTATAGAAACTAAGTCACCCCTTATTCAAACGTTTCTAATTTTTATTCTCTAATTACAAATAGAATCAGACTGCGATTCAAACTTAGAAGCTGTAGAGAAATTAGCAATATCTAGAAATTCTATGTCCAATAAAATTCCCTAACTCAAAATCCAACCTTCAAGCCTAAACAATTTCTAAAATTTAGGAACTTAAATTTTCTAACCTTAGTCAGATTCCAATCACACCAACAAAACGAAATGATTCATCCTTATTCAGAAATCTCCTAACTCAGCATCATAGCAAATATATCCTCGAGACTCTCAAGTAAAACACTATATTCTATCAAACAGCTGGTCAAGCCATACAACACATCCTTAGAGTCTAAGAACAAGAAACATAGACTATCAAACAACACGTCAAAGTAATATAACACTTCCTCGATCATTATATAATTAGTTAACACAATCTCAAACCTATAACTAGCATATCCAAACCGTTTAGTCACAATCTCAAACCTATAACTAGAATATCCAAACTGGTCAACCAGTAAACAAGCTATCAATCCTCAAGATAAACAAAGCATATCAACATATCTTTATTCTCAACAGATCGTATCCTATCATCAATATTAAAACACGTCCTCAAGAGTAACCGACCATATATACCGAATCTCATAGCTATCACAAAAATCCTCAATAGAACAATGTATCTGATCAATGACGTATACATAAATTTTAGGAATGGTTGCACCTCCTTATTGACAATTATAACATCAATTTGTCTAAACAGTTTACTAAATCCATAATCTACTCATATGGCAGACATCTACCAACATCACATGGGCAAGATCCTCAACATGTATACAGATTACTAAGTTACCATGAGACATGGAATTAATTACTAATTCATCACATATTTCCCATCCTCGACTAAATTCAAAAATTAATTTATCCTTGTTCATAAGACTCCAACTTCTAACAATAGCTCACCAATTACTAGATTAAAAATAGTCTCCAAAATCTAGAAATCTAAGCATTTACAGATTCCAAACTAATTTTAAAATAGAAAGTGATCCTTCCTAGCTCACAAGCCTTCAAAGTCTCCAAAATCCATCGATTTACATGTATGCAGATTCCTTGTTTACTAGCAAAGTGATTGTTTAGGTAATTAAGCTAAACATACAACAGTAAACCACTTAAAAGATATAGATATCAAACAGATTCCTAAACTTACAACAATTCCTGTAACAAGTATTCACAGAGTTTCCATCTAACAATAAAAATTTTCTCAAAATTAACAGCATATGGACATAGGCACTAACCAATATGCAATAACAGTTCTTATACGGATGTCTTAATGTCTGGGATTGATAGTAATCATTCAATTCTTGGTATTCAACCTAGTAAGGACAATCAAACGCATAATAACTAGAATTCCTACAACCTACGATGCAGGCGCCTAATGCCCAAACGTAACAATTACATTCCTTAGAGTTTGTAACACGATTTTGAAACGCTTCTCATGCTCACTTCGAGATTTCGAATACACCAAAATGTCCTCTATAAAAACCACGAAGAACTAATCTAAGTACGGCTTGAAAACTCAGTTCATTAGATCAATAAATGACTAGACTATTGGTTAAACTGAAGGGTAGAACTAGAAACTCAAATTTCTATATCTCATCCGACGACCTATTTTTGAAACATTCTATTCACAGATTCTCATATGATGATACCCGAACCTCAACTCAACCCCTCGGTCCAGAGGCAACTCTAACAACTCATCAAGAAATATATCTAGAAAACCGAGATATCCATATCATGCCCAGAGGTCTCACCATCGCCGTCAACCAACCAGAGATTCTCACACTGCTCTAATCCATTGCGCTCAACCAGACAAACTAGCAATATAAGGTTAGTTGTCACCGTACTAAGACCACCTCGATAGACAACAACTTGCCCATCATTCACAATAACTGTAACATTTTTCAGATGACACTCTACAATGGCTTGGTACTTCCTTAGTCAATTCATATCCAGAATCACATCAAACTGATCCATCGGTAATATAATCAATTTAACAGAAAACTTGCAGTCGTCAGAAAACTTGTACTCGTCGATTACCACATAGACTGCTCCACACACAGATGTTACTCCACTATAAAAACCTAAAGGAGTACTAAAAATCAAAGGAGATTCCATCTTCTCCACTAACTCTAACACTGACCCTAGGTCAACTTATAAAAGGTTCATGTCATAGACTCATAATGGCTAATACTACTATACTATACCCCAAATACCTTGATAAAATCTTTCCACTCTATCGACTGTACATCATAACTAGACCTCACGACATTCCACCAACCGAACGTCAATTTTTCCAAGTAATGACTAGTAATCCCCACTTGGAATATTTCCAAAATTTGGAGCGTCTCAAAATTTTTCCCCATTTGCCAAAATCAACTCTCAGCTCTCATTGTGTTTCCACCACCTTTAAACACGGGTCCAGAATTACTTTTAACCACTCTCCTTTTTCCCATTTATAAAAATTTGGGCAGAGACTTCTCTATTTCTTTACTCCCCCAAAAGCTACAGTTATATATCATGCCCTAAATCCCAACAAGTTCAAGTATAATATATCATGTGTTACATCCATCAATAAATTTTATCAAAGAATTACAATCATTCACGTCAGATACAATCATCCGACACAGTATTAATTAACTTACATTACATTTTCATACTCACCACATCTATTACCAACAAAATACAAACCTTACAACGTCACTATGCTTTTAACGTGCTCACATGCCATCCGAGCACACTCCAGTCGCTTTCTCTATCACTTAATACTTTATCTTCAACATCCAAATATTCAAATTACATACAATCAATTTCCCAATTACCCTTACTTACGTTCGATATGGGAAATCGAGGTATTACAAAATTCATTCTAACAAACTCCAGGAAATACATCATCTTCGTCATATCAGGTTCCTATGCAGAACTGTTAATAGTTAAATTTTACAAAGCCTACATCATCGCTACAATAGGACCAGAACTACTCTCTTGCGATTAGCCACGAGATGTCCTTCTCGATGACATTCTCAAAATTTTGAGAAGAGAATTGCACTTGGTTAGAAACTTCTTATGCACAGTAAACTTCGTCCAAATTTTTACCTCAAAAATTTTTCTCAAGTAATCACTATTTGGAAATCATGGAACCTTGAGCTCTGATACCAAAAATTTCTGTCACGACCTTGAGGGGGGCCGGACAGAAACGCCGAGCCAAACGACCCAGTATTCTTAGAAGACCCGGTCGCCCAGCCCAAGGCCTGTTAAATTATTGCGGAAGACTTTTATAAATACCAAGTCGCAACCCACTTGTGATGGGTCACGGTCCATTTAGTGATTGCGATAATAATTAATATTGCGGAAATGATAAACTTTAAAGTCCAAATGATACTGTGCATACAAACTAGGAAATCCAACAACCAAGTTAAATATTTTTACAGTCATTCAAATTAAAAATAATTAGTCGTCTATTGTTACGCTTACCGATGGATAAGAGTATAACTAGTTAACGAAGAACTAATGTAAACAAGATCTCCAATCTGATTCCTGCTCAAGTTTACTTAAACTTCTCTTTACCTAGAGTGGTGTGAGTCGTGGGGTGAGTGACTAGCTCAGTATGGAATTTATACTAAATACTATGCATGTGTAAAACTTATTTTACCTTTTCTTGAAAACCATGATTTTCCGGGAATCATGCACATTGTAATAAAACATTGAAATCATTTTCGTCTCAAGGAAATCAGACCCAAAGGCCTCCGACGAGATTTAAGAAAACATGGTCGTATACATAGACAACTATCAGTTAAAATACTGTCGTCGTGTTTTGTTACGAAATTGTGTTCCGTGAAAAAGGAGGGTCACTCAAGGACTCCCCCGAACAAACGCACAGAAAGGCGGCGACCGTTTCCAAGTAGCACCTCATGAGCCTGGAGGAATGAGAAAAGAAAAATGACGACAGTCTGTAGATCCAGCTCGTCACCTAGGTTGTCGTGTAAATTCCGCTACGACACGCCCGTAACATATATACAGATAAAAAAAATACCCTGATCAGGTTTAGTGATTTGCAACCCACGGAAGCGTCATCACCTTCCCAATGTCTCCTATTTTCACACAGCGCACAAACAAAACTTCTCCACACAGTAGGAGATATATCGGGGATGTCCCCTTGATACTTTGACACTGAGACCATGCAAAGTGTCAGGAGGATTCATCCCATACAGGTTATAATCATCACATAAAAACATGAAATCTAATGCACAAAAGTAAACGTGTAAAACTTTCGTACATATATAATAGAAAAGCCGACGTGCTGTCGAACAGTCCCCGTAAGGTTTTTCAGGTGTGGTAATCCACAAAATAGGGTTTTATTTTGAAAACTATGCAATGCGATGTAAGCAACTAAGTATAAAGCCCCTACCTTGTTGGCGGTCCTTTCTCGTTTACGAAGTAACTGTTACCTTAGGTATCGACCCGAAGTCTACAAACTCGTCCGAACCTAAAACATGTCAGAGGACAAACACTCTTGTTAATGACTCAATAAACTGGTGAAAAGATCACATATCAATCTAAGAGCCCAATCAATGTGTAAACAAATCACCTAAGATTTCCCAACAAAACCTTATCAATAGATCTTCATCCTCAATAACTTTTATCAAAGTTGTGAACAAACATAAAGTCCTTCCCAAAACCATAGGTTATTAATCTCAATATTGTCCATCAAACAATAATCAAATGAATAATAGTTAAGAACACTCAAAGAGTCTATCCATCAGAGACCATCTGAAATATCATTTTTCCCACTGCTTCAAGACTACAACTTAGCGTTCACTAATTCAAACTCACCCAACAGACCAACAAATCGGTAATCAGAACAAGGGATAAACCCAAAAAACAGATTTCTATCCTATCCATATCCACCCATCCGTAGGGAAGCAAAACCAACCAGATTATTGTCCTCAACAACATATATATCCCCAATAAATTTAATCAAGGCAGTACCCAATATGGAAACCTTCAATAAAAACTAAACTGAAAAGAGGCATTTTCTCTTCACAACAGAAAACAACCCAAACATAAACAGGGCATGAATCTATCGGCTCTTTCATCAAAAATCCTAAAATGAAACAGAGGCAAAAAATCGAAACCCAAAGCCAAAACACAATCGGGCATATCTGTGCAAATAAGAGAGAACATCAACAAAATGGAACTCATAAACCAAGCAAAATCAGAGTAATATCATCGGCATTTTTTTCCTCATCAAGAACAGGTTACAGAACCGTAAAGACAGGGATGAAATGCAAGAAATCCTCACCTAAATCGGACATTGATGGAAGCTGATTTTCCTGTGCTGCTTAGTCTCCCTCTCTCGTCCAAAATTATCTGAAGCCAAAGTAGAAAACTCAAAACGAAAATCCCTTACTGAAACCAAACCATAAACCGACTCTGCATTACTCACAGAAGTCTCTAAATCAGAAGAATGGAGCTTCATGGTTCCGTTACTCAACGTCCAAATAGCTCAGCTTGGCTGGAATGCCCTTGGTTGGAGTTCGCAGTTCAAGAGCGCTCGGACAAACGCGCAGCTCCCACTCAGAATGCTGAAGCTTTCGTCCCCCTCCCGTCTGTCTCTCGCCGCGAATTGTCTCTAGCAGCTAGTGTCTCTCTCCCTCTCGGTTTGTCTCTATCGGCTGAAGGAGAAAGGCAAAATGGAGAACCCTATTTCTCCTTCTCCCTCAAATTTCTGCAGCGCACTCCTTCCCCTGTTTTCTTTTATTCTTTTCTTCTTTAATCCTCATTTTTAGACCCTTCTTTCCCTTTTATTTAATTATTTCTTATTTTCCTATTTTTTTCTTCTTTTCCCTTCAATTCTCGCTAGCGCTCTTCTTTTTCCCTCTCTATTTTAATTCTTTCGATATTTAAATCCTTCCCACCTTTTAATCTTTATCCATTTATTCTTATGAATATAATAATGCATATAATCAAATATACATATTATATTCTATATAACCTATTTTTAATACTGCCTTATTCTGAACATCACCGAACGATATTTATCGGTCCAATATAATTCTCCAATTTTGTTTCCTCAATAAATATTTTGTTCGAAAATTTCTAATCTCACTGATTTGACTAATTTACCAAAACTTCAGACATGGCCGCTACGCGACAATTTGGTTCAACTTTTCAACGTTATGATTAATTTTAAAGCGAAAAATTTACACGTGAAATTTACTATCTTAGAAATTCTCGGGTTTCACATGTCCAACTCCTATTGACTCAATATGAAAATTTTCTAACTCAGACACAAAAATAAAGTTTTAAAGCTCACCTCAATTTATGTGCTAAATAATTAAGAGTGAATTTTTACAAATAAAAGCCATCAGTTCCTCTATATCAAACGTCTTATGAAAAGGGAGGAGAATGGAAACCATCACCCATGGATGGCACGTGAGGAAGCCAGATGGGAAAAGTTTAGACAATTAAAGCCACCAAGCTTTGATGGGAAGGTATCGGATGCATCCGTGGCTGAAGAATGGGTTAGATCCCTTGAGGACATGTTCGATTATGCGAGGATAGATGAAGCTGAGAAGGTTCTGTGCACCGCCTACCTTTTGGTTCTTGATGCGCGATATTGGTGGCACACTATTAAGTTAACTCAGGACAAAAGAGAAATAAATTGGACACAATATAAGGAAATTTTCTTCGATAAGTATTTCAACCAAATGGGTAGGACTCAGAAGTTGGTCGAATTTGTGCGTCTCCACTAGACTACCTCCGTGGCTGAGTACATAAGAAAGTTTGATGCGCTATCCCGATTTGCAACTCACCTGGTGGTTACCAACGATCTTAAGGTTTACCAGTTCATCCAAGGACTAAAGGCCGAGATATATCAAGGAATAAAGGTATATGGTACTGAGGATGTGCCATACTCTAGGATAGTAACAAAATATTTGGAGATCGAGGAGGCTGAGATGCAAGTTGTCAAGTAGGGGGAAATGAGTCAGAAACTGAAAAATATGAATAAGACACAATCATTAGGGGATGGGAAGATGGCTGACAAGGGAGCAAAGCGGACATTCGACAATGAAGGTCAGTCGGAAAATGAAAAGGGTGCCCAGAATGAGCTAGATGCACCTTTGGTTAGGAATTCTCAAGTTGAACCGTGTCCCAGGTGTAACAAAAAGCATTATGGTGAGTGTAGAGCCAGTACTAGATAGTGTTTTAAGTGTGGGAAGGAAGGATATTTAGTTAAAAGCTATCCATTGTTGGTCAAGGAACAAGAAAAAGTAGCACCGTGGGTATTTTCACTATATGGAGTTCAAGAAGATGAGCCATCTATCTCTAGGCCAGGTATTGTACAATTCAATAAAATTTAAAGCTTCGTTTTATGTGTTTACTTGGTATTTCTTTTTACATATATGTTAGGCATAGATGATAGTAATAAGCAAGGATACAAATAGAATACGTTTTAGGCATAGATGATAGTAATAAGCAAGGATACAAATAGAATACGTTTTAGGCATAAATAAATACCTTTAGATTAGAGAAATTTTGAGGAAAAAATTTATATAGCTGGGGAGGAACTAAATTTTTGTAGTGCTAAGTATACGACTTAAGTGATAATACTGGAGATAATAGGAGCTGAAATGGACGATTAAAGTATTGGTCAAGAGAAACATATTTAGAAGAAGTAAATTATGATACCCTGAATTAGGTTCATATTAAGCTGAGAAGAATGATTTAGGAATTATTGGAATTGACTTGAATGATTTAAGATATTGGTCAAGAAAAAATACATTTGGAAAATAGTGAACTACAGTACTTAAGTTATTAAGAATAATAGAGTTGGTAATATGCATGAATATATTAGATTTAGTAAAAGAACATGGTGGAGAAGGAATTATGGACTATACCTTGATTATGGGGGATAAATTGAGTTATGAATAATTTGGAAATTAAGGTTTCAATAGTTTGGAAAAGTGATTTATTAAGAATGTATATATATAGGAGAAGTTACATCAGAACATTGTAATATATATATATATATATATATATATATATATATATATATATATATGTATATACATAATTGGAGATAAGGAAATGAAAGAATAAATAAAGGAAGAAAATAAGGATGACAAATGTCTCTTGGGCAAGACATATGTCCTTTATGGCTCGTAGGAACGGACGCTAGGGATGAAGAGGAAACGGCGTCGTTTGAGAGTGAAGAAGGAAGTCATTTTATGAAGTGAAGGACATCGCTAATGGACAATGAACGTTCACAATAAAGAAAAGAAGACGGCGTCAAATTAAGTGAATGACATTGCAAGAATATAGGCTAAAATGGACGTCCCTTGTAGGATTAGACGTCCCTCATAGAGAACGAAAAGACGGACGTTAGAAATAAGGAGAAGTAGGCATCCCTTTTAAGAGGAATGAACATCCCTTATAATGAAGAAGCAGACAAACGTTCAAAATGAACAACAACATCCCTTATAGCGAATGCGTTAAAATCCAGGCAATGTTATGGATGATTGGCGGTTGATCATCCAAAGGAATTGATCGACCGGTAATTCACTAAGTTGTAAAATATGGATTGGCAGTCGATAGTCCAAAGGGAATCAATCGACCGGCGATATGAAAAGTCAGTAGAAATAAGAAACCATCGCCTAGAAACTTCTGGGCTTGACTCAAGACACTTCATGGATGCACAAAGCGTCACCCCTTGGCTCTTCACCTTCATGTGGATGTTAAAGAGGCATTGGGAGTGGCCTATAAATAGAAGAAAGACGATTGAAGTGAGAAGTTTAGCAAATGTCGAGGGAAACTCTGGAGAAATTTTTGTGAGAATGGTCGAGAGGGTTTTATGATTTTGAGAGAGAAGCAAAAAGGGTGGCTAGTTGCTGCTGGGATTTTGAGAGTGAGAAGGGAGAGAGAGTTTAACTAATGGAACTGTGAGGAGGAGTTTCTTGCTTCTATTTTAGTATATTTCTGTCTGAAACTTGGGAAAGTTTAGGGAGAAGGTTTACATAGAAGAAGAACTGAGGAAATAGAAGAGAGAGAGTCTGTGCAAAAAGTAGTCTCAGAAGCAAAATGGAGTTCTGGGTCTGTGTTTAGTTTTCAGTTCTCTGGTGATTCAAGTAACAATACTCTTCCATGGTTTCTGTCGAGTAATAGTATTTGATATATAAGTTCTGGGTTTTGTTCTCTATTCGGTTCTATGTTTTTATACATATAAACTATTTTTCTGATGGTAATCATGTTGGTTGGTTACCATTAAAGATGCTCTCGCTTGTGGTCAGATGATAGGTTTTGGATTTCCTATTATTAATAGCATGTTGAGATTATACATTCATATGAGTCACTGTTGAGTGATTATTACTGATGAAATGATTCTATATTTTATGTTGGTTAATTACTCTAGAATAAATTATTGTTCACCGTTTGGATTGGTGTTATTAAGGACTAGTGCTTGACAATGGGATTTTACATTGTTGAAATAATGTGGGCCATGTTCTGGGATTGGAAAACCATATCTTGGGCATTGTTAGAATAACTTGTTAAGTTGAACTGTTGGATAGAGTTAAAAATTACACTCCATTGATTGATGTATTATTCTATTGGATATGTTAAGAAACTACACACTATTGGGAAATTAATCTTTCAAGTTAGGATTGATGATTATTCCAATTGATATTCAGTTTGATAACTATTATTGATTGATAAATAGGTATTGAGGAGGAAAAAACTTTAAATGGTAACTCTTTAAAGCTAAGGGTTCCAATTAAGTGGTACTGCATATGTTTTGTCTGAAATGACCTACATCACAAGAATTAGGGTTTGTTTGATGCTTGCATTTTACTTGATGTATTGTTGATTGTTTGATGTGAATTGTATGTTTATTAGACCTAAGTTCATCTCCTTAGTTAATAATAGATCATGTTTTAAGGATACGATAGACAGACATGTTATATAGAATTATATGCTTGCATCATTATTTTCCTAATGTATACGAAAATGAATAAACATAATCAAACCTAAAGTATATGAAAATTAATAAATGTAAATAGGTGTACATAGATGTGGGTTCTTGAGTTGGTCACTAGGTGTGTGCCACGAGGTGGCCGCCTTATGCATAAGCTGCTCTACCTTGTCAAGTTGACATCACTAACACTTGGATGGATAACTAGAACTAAATGAAAATAGAACTGAAAACGAATTGTAATCGAATTAAACAGAATAAATGTAAATAGTTATTTTTGTGGTCAGATTGGTTACGCCCGGCATAGAAACCAAAGATAATAAATAGATGTTTTTGTGGTCCGGTTCGTTACGCTTGGCACAGAAACAAAAGAAATTACAGTAAAAGGCAAAAGAAACTAATATGTAAAAGGATAAACAAAAATGAAAAGGAAAATAGAAAACTTCATACGAACTTACTAATATGTAAAAGTTGCATGTGTATGTCTTACTTTATGTTTATACTGCTTACTATGTTTTAGGCTCATAGTTAGGTCCTGTGATGTAGGTAAGGAGCCAATGAATGGATAAAATATGTAAAGAACGCAGCTGATGGAGTATTGCTTGGTTGGGCATTTGTGCTATTGGCGGATTGACCTTGGGGGTTATGGCACATAGAAATGAAATAAGTGTAAGTAAATGTTTTAAAATTACTTTCCAGTGTTTAATGACTTCAAACTGTTTTAAGTTAATGTTTTACCTGTGCTTGTTTAAATAGCTTTTAAACTGCTAGTTTGTGGTATTTAAATGTAAAAGACTTCCGTATTTTGTTTACTCTTAGTTTTATATGGTTAAGACTTCCGCTTTTTTTTTTTTACTCAGGTATTCTCTCACAAGGAAAGAAAAATTTTATATTGTAAAAAGGTAACAGGATATTACAGGCCAAGTGCAAAGTTTTAGTCAATAAGCCAAATAGGTGAACTTGGGCAGTACCGCGTAAATAAGGTTTGAGAAATTACGTTCGATAAATTTAAGTTACCTTGGGATGGATTTCGGGTAACATTCGTGTTTTGATTGATTTGGATTTAAAAAGTGTGTATTGAATATATATTATATTATAAATAAAAAGAATTCAATTAAAATATTTCCTCACTCGGCCGCCACAAAGCAAGGAGAGGGGGAGAGGGAGTTGAGAATGAATCATGCGAGAATGATTTCTAACACTTGATTCACATTCCCAACAACCTTAGCTTCGACCTTTGTGAAGAGATTTCATGGGTAAGCATTTAATTCTCTGTGATTTTGAGTTTGAATTTTGAGTTGAATATTGGTTTCAGATTCTAGCTTGGAAACTCAAATTTGTATCTTCTTGCTGCAATATTTTGTTAGTTTTAGGGTTGATACAAAAGTATTGATTTATTGGTGGGGCGAAATAGATGCAACGACACATTTTCTTATTGTTTTTGTACTAGAAAACCATCAATGGTAGACACTTGAAGTGCTTGGTCAACTAGAAGTTCTAGTGAGCTTTTAGATGTTTTGGCTTGAGTTCGGTTGACAGTGGAGGTGTTCCGATCAATCAAAAAAGTTCTAGAGAACTTATGGTTGCTTTGGCTTGAGTTTAGTCTACCACAGGGGTGTTTTAGTTGATCGAAAAGGGTCCTTTGTCGATCGAATCAAGTTCTAGTTGACTTGTGTGAGCCCTTGGTTGACCAGACCAGGTACATGGTAAACCAAACCAAGCTCTTGGTCTACTAGAACATATTAAAATTGGATCCTAGTCAACTGGACTAGGATCCGGTCGACTAATAAAGGTGATAGGTTGGCCGCATGTTGTAGTTTTTCATATTTTTCAGTCGTTTACATGTTGGTTGGGTTTCTAGTCTCGATATAGGACCCTTCAATGATTCCCTAGTTTTTGATGATTGGGAATTCCTAACGTTTATTATGTTTCCAGGCTCTGATAATTTCATGGATTACGAGTCAATTCCCCAAGAAGGTTATTACTCTGATCAGTAAGAAAGGTCGCCGAAAAGGTAGAGATTGTATACTTTATTGCACTGCATCGCACCAAGGTTTTCAAAACTTATTTTATGAGTTACCACATATGAAAACTCGACAGGAACTTTTTGACAGCACGTCAATTTTTATACTATATATGCATATGTGAGTTTTACTTAATTATCTTTACATGCATGATATTTCATTTGATTGTTTTGTTACAAATACGGTAGAATGAATTCTCTTGGTACTTTGGATGGTCACAGTGCCAAAGTATCAAGAGGCTATCGCAAAACATCTTTTATTGTGTGAAGATATTTTGTTTGCACATTGTGAGAAAATGGGTAATAGAATGGTGATGACGTGTTTTTTGAATCCCTAAACATGATAAAGGTGTTTTTGTTTTAGGTTGTGTCGTCACTAACTGGTTTGCCAACAACCCCTATGGTGGCACTTGATGTTCTGATCGCCCTCATAGTTTTTCCTCCTAGCTCATGAGGTGTTGTCATCTTTGGGTTGCTGCCTTTTTGTGAGATTGTATAGGAGGGGTCCTTGGGTGATCCTCCTTTTTCATGAATCCCCATTTATAACTTGTGAAAAATGATGTAGGCTTATTTTACTATAGTTGGCTAAGTATCTAGAGATGTTTTGATGATTGCCTCATAACTAGCTCGTGGAGCCTGTTTAATGGTAAAGAATGTTTTTTTTAAATGATTGTAAACTCATACACGAATACGATAATTACATTTTTCTTCATCTAGATTTTGAAGTGAAAAGATAAAATCAGTTTTATATGCATTGCATTTAATATAACCTACCTACTGAGTTCGTCACTCACCCCAATAATCCCTTCCCTCCAAGTATGAGAAAGGCTAGTGTAATATCTACTATTATATTTTTTAAAAATTATAATTTTTATTTATTTTTGGGGAGAAGATTTCCTCCCACAGTTAGTGGGAAGTGTTTCATACTGGGGAAGGAAACTCTGTCTTTTTCACTTTTCCTTTGTTCTTTTAAATAGAGCCTTCTTCCTCCATGAGCACTATCTCTAGATCTCCTTCTCTCGTTGTAATACACGGATAAACTCTGCTATGTATAATGTAAAATATTTTACGGAATAACTATTTTGATTAAAAAAAAATACGTTCTATAATTTTGTAGGGTACGTTTATGAATAAATTTTAAGAAATACTATGGGATGAATTAAGATGGGGAAGTAATTTAGAAGAACTAAAGAATTAAGTTGATTAATTAGAAAGGAAGTATAAAAGTATATGAGAAACAATGGAGGAGAGAGAAAAGAAGTGTTGGCATTAAAAAAGTGAAAGTTGTGGGACCGGTCGACTATGCATGTCGACCGGATTGTCAACTGGAGCCACATTGTTTTGTCGAAAAATGATTTCCACATTGAAGCAGTCGACTGTGCCTGTCGACCTGGTTGTTGATCAGTTGCCGACCGCTCCCACATTGTTCGGCAAAAAAATATCTGTTATGTTGCAGGTGTTTTGTGATCCTCCCAATAATTTTCCCCTCGATACTCCCGAATCGATAACGTTATTATGTGGCAATTGTGTGTTGGACCACTTAAGCTGTGGTTGGTAAACGTCAATCAATAGAGGCTTTTAAAGGAAGTCTCTTCGGTTGATGACTAACCAGGGAAACAAAAGAGAAAGGGGTAAGCAGACTACGAGAGAAAACGTGAGACAGAAAGAGAAAGGAGAGGAAGGGTATTTCTCAGAGAGTGTTCAAGCGGGGGAGAAGCAGTGAAGGAGTGCCAAAGGTGAGCCGTGCACTGGAACATCTTGAGTCTTCTGCCACTGGTTAGACCGCGAGAATGGCAAGAAGTAATTTTGTGTCGTGGCCAGAAGAGGCCTACACCACAAGCAGAGTTTGTTTTATTGACTAAAAATGTTATTTTTTGAATGGTTAAATGCTTACCCTGCCTGATTTAGCTCTATGTTACTTAATGCATACTCTGTGAATGCCTCAATGTTTACCTTAGCTTAGTATAACTCCCAGTTAATAAATGTATAATCTGTGAGTTTGGATTTATATCGCTCTCTTCCTAGTTAACTCCCTGTCGTACTGATAGTTTTTGTCTTGTTAGTTGCCTAGTTGATTCCCTATTAAGTAATGGATAAACTATGAGTTAGTATTGATAATGCCTGTGTCGATGTTTAGCTCTCTGTATGTAAAATGTTACTTTGTTGATCTTTAATTCATATTATAATGCCCGAATGTTAGTTGCCTATTTTGTTATTTATTTTTAACTATCCTCCTGTTGCTCTGGATTTAGTTCATAGCTTGGTTGGCTGGATACTCTGATGTTTCATCTGCCTGACTATTTTCCCTGCTAACACCCTGTTATTTAAATAAATAAGTTGTTAGCTTTCTATTTTGGATATGTTCGAAACGACTCTGTTGGATAACTGATAATTTGCTCTACCTAGTTTAACTCTCCGACATTTAAACTATCACTCTATGGAATATTGCTTCATATTATATTACCTTGTTTGCTTCATACTATGTCTGATGCTCTTCCATGTTGTCTCTCTATTAATTATTGTTATGTTAAATGCAGTTAGGACTGGCTTTGACTAATTGAATGTGTTTCCTTACCAGTTGTATGATATTGATATATTGTTGTGATTAATATTGGATTGCATTGTCATGCATCATTGATAGAAACACTTAGGAATGCCATATATGGATTGGTATTGCATTGGAGAGCATTGCACGAGAGAGACTGGACTAAATGAATTAAATGGGAATTAGGGGTTAGGGAGGTAGTTCAGATTCTAACTGGGAAACTCGAGATTAAACCCCTCCCTCGTCGGGATGTAAAAGCCTATCTCCAGTGGTTTAGATTCCAGTCAGAAACTATTCTCCTTGTGGGAAATATTCCCAATGTCTCAACTCAATGTATGAGTTACCTCTATGAAATTGTGAGTAAAAGAACAGATTGGGTGGATTTCTTTCTAACATAATCAGACATATGCATATATCATACTGCATCTTATTTCTTGCTGAGCGTTAGGCTCATAGTTTCCTTGTGGTGTAGATGATGTAGGTACGCACCTATTGAGGAGAGCAACAAGGGATGAAGGACTTGACGACAAGATTGTGCTGGTTGAATGAAGTGGTAACGATCAGCTAAAAAGGGGGTGTTGTTTTTAATAATAAGTAAAAATGTGTATTTTAAAGAGAAAAGAATTTGTAACAAGTACTAGTATGTTTTCTTGTTTTCGGAAATAAATGTTTTTTTCAAGGAAGGTCTTCCATCACGTTTCGTTTTGTTTTGTTTAATTTATTTTTGGGTTTTTTCTTTTAAAAGTTTTAAATGATTTATAAGGTAGCGGATCGTTACACTCGTCCTCAAGTCTAAATCTCCCTCCCTCACCCCATCAATTTTGTTCTGCAAAGCCAAACAACCTTCGATGAATCGGAGAAGAATTTTTGGGCGATCAACCAAATGTCATCGAAACAAGTTGGAAGCAAAGAACGACTCCATTGATCAGACTCGAGCAATTATTGCTAAATATTTGACCTCGCCTTTCTAATGTGACTGTGAAATTGGAATTCTTATTCGAAGTTGTTCTCTTGCTGGAAAGGGGAGGTGTTGTCGCTTGGAGGAGGTGAGTGATTGGAACTTCCTGTGGTCGAAATGGGAGCACCAAAGGTAAAAAAAATTTTGATTTTTCCTTCAGCGATTTCTCCAATTGTTGATAATTTGTTGTCTAGATTTTGGATTTTTGCTTGTTGGGTTTATTGGTTGAATTGTTTTTTGAAATTGTTGTTAATCAGAGATTTTGGACAAAAATAGTGATTGAATCCCTCGTTTAGTATCACCCCTTGTGTTTCGACTCAATTAGGTGACTGGCCGAGACTCCCTCTTTGCTAGAGAAAGAATCGCAGTGTCGCGGGAGAGGGAGTTGACTGCTGCGGAGCCATTCGTCCTTAAGAATTTGACCGCAATCTAGAAAGGACTCTTCGTGAGGTAAACTTTTTATTTATATCAGTAGATTTTATTTATTTTCTAGTAACTTAATAATTTTACCTTGAGAGACTCTTTGTGAGGTAAACGTTTTATTAATAAGTTGCAATCCCTAATTTACTTTTTCGCACAGTTATTTTATTTGGATTTTATTATTATGCTATCTAATATCACTTATTAGACCTGTTAAACCCATGTTTGTTGGGCTCTAGCTTGTAACAATTACTTTAAGTTTTCTGCTGCTAATTAATAAATTTAAATGAAATAGATCAGATGATTCGGTGCTTTGGGTCGGGTCATTCCCCCTTCTGTCTTGGGTCCCTTACGGGTTATGACAACTAGTCACAAGTAGCTGTAGGGTGGTGGATCCTCCCTTTTCTATCATTTTCTTTGAGAATTTTATTTTTGTTTCCAAGTGAGGATTTTGTATTTTTGAGCCTTTATCAAAATATTTTATTGTTGTTGGATTGTGGACTATGTTGCATCGTGTTTATTATATTGATAATATTATTTCTTTTTATTAGTATGTGAACCCAGGCTCATAGCATGTAGACTATGACTTTTATTTGTGTTCTAGTCTTCTGCTGGGAACCAAGCATTGGGCTGGACAATAACGTTCTCTCCAGCTTTTTTGAAATTGCCTATGAGTCGTGACAAGATCAATAGTCAAAGTACATATCACATGCCACATCAGCAGGTGAACACGACATCATCTGGTCAACGTCACCTCAACAAGTTAACTTTTTGTTAGAAGGTCAACGTTACATCAATAAATTAGCACCATGCCAGCAAGTCAACTCAACATCAGCAATATCATGCTGACATTAATGCCATTTCAGCAATTTTCATCAACAACGACTAGTTGCTAACGACAAAAAATTTTCTAGGAACAGTGACTTTTCCAGCAAAAGGCCAATGGTGGCATCACTTTTTTGAGACAATGTCTGGAACGGTCGGGATCTACTTTTAAAGAGAGAGACTTGCTTTTCTTGCAATGCTTCGATGACCACATTCGGCGATGGCCTTGAGCGATCTTTTGATCTAAACTATTCCTCTTGTTGAGAGCTTTCCAATGGTAGGTTGACTCACCGTCGAGTGTTTAAAGCTTTCGCCAGATATTTTTTGACAATAACTTCGACGACTCCATTTTCCCTAACAGGTAGGCCATATTTCACGAGTAATATACCAAATTGAAGTGTGAAACATAACTCATTAAAACTCATTAAAATTCCTTCCTTTTTTTTATTAGACATGAACGTTTAAATATATTCATATTATATGCATAAATCAAATTATTATTACTAATAATTGTAATTAGCAATTAATTGTGAATTTGTAGGTATTGACACCTAATATTTTAAAGTTTAATTTTTGTTAATTTAAACCTTAAACTAAGAACTTTTAGCAATTTGAAACTTAGGGTTAAAAAGGAAACAATTAGATCTTAACTCGTGCAAGTCACATGTTAACATTGCCCCCAAATCTTCTAATTTCGAGAACATGGAAGAAGACACTAAGGAGTTGCTCCAAGGGACATTCAAACAAAGACAAAGACAAAGGCCACATTTTGCTAATTAGATAAGGAAGGCCTTCGTCTTCATCTTTGTCTAAAATCTGCCCGAGAGCAATTTCTCAAGGTCGTCTTCCTCAGCATCATCTTCCAAGCCCTAAAAAACTAGAAGAATTACAAGAAAATGTTAAGGCATGACTTATACATGTTAACATTTGACAATATTTTTAACCTTGAGTTTTTGTAAATTGCTTGGGTCTTAATTTTGGGTTTAAATTGTCAAAAATTAAATTTAAGATATCAGGTGTTAGTACCTCCATAGTTCAATGTTTAAATTGTTAATTGCCCTATTAATAATGACGAACAAGTGTTGTTCTATCTATGACTAAATACCAATTTTCTTTTTCTAGTTAATTAGCATTTGGCAACATTCATTTGGAGATCAAGCAATTGAAAACATTAAGTATAGAATAGAATAAATAAATTCCACATGAGAAATAACATTAGAAAGGATAAAATTCAACTTAAGCTATATGTTTTGGTTCCATCAAACCTAAGAATACTCGTTTGGTTCAAAAAGAGAATTGAAACATAAAAATAAATTAGAATACTAAAACAAGTAAACGTCATATTAATTAAAATCAACAAAAACGTAAATAAAGGATAGCCAACGAAACAAATCATAAAATCTCCTTCATGAATGACGATCCATTCTCGTGATATGCAACTTCTCAGATTCTTTGTAAATGTTGCTCTTTACTTTGTTCCCCTGACCTGTCTTGATCCGCATTTGAGATCTAGGAAATTGTTTTTATAAAATTTAGGTTGTATCTTCAAAGATCGGAGTTAAAAAGATATAATATTTTAAAATATATCTTGGTGTCATTGTGTCAACAACTAGCATTACAACTTCAGTCAAATTTGACAGAAGCTATAGCATTACAAATGTGGGCGGCGTGGCGTGATATTCTTCGTTGATAAGCACGGCAACATTGTTACAAGAATGCTGCAATGCTTAGTCTCGAGTGGATTTTTTTTGCTTGTGCCTTTGTGGTTCATTATATGCACAGTGGAGTCAATGCCATTAGTATTGCGGCTCTGCACTATCTATCCAGTAGCTTTAAGTCTCATGTTTAAATATTTTTTTAAGCTATCTTGAGAGTGCTATGGCAGGATCAAGATCATTATTCTTTAAGCATGGATATTACAAAATTGAGGCAAGGTTGGTCTCTATTTTTCACGCTTGTGCACTACTGCTGTAAAACTTGTGAATTTTATAATAATAAATTTCATGTGTAAATTGTTCGCGTGATATTTGGTCAAATGTTGAAAAGTTGACTCGATTTATCGCGTAGCGGCAATGTGTGAATTTTTGATCAAATAGTTAAAATTGGTAAAATTGAGTATTACCAAACAGTAAATTAGTTGAATTAGTTGAGAGAATAAATTTGGTAAGTTAATTTTGCTAGAAAATTGTAATCGGTTAGTGTTTAGAACTATATATATATAAATTCAATTTAAATTATATATATATATATATATTAAAGGAAATTTTAAAAAAATAACATAAAAGAAGAAGAGGAAGAAGGGGAGGGGTTTGGTAGACAAAGAAGAGAGATGCGGGAGAGGAGAGGAGATCAAATCAGAGAGTTGAGTGATTTCAACCTTGGATTTACGTTCGCCACATTGAGACCATCAACTTATGTGACGGTCGTTAGTGAGTAACTCTGTTTAACTCCTCCCTTTTTGAAGTTAAAGTTTTGGATTTTATTTGGATTCGAATTTGAGCTTAAAAGCTTGAATTCAAGGGACATTTCGGGTTTATATTGGTTGTATTGGAGTCTATGCATGGTTATTTGACGTTAGAAGGCAAAAATTGAGAGAAAACGACGTATTTTTCGTCTGAAAATCATGTCCGAACATTGCCTCGGTTGACTTCTGCATGATGTCCAGTCGATCGGTTGTGTTGGTAATCTGCATGTGGTCGATCGCTACTGTTCATGCGATTGACCGCAGCTATCGGGTCGACCGCGGACGCAAGTTTGGTTGATCACGAATGCAAGTCCAGTCGATTGCGACAGTTTTTGTCTATCACAATTTTGTTTTTAGTCAATCGTGAATTTGGCAAATTTTCCAAGAATGGTCCCAGGTCGACCGCAGGAGGCCCCTGGTCGACAGCACAGTATATTTTGTCACATTTTTTAGTTGTTTATGCATCAGTTTAGTTCCTAGACTTGGTACATGACCATTCTACTATTTTCTTTGTCATTATTGTAGGAAATTCTTGTCATTTGAAATGGTTTTACGCTTGGTTCTGTAATACCCAAAATTAATCTTAGACTAAGGATTATAATAATTGTGAATTTTGGAGATTATGAGATGATTTTATTATAGAATGTAATACCCCAAAATTTTATCATAATAAGTTGAGTTATTAAAGAAAGTGTTAAGTTAAAAAAATGGCAGTGGCGCATATGTGAAATGGCAATGTGGAATCGGTTGATCACGGATCAACCAGTTATGCGTGGTAAGAAAGTGTTAAGTGGCAAATATTCAATGGCGCATGGTTTGATTGGCAAGGAAGGATCGGTCGATCAAGAGATCAACTGGTTGTGCGTGGCGGAAATATTGGCAATGGCTATTATGTTTGGCGAGCGACATTGGTCCGGTTGATCAAGTGATTGACCAGCCTCACTGCGCAACTCCAAAAATCAAACTTTACCATTGCTCCGATTCTTGGGTGGCCATGTGATCAACCGGCTCCATGTGAAATGCAGAAACTGTGGTTTTAAACATTGCTCCGGTCGATCATGGCTTGTGAAGGTTGATCTACCGACGCTGAAGGAAATGCAAATGTATTTTTTGTGATTCCTCCACACGTCCCCCTTTACATATGGAATTTCATATGAAGATGTAGGTTAGATATTATGGGGTTATGTGAAGCGTATGTGGGAAGCCTTCAAGGGATAGAAAAGAGACAAAGAGGAAGGAGAAGAGAAAAGAGAAGGCTCACTGGAGAAAACTGAAAGTTGCTAGAGATGAGAGAAAAGAGGAAGAGAGAAAGAGAAAAAGCCAAGAGGTAGAGAGAAAAGAGGTTATAGAGAAACAGAGAAAGAGGAGAGATAGAGAAAGAAAGAAATAAGAGAAAGAGAGAGTAATAGCCCGAGCCTGAGAAAAAGAGAAGAAGAAGAAGAAGAAGGAGAAGTAGAGAGTGAGCTATTGGTGGAGGAGAGTTTTTCTCTCGGGTGTGCTTCAGGTGAGATGAGTTCCTTCATGCTTTGATAGATTTTATGTGATTGGTGCTCTCTAGTGTTTGATTAGTCATTGCTCTGTCAACTATACAAATGTTTGGTTAAGGATAAAAGATAATGGAGATTTGTTCCCTATTTTATTTACTGCTTGGGTCTAGTTCTGTTTTGATGGTAACCGTTGGGATTTGTTCTCTATTGTATTTATAGCTTACCTATTATTGTTGAATGTTACACTTAGATATATTATTCTGTTGCATGCATGTTAGTGTTGGATGCTTAGTTGTCATTACTAGAAACTTGGATGTTGCTAGTGTATGACTAAGGGACGAGTATGTGGTTTTGCCGCCAAATGTGTGGGTTATTACTTTTGTATTTTGTTTGTTAGGCATTGAAGAATAGTAGTGGTGAAGCTGTTAAGATTAATGAGTTATTGAAATAAGGTTTTATGGTTTAGTTCTTTTACTGCTTTGATGGGTAAGGTTGAGGGTTGATATTCTATAGTTATGGTTAATGATAAACTGTGAAGTGATGAAAAATGTTGGGAATAGGGAATAATGGTATAGATAATGTTGAGGTTAATAATCTATGATTTGTGATGGTTATTGATAATTAAATGTTATTGATTACGAAGGTATTCAAAAGAAGAATAAAGTGTTAAACTCGTTGAAGCTTCCAAGTATGTGATATTGCTTGTGTTTTGCCTAAAGGCCTACATCACAAGAGTTAGGATTTGATAGCTGTCTGCATTTACTAAATGTAATAGGTTGTGATCATGTCTTGAGGATGTATTGCTGCTTGCTGCTTAATGTTGTGTTTACTAGAATTAGGTTTTTTAAGTTACATATTTGATTATGCTTTGAGGATTTAATTGAGGATATAGAATTGTATGCATTCATGCATCATGGTTTTTAAAATGTTATAAAAATGGTTTTAAGCATGATTTTTAAAATGAAACGGATATTTTAAAGGATAAGTGTGAGCTTGTTAGTTGGTTCTCGATTGATGTTGAGACTGGCCGGCCAACGGATGGGTGAGGTCGTTTAAGTGTTGATGCGCACGGCCGCTAGTGCATTATGATTGATGTTGGAGCCAATTATTGTGCGTTGATGCGTACGACTGCTAGCAAAGCTTTCATTCAATGTCAAACCTACTGAAGCTAGAGGTTGGGTCGTTGTACATTGATGTGCACAATTGCTATCAGGTAGTTCGATCAACATCGAGACTTTATCACATAGCGGTTATTGTGTCTTCGATTGATGTTGGGACCAGATGCATTGATGTGCACAAAAACAGAAAACGGAAACAGAAAGCAGAACAAGAAAACCAAAATAGAAATTGCAAACAGAAAACTGCATATGGATTTTGCAAGCTGCATAGCATGTGCATTGCATATTTTATATCACTTACTGAACATTATGCTCATAGTTTAAGTCTTGTGATGTAGGTATGCATTGTATCAAGAATAGGAGCAGTTGACAAAGCATTTGTGCATTGCAGGCTTGGTGACTGGCTAGGCTAAAGGATTAAAGGTTAAAATGATAAGTGTAAATAGTTTAATAAATATTTTTAATTCGTAAAGTGTTCATTGTTTTAAGTGGAGACAAGTTTTATAAAGGTTTATTTATTATACTCTTAAATGTTTTGTTTTATTCATAAAAGTCTTCCGCTGTATTTTATAAAAGAAGTTTTCTAAATTGTAAAGGTTTTTAAGAAAAGAATTTTATTTATCATCTTTTAAATGGTTTTATGAATAAAAAGTCTTCCAATACGCAAAGATAAATGCCTTTTAAAAATGTTACGTTTTAAATGTAAGAAAACCGGGTCGTTACAGTTTATGGATTTTTAGTCGATCCCTAATAAAGTCATACTCGATTAACTTTAGTTGAGTATTCTTGATTATTGAGTCTTGCGTACTTGTGGGTGTGTCTTATCAACCACTGTGAGGTTTTCGTTGACCGTCAACATGTCTCATCGACACTAAATGGTTCTGGTTTACCATCGTTGAGTTTGGTCGATGTTGCGAGGTCCCAGCTGACCTTCGTTTTGCCTCATCGACTATTGTGTGGTCTTGGTTGACCACCATTGTGCCTTATCGACCGTGGTCTTGTTCGAATGGCTACAGCTATGTCTTCCCAATTGTTGAGTTGTTCAGGTCGAGCGTGTTGTGTTCCATCGACTGCCACTGTGCCTTGTCAACTGTTGGGTCCTTCTAGTTGTTTGTTGAGGTGTCAGGTCGATAGTTGTTATATTTTAGTCGACCACACTATTCGGCTTCACTAGCCATACATGGTTTTCGATCTGGTTTCATGTTTCAGTCCATGACTCTTGATGAATTCATAGATTTGATTTCTAGTTTGGGACTGGTGGTTGTCCCTAGAGTTTGTCTTGGATTTTTAGTCTTGCTTTGGGACTTATCTATTATCTCTCGTGCAATTGTTTGAATTTTGACATCATCCTAGTTATAGGTTATGGAGATATCACTAGTTTCGACTTCACTTTCCGTAGCGTGTGGAATTGGCTAGTCGGTAAGGTTGTCGTGGTCATCATCGAGGTAGTGATTTTTATAATTTATGCACTATATTACATCATGATTTTGAAACTGATATTTTGTAGGATACCAATTATGAAAACCTGACAGAGACTATTTCGACAGCATGTCTATTTTTTTGTACGTATCTTTTCACATGTTTACTTCATCTTACATGGTATTTTGTTGGGTATTCTTTACATATATATTAAGAGGATGAATCTTATTGATGCTTTAGGCAGTCTCAGCACTAAACCATCACGAGGCTATCTCGTGCAATCTTCTACTGTCAGAAGATTGATTGTTTGTATGTGCAAAAGGGTGATAGGGCATTGGTGACATGTCATCGGGTTTCGAGCCCCATAATTCGAAAGTGTGATAGGGTGGCGATGACACTCTCCTTGGGTTTCGAGCCTCATAACCTAATCATGGTTTTTAGTCACACAAATCATAAGGTTGTTAGTTGCTATATTTTGCTCGCTTAGTACCTTTCCATTTGACGGGTGCCGTGACGGCTCGTAGCTTCGCTCGTTGACAACCCTCATCAATTTAGATCATGTAGGTAGCTAGTTGATGAGCAATCCATTGCCAATAAACTTATTCGTTACCATGATTATGCGAGTTATGTTGGCGCTGAACATGGCTTGTCAGCAACTTAGGTGACGTGTTGGATTTCTAGATCACCGTCATTTCATTTCTTCTACCTCATGAGGTGTTGCTATCTACGGATGGCCGCCTTTTTTGTGATGTTTGTCGGATGGGTCCTTGTGTGACTATCTATTTTCACTGATGACGTTTTCATACAAAAAATGATGTTGGCATATTTTATGATATAGTTGTCTATGTATGTAGCGGGTTTTGATGATGCTGCATCAATGGCCATGAGCCTGTTTAATAAAATGATAAAGAGATTTCAAATGATTTAGAATGCATGTACGGTAAAAAGAAGCATGATATTGGTTTTTGAAAAATACGTAAAACTATTTTCTCATGCATTGCATTAAGTATAAATTTCCTTGCTGAGTTTGTCACTCACCCCCTTAGACTAAATTTTTCCCAGATTTGATGTATAGGCTCGATACTGGGTATTGTGGAGCTTTGTTGGTATCCCCTCTGGTGGGTGCTTTAACCTTCCCTTGGATGAGTGGAGGTCTGTCAATACAATCCTTTCATCTCTGGTACGTTTGGGATTTGTTGTTTGGTATTATTTGATTTGATTCCTACGTGGTACATTCTTCGTTTATTTTTATACTATCTTCACTTTTGCTGATTACTATGTGGATCCCAACCTATTTGATTTGGGTTTCGGTTTAATTTCATGTTAAGACTTCCATTTCATTCTAGACCTTGATCTGGGCAATCGGGTTCTATCCGAGGATTGGGTCACATGACACGACGATTCTGTTGGGCCGACCTCTGGGTCATAATAATTGCAATGATGATAGCATACACCCACAGCTCTGATATGTCTCCTTCCCATCCTCACTTCCTTTCCCTCCACTTTTACATTTTTTTTGTCATGCATGCCAGAAACAAGGAGTAAACAAGTAAAAATAACATACAATGAACTTTATTACTCTTGTACTAATCAAATATTACTTTTAAGGTTATCTAATATGATGTGTAAAACTTAGTCTCAAATAACTTCAAACTTAATATTTTGCTAGTACCACATTAAAATATTTTGCATTATCATAATTCATCATATGTAAAGCCCAAGCATATATAAAACATACCTTTTCGAGAGTTAGAAATTAGTAAGCTAAGGGAAATTCATAGTCATTCCTTTCTATTCATTGTATTTTATATGTGTCACACAATACTTATGTAGTTGGCGAGATATATAGGGTTCAGATGTAACCAATAAACATCTCCCTCAATATCGCTTTTACATATAAATAATCTTGTCATACATGATTTGAACATCCATTCTATACATACATTGAATGCATAATACATATAATGTGAACTATGTCAATCTTGTTATTTTACTAGCAAAATGAGGCACAACTTATGCTCATAAATCTATCTAGATATTTCCTGTATAGTTTCCAAATTTCACAAAAAAAAAAGAATAGAAAAACAACCCATAAATCACATTTTATTGATTATGTAGCAATCAGAGGGGTACAAACCCAAATTTGGGGGTATGGCCCTTAGTTGTTGTTTACTAGATTTGGCAAGGTATGCTCTAGTGCCCAGATAAAGCATTACAGCATCCAGCTGCCAGCCTTCCAAACTTTCCAGGTTGAGTGTTGTAAGGCCCAATTGCTATTTTTTGGGTTCTAACCTGTTTTTCATACCAATAACACCATAATTAACCAAAACTATCTCAAATTCACCCACTTGAACCTAAATTTAACCATAAACAATAATAGATAGGAGCATATAACCCCATGATAAAATTTTCTTCTCCTACAACATACAATATTAAACCTAGCTTAGAAAATCATAGCTTAGAAATCCGTATCTTATTCATCACTTTATAATTTCACCCTTTTAAAAACTGAGTCTTAAGTCTTTGGGATGTTTTTTTTTATGTAGATCAACTTTCCTTTAGAGTGCAATGATCAATTCTTTTTACTTTTCCCCCTTTTTCTTCTTTATTCTCCTTCCTCTTTTCTCCCTTTCTTTCTTTCTCTCTAGCTTAGAGCAAAAAATGCTCCCTTCCAGCAGCTTCTCCTTCGCTATAAGCCACTAAATTATAAGGTTGAAAGGCTAAATTACCAATTTTTTAATTAAAGTCCAATGTGAAATGGCTAAAATGCCCTTAAAGCACACTAAATTAAACTTTTACCAACATCAATTATGTTTGAGTTATAATTTGCTTAGTTTAATTGATCTTTAATAATTTTAACCTAATCACCATAATTGACTTCATCAATTGCTATTAATTAACTGTCATTACCCTCTCATTATACGTTAATCATATAATTTAGTCATTATTACAAGAGAGACACATAGCACCACCCTATTGGCCAATAATTTTTATTTCATAACGTGTTAAATCATGTAATCTGGAGCTTATGTGTCCCACTTCGTGCTCCTCAATTCAAGTTCGAATATCTATTTCTGGCCACTTGAAATCCAAAGTCTTATTTTGACTCATTCCCATGCATATTGTTTACTCTACACGTTCAGATCTTTCTATCTACTCTTCTAATTAATTTCTTTCCAAATCGAACTTCTAATCTAAGCTGCCTAGTTCAATATCTTAAAATGGTTTGGAAATCTTAATATGATAACTAGTTCAGTGGATCTCAAATAGTAGCCTTGTCATGACCTGGAGGTGGGCCTAATAGAACTATCAATTCAGACGATCCGATCCCCGTAAAGGACCCGATAACCTAGCGCAAGGCATGAAATTTTTTAGTGGAAGACTTTTTATTATTAGCTCGGCCTAAAAGGTATGAGCTTAGGTCCGTATAATAATCACGAGAAATAATGATGCATAAATTAAAAGTAAACAATTTAATTATTGTGCAACAAATCCAAATCAACATCATTTAAGTTATACAAACTAGAGAATTTATTCTTAGCAGGAATTAAGTCTAAAAGACTTAGAAATAAGGAAAGTGAAATTTTAAACTTCAATTCCTTTGGCCACTCTTGGCTTTACCTAAAAATGGGAAGGAGTCATTTGGGATAAGTGATTAACTCAGTAAGGTATATCTAGACTAGTTATAGTGCATTCGAAAACTAGTCTTTCCCATTTTATGAAAACAAAGTTATACTTTTCTTTTACCATACATGCATTTTAATTTGAAAACTCTATCTTTTTAATAAACTTGCCCCAAACCATTGTGGAGCCTTTATTTTAAGACATGTTGTATACATAGACATCTATACCTCAAAAAATATGTCATTACCGTTTTCTGATCCAAAAACATTATTAGTGAAAAATGATGGTCACTCAAGGACCCATCCAGCACTCATCAGAGAAAAGGTGGTCATCCATCGATGACAACACCTCATGAGGCATAAGAAATATAAATGACGGCGATTAAGAGATCCAGCATGTCACCCGAGTAGCCAATGAGCTAAGCTCCTAGTCGACACAACCCGTATGATCAAATAAGACGGATAAGGTTGCTCGCGATGGATTTCATCTCAACTTAAATACCTATAGGTTTCAAATTGACGAGGGTTGTCGAGGAGCGTAACTACAAGTTGTCACGCCACCAGTCAAATGGAACGGTGCTAGGATAGAAAAAACTCAATGACTGACAACTTTCTGATCTGTGTGACTAAACCTTGGCCAAGTTCTGTGACTCAAAACCTAAGGATGTGTCACCATCATTTCATCTCCATTTTGAATTCTGGGGCTCAAAACCTGATGACATATCACCAATGCCCCATCCCCATGTCACACATTACAAACAATCAAGTTTCACGCAGTAGAATGTTTCACGGGATAGCCTCATGTTGCTTTAGTGCTAGAGTGCCCGAAGCGTCAAGAAGATTCATACTCCCAATATATGCACAAAATATATAAACCAAACCATGTACAAAAAATAAACGTGAGAAAACATATGTATACATAAAAACTAACATGTTGTCGAAATAGTCCCCGTCGGATTTTCAAGCGTGGTACTCCACAAAATATTAGTTTTGAAAATATAATGCGATGCGATGCGATACAATACAAAAGGTATAGAAATCCATACCTTTACGGCGTTTCCTCTTGTTGACTAGAACAACCGTCTCCTCGGGAAATGTATCACAATTTCCAAAGTCGTCTGAGCCTAAGAAACATGTCAAACATGGGAATTCTTATCAATAAATCCCAAGAAATAATCAGATGTGTCCTATATCGGGACTAAAAACCCAATCGACTTGTAAACGACTCAACGGGACAAAATCGGGTTATTTTCCCTAGTTTTGATCGACAAGCGGTCAACCAATTTTGCCCACTAGTCGACTACTGATCAACAAGTTCTTCACTGGTTGACCACTTAATTGACCATTTTAGCCACTGGTCGTTTAGTGGTCGACCAGTTTAGCCACTAGTCAATTAGTAGTCAACTAGCGTTTAACTAGTAGACCAGTTTCACCAAAAAATATTCATTTTCCTCACGTTTTGCTCAATTTTTTACTCCTATCAACAAATAACCCTACCTAAACTTAAAAAATACCAATATAATCTAGAGGGAGTCCCTCGGATTTGAGTTTTTAGGCTTGAATCTAAGGCCAAAATATTTCAAGCTTTGGATCCAAAATTAGGGGTGAAAAACTCACTGATTCGTGAACCATCTTCATGAATGTTGTCTGTCTCAACGCCATGAATGCAAATCCAAGGTCGCAACGTCACGATCGTCGATTTGGTCTTTAACGTTTCTCCCCGCGACACACGTCTCTATCTTGACCCAAGGAAATGAAGACAAGGGTTTTCCCTTCTCTTCTTTCTTACTTTAATATTCTTTTTATTAAATTTTTAATATATAATAATATATATTTTATATGTATTGCATAAACTTAATCCAATTTTCTAAATCAAGTTCTGATTCGCTCCAAACACTAAACAATAATGTCTCTTTAATCAAATTAAATCTCAAATTTCATTTCCTCGATTTATTTACCACTCAGTAACATTCAATTTTACCGATTTTGACCAGTAGACCAAAATTTTATAGGTGGCCGCTATGCGACAAATTAGGTCAATATTTCAATGTCTTGACTGATTTTAACGCAAAAAATTTACATGTGAAATTTACTATTAAAAATTTCATGGTTTTACAAGCCTGGTGCAAACCCAACACCTCTAAAAACTTTCGTTCAAAAACTAATATGTTTTTATTCACACATTCTGTAACGACCCAGTTTTTCGTAAATCCTTTAAAAGACGTGAAAATTTGAAATCTTTATAAATCTCTTTCAAAACAAATCAGAGTGCGACATAAACTGGACCGCTACTAACCTTTCGTTAAACTCGTTTTAAAATCCAATTAATAAAGTGCGAAAGCGTTATAAAATAAATCCTTGTAAAACATGGCGAAAGCGTAAATAATTTAAAGAAGAAGCTAAACTATGGAATACAATTCAATAAAACTTAATGTAATTACAACTGTTTCTCATTTTACCCTTAGTCTTGCCAGCTCCAAATCTCATTCGTGCAAATTCCTTCACCTTTGCTTTATTATTTGTTCGTTGTTTTCGTATATGAGCATATTGTTATCTGTTCGTCGTTTGTACCTACACCACGAGTAATACGTGAGCCTAATGGCCCCGTAAGGAAAAGGGTTTAATGTAATTATACTTATGACTCTCTTTAGTTCATTTGGAATGGGGGCCACCCAAACAAATCTTTTCATTAGCCATTTACTATTATTACTTTACTTTAAGTCGTTCATTCATTAGTCGTACTTTGATCTGGAGATTGGAGGACCTATATGGAATGGTATAGTCTTGGTAACCTCCTGTGAGCAACTGGTCCCTTTCTCGACATGAGAAAGGAGCGTAATCCAGTGCCAGGCTAGGTCCGAACTACCCATCCACCCCCAACTCCCTTTACTTTTCTTTGTGTCTGTATCGGGCTAAGCTACCAGACCACAAAGACCTTTATTATCTTATCGTTTTACTCATTTTCATCATTTATCCTCACTCATGCATGTGTGCGTACCACCCCGTGACACTCCCTATTAGTTTCTATTAACATGATGCATGACCATACAGTCTTAACCTAACATAATGCATGATGCTTCACAATATAACATTCATAGAATTTGAAGTGCGCATAAACGAAAGTAACTGAAATTAAAAGCGCAATAAAAGAAATCGCAGTAGTTGAACAAACATACAAAGACATGTAATAACGATGGAACACCCAATTACGTACAGCATACAAATGAAGTAATTATAGAACTAATTGGACAATAGGGAACATGGTTAGATATATAAATTGCAATAATAAAGGAAATATAACGAATCACAAACGACATGCATATAGAAGTAAAGCATAATTAAATTAACATGCTCATGAAGGAATTATAATTATCATCTAGTTAATTATCCTAATGAATTTACATGCTCAAGGGAGAATTACAATTATTATCCTATATAGTTTAAGCATGCTTTTGTTCTAGTTAGTTACTTAAATGTGTTAATTCAACATGGCCTGACTTAGTAAGTTAACATGCTGGTTATTTACTAATTTAACATGCTCAAGCAAAATAATAGTTTAAGGGATTAAACATGCTACAATTTATAGTCTAGTTTATTGTCCTAGTTAATTACATGTGATAAATAAACATGACATAACTTAGATCTATTGAATAAACATGCTGCTCAAGTTAATTAATTACATTTCTGACTATAAACTAGATATCCTAGTTAAGTTAAAGTGCATTAGTTTAATTAACATGCATTCGAACTAATTACTCTAATTATTTAGTTCATTTGTTTAA
The DNA here is from genome assembly GCA_022433065.1 of Begonia loranthoides. Taxonomy (NCBI): domain Eukaryota; kingdom Viridiplantae; phylum Streptophyta; class Magnoliopsida; order Cucurbitales; family Begoniaceae; genus Begonia; species Begonia loranthoides. The sequence goes on along the minus strand of CM039470.1, from coordinate 10,597,864 downwards.
CTAAACATGCTCAACTAAATGGTTTTCATGCTCAACTGTTAATCACTGTAATTAAACTAGGTGACATACTTAGGTCTAATTACTTACTCTAATTAATTATTGCTCAAGTTAGTTAATTGACCTTGCTTGCAAAATGAGACATGCTATCACAACTCTAGACCCTAGTTCTTTTTCATATATCAAGAATTTATTACAGTTATGCTTGATTGATTAACAAACATGGTCAATTAGTCAATTAACATGTTCAACTGTATATAGCAAAATATGCACACGCTGAATGAAGGAATCGTGCTAGAATTAGTTAAACGTGTTTGCACTAAACATGCTAAGTGAAATATTAGTTAATTAAGTGTGACATAACACTAACGAAGGTGACGAATTAACCTGCTTAATACAAAGGATAACGGCGAATATAACAATAGCAAACAACAAACGAAATAAGCATCTATCATGCTCTTAAATAGAATTGACAGTAAATTTAATACGACAAATTTATACTACAGCAAGTGAAAAACCAAAGACAGTAAGAGAACTCTTCTTAGCTCATTCATGCTCATCATCACTCACACACTCACTATTCTATACTCATCACCTTCATTCTTAAGCATTCATCACAGAAACTAAACATTTGCAGTAAAGAGAATAATTGACAACAAAGGAATCTACACTATCAAACAACAAGGAGGAAATGATAGAATATTATCTAAGGAATAGTAGCAGTAAATCAACCAAAGAAATAATAGCAGTAGAACAGTCAAGGAACTATCAATACTATCAACTAACAGTAGAAATAAGTAAATCACAGAGCACTAGACATAAACTCACGCACACCCACTCGTGGTGTAGGGCCTCCAAATGGCCAAGACACACCCAAGTTCCTTACCTCGAGCTTTAATGCGCATTAGCGTTTAGTTGTCATTCTTCTTTCTTCCTCCTTTCAATACCTTCACAAAATTAGTAACATTCATCATTAATCTAATTGATTAATCAACCTATAACCATAATGTCTCTTTTCTTTAATCCTTAGTAGTTCTAGGAACTCGTGAACGCCTAGAGCAAATCATAGCATATTCTAATAAACTAATCAAATTATTAACATATGTTTATCCAAATCGTGTAGAACACTTAACTTGATCTCACTGTGCATGAATTTAACCCCATGTACATGCATACTAGATTTCATGAACTATAACTTAACAACCAACATAACATGCATATTAATCTCTTTATCCAAATAGAACAGCAGCGATAAAATCATCTATTACGAACAATGTCACTAGGCTTTTCACAATATCATAGTTCCACAAATAACCAAAACGTAGAGTATGTTCATGCTTCAATAACAAACTATAATACAGTAGGCAAATCATTCCAACCATTTGATTCAGAGCATCAGTTTAACATTTCCTACACATAAATCAAACCAACAGAAACTGTAGTCAACCACAAGTGGAACATCAACAGTGGATAAACCTAAACCAACAATAGACAATCACCAATATATTTCCAACCACATGTAACAGAGAGCAATATCCAGTTACTATCCAAATAAAACCCAAGAGGCTGAAACCAATACATCCAACAGTGCTTAACGTATAATTTATGTTATTCTCTACAATATATCCTTCACAAAATCCATAAAGACAAAGGAGGAACTCCCTTACCAAAAGACACCCGAGAAGCTTCTTCTCTTTAGCCCCTTCTTGTTGTTTCATTTCTCCTCTCCTCTTCTTTCTTCATTCTCTCGGCTTTCATTTCCAGAGAACCCACAACTCTAGATTTTTCTCTCGACAAGGCTCTAACTCCAGCTTACCTGAGGGCACTCCTCACGGTCTTTATTCTCTAGCAGACCAAAACTTCTAGCAGTCAACACTCTGCCAGCCAGACAATCCCTTCTCAGCTCGTACGATCTGTTCCCCACGCTAATTCCAAGCTGGAAAGGTTGTCTGCATAAAAGACAATAATCCCAACCAAACGGGGCAGACTGGTTTGGTTCGCCAACACACTTGGCCAAAGACCCCCTGGCCACCGCGAGGAAGCCACTGCCGAGGGGAAGTTAGCGATTCATCCTGCTAATCACGACTCCAGACCTCAACCAATCTCCAAAACAACAAAGAAGGAGAGAAACCCAACCTCGAATTGTCGCCAGAAGTCGCTCTTACGGAATCCCTGATTCCAAGCCCTAACCGTGAAGTTGCTGCTCCGATCGCCTAGACGTCGCGTCGCAGCAGCTCGCTGGTGTCACTGTCGCCTGCTCCCCGAACGTCACCCCTCCGTTCGTCATCGCCGTCTCCCTATCCCCATCTCTCCCCTGTCTCTCGTCTCCATGCTTTCGCTCTCCCTTCAGCCATTTTGCTTTTCTTCACTTAACTGGTTTGCTTGGGCGAACCAGTTTAAGTGGCGTGAACAGGTTCTGTTGAACCGGTTCATGCTTCCCATTTTACATTATCGTCCCAAATTGTAACTCTTGACTTATTCCAAATGTCGTTAAAGGATTATTACGGATCCGATTTAAATTTCCTAATTCCATTTCCTAAATTGATTTCCATCAATTAAACCTCCAATAATTCTCTTAAATTATAACCTAACGGTTATGTCCTCGGTAATACCCCGATAAATATCTGATAATTCCAAATACCCTTAATTAATTTTCAATTATTCTTAATAAATTCTTATATAAAAAACTCGGGGTATTACCCATTCAATTAGTTTAATTTCAACACCAGTTGTTCACTTATAGTATCTATTATTATATCTATTTTTGACTTATAAATATACTCTCAATTGGTAACTCGAATTCTTTTTTGAAGCTATCTTGTACATTTGATAATCCAATGTAATGGCTTAAGAATCTCATTCTAGCTAATCTATGGTTTACTATTATTTCCAATGACATTTTATTCTAATGCGATTAATAAGGTTAATTTTATTCCAAGACAACAATTTTGGATGAAAAAAATAATACAGATCGATGTCAAATTAATAACAATTAAATTTCAGTACTATGTCTTTTATGATAAATAATTCTCTTAATTAAAAAAATCACAATTTCAAAGGATATTTTCAATAAAAGTGTGATTTTTTATTAGCATAATAGAAAACCAAATCAAATCTCCACAAAATCCTATCAAAAATGTAATATCTGCACAAGATGGAGTATGCCCAGTTTAACTTAAAAATAAGATTTTATCGTGTGCAAATATAGGCTGATCCAACTTAATCTAATCTCGAAAGATCATCTTTGAATTAGATAGACTCAATCCAAATAGATAAGATCAAAACCATCTTGAATCAAATTGAAATATTATCTCTCTTTAACATTTCAATCAAATGATAATAGATAATGTTCAACAAAAACTATATCAACTTAATCCACTAATTATTCAGAGTTGAGATTGTTTAATTGTCTTGCATTTACTAATGTAAATTGTAACGACTTGGTTTTTTTTTTCTTTTAAAATACATGAAAATTTAAAATTTTAGTCAAATGACTGAAATCTCTTTGAAAACCCCCCCTTTTTTTTTATAATATCAGAGTGCAAAATTGGACATTTAAAATCTTTTCTGTTAAAACATGGCGGAAGCAGCTGTAAAATCTTTTGTGAAAACATAATGGATTTATTAAAAATATAGCGGAAGTGTAAATTATTTGAGAAATGATAACTAAACAATTTAATACTACGTTTTGAGAAATAAAAACTGAACAATGAAATACAATTGTTTTCTATTTTACTCTCTTAGCCTGAACAGCCATGAGTATCGCGCGTTCAAATCCTTCATCCCTGCTTTTTGGATTCATTAGTCGTCTCCTCGTATAAGTACCTATACCTACACCAAAAGTAAATTGTAAGTCCAAAGGCTTAGTAAGGAAAATGGTTTATGCAATATGATATGCCTCTCTTTAGTCCTTTTTGGAATGGGGCCCACTCAAACTAATCATTTCATTACATCATTCGTTTGTTCTTTACTTTACATTAGTTCATTCATTCGTTACTTGTACATCGAGCGGAAGATTGGAGGGTTCAAAGGGGATGGAATAGTGGATCGGATCTAACCTTTACTTGCAACTAGGTCCCCGTTCCCATCAAGGTAGGGGGCTTCTCCTAGCCGCAGACTAGATCCGCTACCCATCCTCCCCTCAACTCCACATTTCCTTCATTTTCTTAACATTTTACCTCATGTAATACATGTGTGAGTACCACCCCCAGAGGCACTCCCTATTGGTTTCTATTAACATGATACATGACAATACATTCTTAAACTAACATGATGCATGATGCATTATAACGTAACATTAACAATAATTAAAGTGCGCATATAAAAGAAAGTAATTGAATAGTAGAAATTAAAAGCACATAACGGAGAACACTCATTATATTAAATTGAAAACAATGAAACACGTAAGGAAATCCAACAACGAATATTATGGAAATTAAATAACGAATCATGAAAGGAATACAAAAATTAAACACACATATCTAAACAATATGCAATGAAATATAGCATGCTTGAACTTATGCAATTATTATTCTAGCTAGTTATCCTAATCAATTTGCATGCTCGAGGAAGATATGATTAACATTCTAGTTAGTTATCCTAGTTAATTTACATGCTCGGATTTATTATAATTAATTAGTTAATTAACATGCTTGTTAGTTAATTAAACATGGCATAACTTAGTTAATTAACATGCTCCAGAAGTAATCACAAGAACTATTCTAGTTAATTATCCTAGTTAATTAACATGCTTACTAATTATAATTAACATGCTTACTAAGTAATCATATTTAGTTAATTAACCTATTTAATTAACTGGCTCAATAAGTAATCATGATTATTATCTAGTTAATTAACCTAGTTAATTAACATGCCCATGGAAGTCATTATAATTACTAGTTTAAGGTTCTAGTTAATTAACCATTAAGCATGCTCAAGGAAGATTACGATCATTATTTTGGTTAATTATATGCTCAAATTAAAGTTATTGTTACAATGTTATTTTAGTTAATTAGACATGCTTAGTATTAACTAAATATTACCGTAAGTGAAACAACAACAAGGAATAGAATCATCTTCAGTGAAATTCATAACTCACAGCTAGTTCCTACTTAGCATAATGTAGGGCCTTCATTCCTCATTCATCAACTGACACTAAGCATCATCAACTAGCAGGAATCATCATCAAGTGTCCTAACTAACAATTACAACCTAAAACTGAAGTAAAGAAATTGGCAGTAAAGGAAAGGAAATTGTAATACCCCGACTTTTGTATCAAAATTTAAAAATGATAAATTGGAAAGTAATTGGGGATATTCGAATAAGTCGAATAATTATCGGGGTATTACCAAAGAAATAATTGTTAAATTATAAATAATGGGATTAAATTGAAATAATTAATTAAAAATAAAGAAAATAAATAATGGGATTAAATTGGAGTAATTAATTGGACATTTAATTTAAAGATTAAAAGAGAAAGTAATTGAATTAATTAAATTAAAGGAAATTTGATTTAATTAAAAGGAAATGAAAAATGAAAGAAAGGGGGGGCGGGGGGGAATGAACGGGTTCACTCCTGAACCAGTTCAGTCTAGAGCACAAGTCAAATGGCCTTCGGCCATTTGATCGAGTAAGAGAAAGACAGAAAGGAGAGTGAGGCGGCGAGGAACCGAGAGCGGGACAGCATGAGGCAGCGGCGATGGCGACAGCGATGACGTGGGTGGTCCGGCAATCATGCGGGCTGCTGGCCGTCAGCCTGACATGCTGTGGGCACGAACCGTATAGGCTAGGGTACGGGTTCGTTCGGTCCGTGTTACCGCGGGGATGCGATTTCCCGACCTTGGTATGTCTTTTGTTTCTGTTATGCATTTCTTCTCCTCCATGGCGTCCTGTTGTTGGCATTCGGTTGTTGATGGGTTCAGCGTTGACTAGAGGAGTTGCAGGGGCGATTGGAGGAGACGAGGGAACCTAGTTCGCTGGGGAGTGACTAGTTCGGCCTGAGCTGGTTCGTGTTATTGATCCTTTGCAAGCTTTCCACGTGGCAATCTTGGGTTGGACAACCCTCCTTGAAGTGTGTAATTGTCCATCAGCCTTTGTCTGTGACAGACTTCTCTCAGCTTATAAATCTGTATGATAGGAGAGGTGTTCTGTAATTTTTTTAGTGTGCAAATGGGAGGAAGGCTCTCTATGAAGGGGAGCAGAGTATGTCTCATAGCCAGAAAAAAAGAAAAGTAAAAGAAAAAGAGGAAAGGTGACAGAGAAGCTTCGGTCTTCAGGTAAGGAAAATTCACCCATGTTGTGAATGTGGTCTGTGGGATTGGTTCTGTCAATAGATTCTATGAAGATTAAGGTCTTGTGAATTGTGTGATTTATGATTTGTGTTGTGTGTGAGGTAGTGAGAAAACAGAAGCAATGGGAAACCAGAAGAAGGAAAGGAGAGAAGAAGTGGAAGTGAGAAGTTGCTCTCAGGTCTCCCAAATTCTTCAAGTGAGGAGGTTCCTTTCATGGTCTTTATGAATTGAGTTATCTTTAAAATAAAGGATGAAAGATAAGTGTGATATGTGATAGGTGGGTGCCTTGCCTTGATGAAAGTATTGCTTGTGTTCCTATTGATGAAATGTTAGCTCTCTGTTTTAATTGTTCCTTCTGAGTTACAGAGAAATGTTGGTGGAGCATGCCTTGTTAATAGAAATGGTTCTTTGATTTTATGGTTTTGTTGAGTGTAGTTATTGGACGTTGTGAAGTAATGGATGTTGTGCTATGTTTGTTGATAGGTTTATGGGTGGCAGTGTTGGAAATCGTTTCCTAATATTTACTGTTTGTTAGAAATAAATGATGAGAACCATGATGAGTGTTAACTATGTTGACCGTTACTCTAGGTCTCTATTAAAGGATTTCTTTTGGAATGTTGGCAGTATTGTTGGGTGTCTACTCTATTAAATTAGTGTTGATTGTTAGCATTGATAAAATAAATGTATAGAAGTTGTTGATTGTTTAAGTTGGATATTAAAGGTATTGTAAAAAGCTGTTAACTACAATGGTTCTAGCACTGTTGTTGTTTATAAGTTACGGTGATAGAATACTATTCAGTTATGTGAAGTAAATTCTCTGTATTATCTTGTCACATTGATGAATGAGCAACTTGTTGTGGGTTATTGCTATTCTATTGCACGTGTTAAGATATTGGAATCGTTATTTCGAGGTTGCTAAATAATTTATTTGGCTTCATAAATTATTCACTATTCCATGTTAATGAAAGAGTAAAATGGTTCTTTACTCTGCTGTGGGAATTGGTTATCAATCTAATTATTGCCTCTTTAGAAATCATTATGGGACTGAGCAGTAAAAGGTGAAGTTAGTAATTTGAGATTTTGATGACAGTTTATTTAATGGTTTTGAAGATCCTATGGTGTATGACATTATCGCATGGGGACGCCAGGTAAGTTAATACTTATTATGTTTTGGTCTTCGGACCCTACATCGCAAGAATTAGGATTGTATGCTGTGTGTTTACTAGATTTAGGTTCTTTTAATGATATGTTTACTAGACATTTATATCATCATATAGGGTTGTATGTATTCACGAGCATGTTGCATGACATAATTAATATATGTAAATAGACGTATGGGGGTTTGGGTGAATTGTGACTTTCCATACGGTAGATTTCCTCCCACGTAGGGAGTGGTAGGTTTAGAAGTTAGCTACGAAGATTCTAGGATTCACAATTACCCGGTTCTGAAACCCCCAACGTCTTCAACAAAAGTGAGGATACCTACTTGTGCACCCCCAATGCATATATCTCCTCGTTGGAGTGACTGGTTAGGCCACATGACTCTAGGGAGTATTCCACCTTAACTTTCAGAAGAGATACAGTTCTCTTCTGTAATGCATCATATGATCATGCATATCATGTGCATTGTATTTCATTCTATCTCTTACTGAGCGTTAGACTCATTAGTTTAGGTCTTGTGATGTAGGCATCGTACGAGAAACAGGTGAACAGGTCAAAGACAGTTGATAAAGGATTTGCACGGGTGGATCTTGTGGCTAGCTAGGCTAAGGAGTTTAAAAGAAAATTATTGAAAAAGGGTTTGTAATTACTAATGATCTTTAATTGTTTTAATTCCTCTGCGTTTTATAAATAAGATTTCATTACTTCTGCTGAAATTGATAAATGTTTTAAGTAAAGAGGTTTAACGATCGAGTTTTATAAAGAAAAGTCTTACTCTGATTTTATAAAAGAAAAAGTTTTAAATTTCATGCGATTTTAAAGTAAATAAAAATCGGGTCGTTACAGAAATACCATAAAGAATGTTGCAGGAATTTTAACCACAGTATATCAAATAGCAGGAAACCAACAGTAAAGAAATTTACACAACTCATGCACTCTACTTGTGGGTAGGGCCTACACTAGCCAAGACACACCCAAATTCTTACCTCAATTCTTTATCGTGTTTAGCACCTAATCATTATCCTTCTTTGTCTTTCCGATACCTTCACAATTAAAACATTTAACATAAATGATTACGACTCATAACTTGAATAATAATTCTAAGAGTTTCTTTAACTCCTAAATGGAACCTATCGATTAACACGCCTAACATGCTGATCATATCGACTTCATCATTTTCTCCATACATAATCTAAGGCAACAGAGGCATAAACTTCCATCACAATTTCACTTTACAATCGTAGGGAGGAACCATTAAATCAGCAACCAACAGAGGGCTAAATCCAACATATTTGTGCTTTCATAAGTAACCAATCGAGCATAACTCGATGCATTCCAATGTATCATTACTCAAACCATTCCAACAGTTATCTTCCTAATTAACATTCTGAATCAAAGTCTATAACTTAACAACTTAATTCTCGTAACAATACTTCACACAATAATTATTCAGGGTAAAGTCAATCAATAGCACAGAGTATATCCATTTTTAAATAGAATCACAACACTTCATTCCAACTCGAATCAACGGATTAGCAACTCATTCACAGAACCAAAAATGGAAACCCAACAACACTGTCAAACTTCATCCGAGAACAGAAACCAAATACCAAAATAGCTTAGGAAGCTCACCAGTACACAGGGCTGACCTGAAGCAGCAACAGGGCCGTGAGCTGCAACTCCAAGCCACAACGCAGCCACCCACTTCATAGAAATTCTCGGACTCCACCACCAGACAGCTTCCTCCTTCTTTCCTCCAGATTTCTCAGGCTTCTATGTCTCATTCTCCAGGTTGCAGCACCCGAGAGAAAATTACTCTCTACCAACATAAAGGGCAGAGAGTACAAGCTCTCTCCCACGCCCGACAGTCCCTGCCTCCATCAATCCATCTCCAGTAATTCATCCCACACTTCCCAGCTTTTTAGAGGCTACGCCCTACCAGAGATTATTTTGTCTCTTCTTTCTCCGTTGAGTGAGATTCCAAGCAAGAAAGAAATGATGGGGTTGTCAGCATTGCCGACCACAATTCACCTAAACCATCCAGACTGGGCTTGGACGCAGCGGGGTAGCGGGTTGCCATCCGCACCTGTCCGAATCCTCCCTGCCAATGCGACGACGCCACTGACGATCATGAATTGCCGATTCGTCTCCCGAATCGTGCCCCCAGCTGACGACTAATCAACAGAAAATGAAAAGGAGGAGAAACTCGACCAAACATACCTTGAATCATCGCCAGAAACACGACCTGCGAAAGTCCCGATTCTAAGCCCTAGTCCACCGACTCGCCACTCCGTTCGTCAGCAACCGCCTACCAGGACGTCGCCACCTGAGCCTTCGTCGCTCGCCTGCTCACCGAACCCGTCATCGCCATCGCCTCCCAATCTCTCCCCGATGCTCTCTCTCTCGCTGCTCTCTCTTCTCTCCATGGCTTCTCCTTCTGCGAAGAATGGCCAAAGGCCATTTCTTTTTGGCCTTCATCAAACCGTGCATGAACCGGTTTAGCTTGTCTTCCACAAATCTTCCTTAATTTCTTTCCTCCAATTAATCCAATTAATTAAATCTATTAAATCATTTTACCTATTTTATTCTAAATAATCTGATTCATCCCATAAATCTCCCATAATCTTATTTCCTCTTTTAATTAAAAGAAAACTGACTACTCAATTACATCTAGACCGAGCGAACCAAACTAGTTCGATCCATAAATCTCTCTTCTTCCAAATTAATCATAATTATCCTTCAATAAATTCTTTAAGTTAAATTCTTATGAATACGTCATTTGTAATACCTCGATAATTAACCAATAAATCCAATTACCTCCAATAAATTCTCTTAAATTATAACCTAACGGTTACGTCCTTCGTAATACCCCGATAAATATCCAATTAATCCAAATACCCTCAATTTCTTTCCAATTATCCTTATTAAATTCTGATATAAAAAGTCACGGTATCAATTGTTGGAGTCCGCATCCTTTCGCCACCGTTGGCTGACATCCAAAATTACAATTCGGACGCGATATGGCATCCGCGTATAGCGTCTGTACACGTCTAAAACTGTCCAGGAATTGGACAGATTCAAAGCGGACGAGTCCACCCTCAACCGCACTCGTCTGTGAAGCGTCCGAAAGGTCGAGTTAGATACAGGGGCTACTTGGGACGTGAGGCAATGTCCTTGAGAGTCGTCCCAAAGTGCTGGGACAGTGTTCCATTCGTTTACAGATGAGGAACGTCTTCCGTGGGTCATCCGCAAGCGTCCGAAAACGCCCAATCTAACACTTTAACACGTTTTTCTACCTAAAAGTTCGTCTCATAACATCTTCCCCATAAATACACGTCACAATTTAACATGTATAAATACGCAATGTAATATCCTACTCCGTCCGACATTCAATTACATCGCGTATATAGAAAAAATGATATCGGGATATTACATTAATCATGGAAAATTAGGGCACTTATAAATGTATATTCCTTGGTAGTACTTTTGATGTCAAGTAATAAACCATGATGTCATGAATCTCGTAAAGTCATACTTAATAGGAATGAAAATTTTTATGAGGCTGCTATGTTTGTTATCTCGCCTTTAAAAGGTTCATCTCAGAAGACTTAGCAGAACTCAAGTGCCCGAGTAGGTGTGAGTTTAGATCTAGATCTGCATTAGACATTACATGATAGTCCACTTTGGATATTTTGCATGATGTTGCTTCCACCCCTACCATATTTAGTTTCACCATGGTACTATATCGCTAAAGATAGACCTAAGAGGGAGATTGATGAGTCAGTTTTAAACCAAATAGTTGCGTACTTTCAATTGTGAGTTTTGCAAGTTTGGGAGTTTCTAATACCTTTTCGAATTGTTTTTTGTTCATGCACAAGTTTGTGGATAGATTAAAGTGTAAGATTGAGTTTTGAGGAAAAAATTTTAAAACTCAGTAAGTTTCACTCTACAGCACCCATTCGAGCATTCTAGCACCCGATTAAAAGAAGAGTATAAATCTGAGAGTGAGTGCTACACCAATTACTTTGAACGTTGTAGTATAGCCAACAGAAGACCAACGCTACACTAGCACTGTAGTTGTAGCGACAACAACATTTTCACAAATTTGTAAGGACAATATTATAAGAAAAAATTTGTGATTTAAATTACTTATAATGGTTTAAATATATTATGGAAATTAATAATAAAATTTAAGTTCTGGAAAAAGGTTGGAACTAGATAGTGAAGTGAGGTGAGTGTTTGGGTGACGTGGTGAAGTTTCGAATTCATCTGTTGCATGAGAAATGAAGTCACTTTGGAAAGAAATGTCCATGGTCTAAAAAGTACAGTGGTGAAATGCGAATATCTAAAGTAAGCAGAATCCACGAAAAGGAAGTATCCACAAGCGAGATGATGTCATAATAAAGAGAGGGGACACTTGTTATCACAAAAAGATAGGCGTCCGTAGATGGAAACAAGATCGCGGAAGTAAACGTATCAACAAAAAGAAAGTCTTCATAAGTTGGCCAACGTTGTTTCAAAGGGAAGACGTGGGAGAGTCGGTGTTTGCATAAGCGAATTTGTTCACGTTAGGAAAAAAAAGTGAGGAACGACATCATATTAAAGGGAGGAGTGTCCATTGCAGAAAGAAACGTGATCTCAGTAGACAAGAAAAGTGAGGAAATGTCATCGTTTTAACAAAGGAAAGCGGCTAAACAGTAAGAACCACAAAAACCAAGACGTCTTATGGAAGAGAAACAATAGAGATCACAAAAGCAAAGGCGTCCACAAAAGGAAACGTGACTGGATGAACATCATGGTGTTGGATGATTGGCAGAGCCGGTGAATATTCATTGGGATTATCCTTGGCAGACATGAATGTATAGACTACGGTAGCTCGTGCTTCTGCTCATGAAGTACTGGGATTTAAAGGAAGTTTTGGCTGCTTCGTCTAATTAGTGATTCTAGTGGCATCTGTCATTTTTCCTGGAGAGTAAATACTCACGAAAGCATGGCCAAACCGGCTACTCATCAGCTAAAGAGGCTCGACCGATCGACTGGCATGAGTGTACCATGTCACGCTCGGATTAAAAGAGGTAAATGGCAATTATTCACTTTGGAAACGAGTTTAAGGTAGAGCCATCGAGAGAAGAAATCCAAAAAAGGAGTGATTTTCTCGTTACTAACCAAAGGGAGATCTTGGCTTAATGAGGTTAAGGATTTGTAGAGGACATTACATGGAATCTAGGTAAGTAGAGAATGCATTTGTATGGCCAATCGGCCTACATCGTATGTGACGACCCAAATTTTTCTTTACTTCAAAAATACGTTAAATTTAAAACTTTTATAAAACAATTGAATCCCTATTAAAATCCTTCAATTGAAATCAAAGTTCTTTTTTTAAAAACCCAATCGTTAAAACTTCTTGCATAAAACTCGTTACTTGAATCTTGATTAACAGTGAAAGACTTCATTTATAAAATCTATTTTCCTTAATTAATAGCGGAAGCATGAAACATTCTATAGCGGAAGCATAAATATTTCATTTTAAAAAGACAATAAACAAATTATTACTTTACATTTGTAAAACTCTTTTCTCTTTTACTTTCCTTAGCCTAGTCAGCCACAAGTCCCGCCCGTGCAAATCCTTCATCAACTGCTCCTTCATCTGTTTTCTTTACGTGTACCTACACCATTAGCAAACTGTGAGCCCGAGGCCCAATAAGAAATGAGATATGCAGTATGATGTATGCATCTAACTCATTATTTTGGAATGGGTATTGCCCAAACCTTTTTTTCTTTATGTTTCATTCTTTCATTCATTACTCGTACATCGAGCGGGAGATTGGAGGAATCTGTGTAGAAGAGAATAGTCTGTTCTCAGCTTCTAACTACCTAGGGTAGCTAGTCTCGGACCCGACAAGGGAGGGGCTTAGTCTAGACTACTTGATTAGATCTGAACTATCCGTCCATCCCCAAACTCCCCATGTCCTTTCCTTTCATTCAGCTCATTTCATTTATCTGTTTTCCTCACATAAATGTATATGAGTACCACCCTAGAGGTGGCACTTCCTACTTATTTCTATTATCATGATGCATGTCAATGAGAAATATTATCGTGATGCATGTCAATGAAAATCAATAATCGTAACAATATAAGAGTATGAGACATAAAGCAATAATCACAACAATATAAAAGTATGAGATATAGAAGTCTACTAACATACTATATAGGCATGCTTGGTAATTTAAAGGAAGCGATGACAATATAGACATGCTTTGCGATTTAAAGGAAACAATAATATCATAGGCATGCTTGGCAATTTAAAGGAAGCGATAACGATATAGACATGCTTAGTAATTTAAAGAAAGCAATAACAATATAGACGTGCTTGGCTATTCAAAGGAAACAATAGTGATATGCTAACATCCTAAACATGCTTAGAGATTAGATTAATAACGTGCGAGCAGAATATACATAATAAGTAAAGCAGCATAGTAGAAATGCAACAAACAATTAAAGGAAAGACATTGCTAATGGTGTAGGGCCTCCAAACTCTACTCAATTTCTTATCTCAAAGCGTTAACGTGTATTAGCACTTAATCTTTATCCTCTTTTTCCTTTTCAATACCTTCATAATTAAAACATTTACTCATTAAAAATCATAACTTATTAATTTCATTCTTTTCCTACCATTAATTACATAGTAATTCTATGAACCAGTTAATGCCTAAAACAAAACATAACACTTAACAATTCTAACATTCATCATCTTAACAACTTTATCATTATCTATACCTTAAATCTTTATTCATCACTTGATAGCGTTTCCTAATCCAAACTCAATATCCATAATATATTTATCCAACTAGTGACTCGATTCTAAACCAACATAGCATAAACTTCAAAGCAGTAATTCATTCCCACCAACAACTTCATAGTTTTATTTTATAACTATAGGCAATTAATCAAGAATCAACATGGTGCAATGCAGCCAAAACTAACTCCAACATATTCATGCTTTTGGAGGTGACCAACAAAGGGCTTATATTTATCAACCAATCATTACAGAATATTAATCCAGCCTAATATTTCACAAAAATCCAAGAGTAGCACATCGACATACCCAGCCCTTAACCAACATAAAGAATGAACAAAACACTATAGTAATATTCCAACATCTTAATGACTTCATACTGAACAGAAAACACCGAGAGTCCAAATCATAGAACAATGGCATCCATTTATCTTCTAACTCAACAACATAACAATATAAATCCATAAAGCCCCAGAATAAAAGTGAAGGACCTCACTTACCAGAGACAACCAAGAGCAACCTCCCAACCTCACGACAACCCAACTTCTATAGAGCATTCATCCACACCTGAGAGCACTCAGCTCTTTCTCACTTCCTCCTCGCAGAAACTATCGGTTCACAGCTTCTCCAGAGAGCATTTCTCCTCTCTGTCTCCCTTTCTCTCTCAGCTTAGCACACCCGAGAGTCTTCACTGGAAGCCATCCCCCTTCCTCAGCATTCCTAATCCACCAGAGGTACACCTTATCTTGCCTCTGCCATCCTCCACTTACGTCCCCGCTATCATTTTTCCAAAGCAAGAACCAGCAAGGACCGGTTCAGACCGAACCGTAAGCCAAACCACATGCTTTCAATCGTTTCAGTCCAAACTGTCGTCCCTACCATCACTATGCTTAGGCCATTCCTCCGCCACAAGAAAATGGCGACCAAACTTCAGTACAACCTAAAAGGAAAGGATTACATAACAGAATTAACCTTTTGACTTAGCTCAACTAGAAGCTAGAAATTACAGCCAGCGGGAGCTCTGAGTTTGTGATATTGAGCCCTAGCATGTAGTTCCCGTCGCCGACCACAGCCCATATGCTTGCCAGAAAGCACCGCACCACTGCTAGGAAGCTGCGCCGAGTGTTCCCATCGCGTCGCCAATCTTGTCGTCTCTCTCTCTCTCTCCTTCGATTCTCCCTCTCTCTCATCTCTATTCTCAGAATGGCCTTTAGCCATTCTCTTCCTTTTGTTTTCAATCAAACTGGTCCACAGGGTGAACCAGTTTACTTCTTCCCTCCATCCCATAATTTCTTATTTTATTTTAATCTCATTTACTTTATATTCATTTAATCCTCTTACATTTTTAATTTCAAATAATCCCATTTTTGGTTTCCTCCATTTTAACTAAACCAAGCCACATAATTGTTTCCGAATCGAGACGAACCAAACCAGTTCAGGCCATTATTCTCCTTCAAAATTGCGATTTCGAACGAGCGAAGACACCTGCACCTTGTCCGCATGTGTCCAAAATGTCCAATAATTTGGACAGATTCAAACTCTTCTCGTCCACCATCGTCTGTATGCGTCCGAAATGTCCAATTACACCTTTTTCTACCAAAATTTTACACTTTAATTACTCCATAATATTTTCCTCATATTTATACGGCATTAATAAACAACATATCACCCTGCAACATAATATATTAATTACTGTAAAATTAATTACATTGCATACACGGGAAAATATTATTGGGGTATTACACCGTAATGTGCTATGAAGTTGTGTGTGTTTTCTTTTACTATTATTATCTATGTCATATTGAGGATATGATGCTTTGCTTGCTATGATTGTTATACATTCAACAAATTCGAGGATATGATGCTTTGTATTTGAGATTGTTTTTTCTTGTGATAATCCAATGACTTGTTGCTCTATAATTTATAATGATTGAGGATATGCTATCTATTTATGTCGAGATGTTGCCTACTATTTATTTTAATAGAGATTACTCGAGAATGTGTGAATCTGTATGGTATATGTTTTTATACCTATATTGTCATTGCATATAAGAAAGATAAAATATGATTAATATATGTACATGGGTATGGAGGACAAGGTGTTTCGAAGATGAACCAATGAGTACATAAACCTATTAGTTTGTTTTCGATTGATGTCGGGCAGACCAACCAAAGGTGTAAAGTCCTGCGTTTTCCAAAACTTTTCTTTACAAATTTTTTTTCTTTTAATTTATTTAAAATGTACGAGAGGAAAGACAGTTCAGAGTAATAAAGCGGAAATAAACAAACAATTGAAACATACTATAAATAAAAATCCGTACTTTTAGTAAAACATTCATTTTATTTCTAAAGAGAAAATATTAACTAAAGAGATTAAATATTTTCAAATCTCAATTTATCTTCTGTGAGCCATAACCCCTCAGATCAAATCCGTTGGATAACCCAAGTCCTCAACCGGTAATGCCTCCTCCTCTACTCCAGAAATGCTAACATCCGGACAATCACCTACACCACAAGCAAACTACGAGTCTAAGGCCTAGGAAGAAATGAGGATGCAATATGATATATGCATGTAACTAATTATGTCAAAATGGAATTCACCCAAACTGTTCTTTACTCATTGTTACTTATATTAACTCATACATTGAGCTGGGACATTAGAGGTTCCTGACAGAGAGAGTGGCCGCTAGTAGGTATCTAATACCCTAGAGTAGACAGGCTCTCGAGACCCGACAAGGGAAGGGTAAAATATCTCTGGTCTACTGGTTAGATCCGAACCATCTCCCCAACCTCCAATTACCTTTCTTTCTTTTCTTTTATCCATTTTCTCCTCACAACATGAATACCAACCCATTTGTGGTATTGCCTAGTATTTCTATTATCATGATGCATGTTAGTGGAATACTAAATTACAATAGAGAATAATTTAATCCAACTATAAAAAATTTACAAGTCTATACCACCAAGAAGTTCCATTATAACAATAGAAATAAACGACGGAAATTAAACACGAAAATCACAGTGAGTAAAAGATATTATGTAGAAATTAACCAAAATATCAAAGAACTAATAGCGAGTACAAACAACGAAATACATGTTCGGAATGACAAAAATAATTTTAAAACAACAGTGAGTCTTAACAGCGAATCACGGCAAGTTTAACACCAATAAAATGTACTAACATGCTTTAGAATTTGACAGAAAACAACAAAATATAACAACAATTAAGACATGCTTATTACGCTTCGGAATTGACAGGAAATAGCAATAAAATCATGAGAAACATGCAACGATATATAACTTGCTATCACGACTAAAATTAGATAGAAAAACAACAGCGAACAAATCTCAAACATGCTCAATAATTGAAGAATTACAGCGGAAATTGACGTTTTAACATACTTGGAATTTGACATAAAAAGAACAACCATGATTATAATTAAAATGCTCTATGCATAAATGAGAACAGCAATGTTTATCACAAAAATTCTCAGCAAATAGATGAGAACAACAACGAGTCATCTATATGATTATTGAATTTAAACAGGAACATGAACGACTAGTATGCAAACGTAAACATGGATATTTGCCCGACAGTTAAGATTCTCAATACAATAAGCAATTATCCAACATTGATCAACAAATAAGTGAGAATTTACAGGTATCTAACAGCAAGAAATTCATTCAATAATTTGATAGCAAATAACAAGAGATTAATCACCAAGATAACAAGATTTCAATAGCAATTACCTATTCCAGAGGCTATGAATCCACAGATATTAATAATCTCATAACAGAAATGATAATTTCGTAACAGTGAATTATCTATGAACTAGTATGGTTAAACAGAAAGTATTATCAAATAATATGCAAAGTTAGCAAGAGTGTTTACTACATCAGTTTGTTATTCTTAACCACCAACAGGGTATCTATCATCAACAGAAGGGACAATCAGAGTTTACAGACAATTACTAACATAGAAGTCATTATCAACAATTGACATAGAGTTAATAATCAGGTTGATATCAATAAATTCACAAGATTATATATTTATACATCTGTAAATATCTAAAGAGAGCATTATGAAGAACATTCAGAAAACAAAAATATTGTCAACAATTATACAAGGGAAGACATGGATTTATACGAGCAGAGAAACACCAAGAGATTCACATAAGATTATTCATTCAAATTACAAACATACAATGTGTAATACCCCAAATTTTATATCAAAATTTATTAAGAATAATTAGAAATTAATTAGGGGTATTGAAATTTATCGGATACTTATCAGGGTATTACCAAGGACGTAACCGTTCGGTTATAATTTAAGAGAATTTATTGGAGGTTTAATTGATGGAAATCAATTTAGGAATTGAAATTAAGAAATTTTAATTGGACCACTATTAATCTTTCAACTATATTTAGATTAAGTTGAGAGTTACAAACTTAGGATGGTTAATATGTGATACTAATATTCAACACTTAAACATATGTTTCTTTTTAATATTAATTAATTAATGTTAAAATGGGAAAATTAAAGAGAGAAATTAAATTGAAGAGGGAAGGGGGAGCTGAGCCGGTTCAAGCTGATTTGGCTCAACTAGGAGATAGAAGGGCATTCCTTCATTTGGCCTTTGGCCATTCAGCTAAACAAGCGACCCGAACAGAAAGAAACAAGAGGGAGAGGGGAGACGAAATGAGAGAAGAGGGACCGAGAGGGAGAGACAGCGAGCACTCGGGCGCGACGAAGAGGAGCGACGGACGGCGAAGCTCGGGCTCGACTTGGGCAGCTCCCTGCGATGGCAAACTTGCAAGCCACGGAGGTTCCGGTGTCTGGGCGACTGGCGAGCAGCTAGGGCTTGCAAGTCTGAATGGCAAAGCGCCGGGTCGTGCAACGGAGGCTCGATGAAGGCCGATTGATTGACGATGGTAAGATGGACAGCGACGGCAAGGCTTGCTGAAGACTGGTGCTGCGATTTTGGCCTCGAGTTTTGGGGTGGTCTAACGGTTCATGTTGGACTGGCCAGAGGCCATGGTCCAGCCTGTTGGTTCTTCAACAAGACTTGCTTCCTCTTCTCCTGGTTCTTTCTCTGCTGGAGATCGACAGTGGACAGGTTGGATGCAGTGAGATTGTCAAGCATGCTCTTTTCTTTTAGGTGGTGGCAGAAAGTGTCCCCTCTCTGGTGTTGATATACAGAGAGGAGATAGGAGGGGAGAGGCAGTGAGAGTGCTAGAAATCCTCTCAGGTGAGTGGTGGCCGAGAGAGAAGAACCGAGGCAGAGAGGATGATAGAGGAGTGGGGAGAAGAGTTGAATTCCAGAGAAGGAGATGGCTGGACCAGAGAAGGAAATGGCTGGACAAAGAGCTCCCGGGTCTATATGGTTCTTCAGGTAAAAGTTCTCTGTTCATTTTGGACGTATGGATAATATGAGCTACTTTATGAACTTCCTTGGATAATGTGAATACTATATTGTGTTCAGTTGTTTAGATTGATGCTCTGTGAACTGCTTTCCTTGAGGGATGTTATGAAACATATGTTTTGGTGTATATACTACCTACGGATATGTAGTTAGTTTTAGTGAGGTTTTGTTAATTTCTATGGGTTATTGTTTAGTTGGACGATCTTCCTCTGTCATTTGTGCCTCTATATATTCGTACTCTGCTAAGTTGGTGTTATTGGATAATGAAATAATGCTCCGTTTAGCTGCATCTTGGGTTCTTAGAGTATTCGCACTAGATATATACATATACTCTGTATGTTTGGATAGTCATGTGGATGCCATTGTTGAAGGTTTGATTTGTTAATGGGTTTGGGGAAAGCTCCATGTTGGTTGGTTATTTGGCAATTGAAGATAGTATTATCGGATGTTGAAGAATATGAATCCGCTTTGTGATATTGTTGGTTGTTAAGTTGTGGTTAGTAGAATCGTTAAGTGTTAAAGTTATAGAACTCGATGAGGAATTGTTAATGATAAATGTTTTAATCGTGAAGTTAACAAAAGACGAAGGAGGATAACGATCAGGTGCTAAACACGATAAAGAATTGAGGTAAGGAAAATGAGTGTGTCTTGGCCATGTGGAGGCCCTACACCACAAGTAAAGTGCGTGGGTTTTTTTTTAGTATTCTTTAGTAGATATTTCCTTGATGGTTCTGTGATTTAAATGACTCCTTGTGATGCTCTGTAGTGTCTCTTTGATTGTTGGGTTCTTGTTGTTCGCTATTTCCTTGGATGAATTATTGTTGTTATCTCCTTGCTGTTGATTTCCTTGCTATTCGTTGTTTCTCTTGTTGGTAGAACAAATTTCCTTACCGTCAAGACTTCTACTCAATTTCTTACCTCTCTTGACGTTCGCAAGTTCTTCTTCTCACCAAAGCAGCAGTTCGTTGGACAATCCAAAGTAGCGGTCTTTCTTCAGTTCGCAATACACCCTACGATCATCCTCAATCAGGTCTTAGTTTTATAGGCAAACTGTCCCCTTCAACTCCCTTTATCTTTGCCAATAAAACCCAAATAGCATCCGATTCGATCGCTAATTGAATGAAATTGAAGAGGATAATTTACCGAAGTTTTCGTTGAAGGGAAGGCAGCACCAAAATCGGGTAGCCCTAATCAGACGTAACAGTTGAACGATGCAGAAGTGACGGATTTGCATGAACGAGATTCGGAGCTGGCCAGACTAAGAGTAAAATAAGGAACGGTTGTAATCACATTAAGTTTTATTATATTGTACTCAATTGTTTATTTTATTCTTTAAATGATTCATTTACGCTTCCACAAAGTTTTGATAGTTTGCCATGTTTTAAAAGGATAAAAGATTTTATAACGCTTCCGCATATTTTATCAATTTTTTTTCATAACGAGTTTAAAGAGAGAGTCAGTAGCGATCCAGTTAGACGCACTCTGATACATTTTGTTTTAAAAAGAAAATTTCAAATTTAACGCATTTTTAAGGAATTACGAAAATCTGGGTCGTTACACAATGCTTGTAGTGTAGGGCCTCCACTGGCCAAGACTTCTACTCAATTTCTTACCTCTCTTGACGTCTGCAAGTTCTTCTTCTCACCAAAGCAGCAGTTCATTGGACAATCCAAAGTAGCGGTCTTTCTTCAGTTCGCAATACACCCTACCATCATCCTCAATCAGGTCTTAGTTTTGTAGGCAAAGTGTCCCCTTCAACTCCCTTTATCTTCGCCAATAAAACCCAAATAGCATCCGATTCGATCGCTAATTGAATGAAATTGAAGAGGATAATTTATCGAAGTTTTCGTTGAAGGGAAGGCAGGACCAAAATCGGGTAGCCCTAATCAGACGTAACAGTTGAACGATGCAACCCCCCCCCCCCCCCCCCTGCCCGACCAGATTTTTGCCGAAGATCCTGCTGAGATAACGTCGTAATCTCTGGGCAAAGCTGTAGTTCAAGCTTCAGTCGAAGCTTCTGTCAAAGGGCTCCTTCCCCGATTTTTTTTTGCGATTCTCCTCCAAGGAGACCGCAAAATCTTATTCTTCAACACATGTTCAACCGGACCGAACCGGTTTGGGGTGAACTGGTTTATTTATCCTTTTCAATCATTAATCCTTTCTAACTTATCCTCATTTCCTTTTTTATTTAAATTTAACCTATTATTTTCTTCCTCTAATTAAATCCCTTATAATTTATTTTCGATTAATACTTATTCAAAAATTCTCACTTAATCAATTCTAATAAATCTCCAATAATTATTCCATTAAATAAATTTCTCATAAATATCTTTACATAATTTTATTACAGGAAAAATCAAGATATTTCATCATATGAGAAAATCGTCCAAAATCTCCAAAATTCATAATTACTTTTATTTTTAATCTCGATTAAATTTTGGGATATTACAAAAGGTTTTTGGTCACTGAGCATAGATGTGCATGACAACTAACAGAGGATTCCTGAAGGTGTGAGTCTATCTCCCGAATGTGTGAAACTATCTTCCGAAGGTGTGAGACTAGTGGTGGTGTCCTATTGTCAAGCATACTCATTCCCATAAAGAGAAAAAAAATGAACAATACACAAAAATAAAGAAAGTTAAAGAAAAAAAAAAAGTAAAGGAAATAGATATTCTGTTATGATATGTATATATTTAGTTGTTGTAATATTTATGTGATACTTTAGATGCATTTATATAAAGGATCTGACATGGTTTTTATTTTAGTTCTTTACTTACTAAGTGTTAGACTCATAGTTTGAATCTTGTGGTGTAGGTATTGACGCTAATGAGGATGTCTTTGCTGATAAGACTGAGAAGATAAGTTTCCATGAGTGAATCTTGGAGTTTGTCTAACTAGACATGTAAATGTTTAGTTTAATACAAATATGTTTTCATGTATTTTTAATTATGAACTTTGTTATTATCGATGTAAGGATTTAATAATATGGACTTCTGCACTTTTTATTATAATGTTAACTTTACCCGTTTAAATATTATTTTCTGCTGCTATTATTTTTAAGTTAAAATTGTTTGAGGTGTTTGCATTTAATATATATATATATAAGTTTAAAATTTGGGGACGTTACACGAATGTCTGAGTGAAAATTTGGAAGCACTACTAAGAGCACTACAACGCTACCCTAGAGTGCTATAGCACTCTTCACATATTTTAGCATCACTAAAATGCTTATCCAGTGCTAATGCAAGAAAATTAGGTCAAAAAGCTACTTAATGATGATCTATAAATGGAGGAAATTCAAAACAATGAACAAAGCTTGGAGATTAGAGAGCAGATTAGAGAGTAATACTGAAAGAGGAGAATTTTGGCTTTTGTTCATTGACAATATTCATGGCCATTAGTTAGACTAATGTTATTGTATGTAAAAAATTTAGGAAAAGAATATGTGTGTTAGATACATATAGGATAACGTATGATCACTATGTGAAAGCTGTGAGTTTATATATAGGATAAGAACATACATGCATAACATATGTAATCTATGCAGAACCTGAATTTAATGAACCCTTGTCCTTTTCATTCACATAAGAATATAGTGAGTTGAATTGTAAATGATATTTCTAATGGGGGTGCACAAAATTCAGTTCAGTTTTATGGTCGAACCGAAACCAAACCGACTTTATTCAGTTTGAAAAAATGAAACCGAACAAAAAGTTATTATGGGGAAAAACTGAACCGGAACCCAACTAAAACTACAAAATATTTCCCAACAGCCAAAGCTACAAGAATTAGAAATGAAATTACTTCTTTATGCAGTATGATTCTGAGTATCTTTTGAAGCGTGCAAAAGACTTGAAGATTTACTTCAAAAATGTCCTCGCATGAATTATTGAAATTGCTCCAAGTCCAGAAATTTTACAATGAATTAAACCGTCACTTCAAGTCCAATATTGATGCAGTAGCTGGCTGCTCTATTAAGGCTAAATTCATTTATACAGCTTATGAATTATTGAAGGACATGGAAGGAATTCCAAGTGGCCAACAAAAATGTCCTGACACAGAAAGATGGCTAGGAGTCATGAAGTGGATGCAATAACTGGTCTAACTATTCAATTGGCTATCTTATCTAAAACATTTGATAATTTGGGGTGAATTCAATTCAAAACTATGAGAATAACCACAAAAGAGAAGGCAAAGAGTACTTCAACGTGATTTCAATAAAAACCGAATATGTTTGTACAAGTCAAGAAACCCAATATGTTTCACTGTTGAATGATCATAAAGAAGCTCAAGTCAGAGAAGCTCATGTTAAAGTCGGAGAATCAAATATTTAGATTTGTCTTCGACAAGAAAAACGTTCGTCCAGCTGAGACGAATTGATTGGTATAGACTTTGTACGGTGAAATTACAAAGATTGAAAGTCAATTTTATTTTTCTCATTAGGGGTGTGTAAGTCAACTTTACATTTGTCAATAATGATGATTATCAATTAATTAGGAAATTATGTATAATATTATTTAAGTTATTTAAATTTATCTTTGAGTAGAAAATAAGGGGGAAAAGTACTAACAAAAGGCAATTAAACTTAGCGTAGTCACAAATATATGTTATCTATGAAAGAAACTAGAGCAAGTCCAAAAGAAATAATAAAAAGGATCTCTATGACATCCATAGAATTTTGAAAAATTTTTTGTTAACAAAAAAAACATTCAACTATGAAAAATAAATGAAACAAACATCGCTATCACATTTTTCGTTAAAAATTTCAATTTATTCCAATGGTGAAAAGGTCAAGAACTTACTTTTTAACTGCGGAAAGTTGTTTTTCAATTAAAAAAAGTAAGTTATTACAATATGACTAAAAAAAGATTACTTTCTATAGCAAAAAAATCACTTTTCGTTGCAGAAAATTAGTACTTAGAATAAGACTCATGAAATATTACTTCCGTAACTAAAAAATTACTTTTTGCAGTTGAAAGATTACTTTCCGCAGAGGAAGATGACTTTCTGCAACTGAAAAATGACTTTTCACATCGAAAAAATTACTTTCCGTAGTGAAAACTATTTTTGCCACCGTGAAAAATATTTTTTGCACTTCATTTGTTGAATTCTTTGTTGTTCTTCAGTGTAGCAAACAACGAATTTTCTTGCGAGTTTCCATAGTGGATCGAAAACATGTATAGCTTAGAGTACATTGATTTTTCAACAAACAGGTAACTGAAAATCTTCCATTTTGATACCAAAATCAATTTCAAATAGATTAACGTTTCTAAAATCTATTTTTCAGCGAGTTTTCTTAGTGAATCGGAAACATATTTAGCTTGGAGTTCATTAATTTTTCAACAAACAGTTAACTGAAAATCTTTCATTTTAATACCAAAATTGATTTCCAACAGGTTAACTGAAAATCTTCTATTTTGAAAAATCTTATATTTTTTAACGGCAATGTTTGCGTCGCTCAATTTTCATAATTGAGTGTTTTATTTGTTAGCAAAAAATAGTTAGTTGTTAACTTATCATTAATCTCATAATTTAGAGGTTGTTTTGTTAACTTCCCTAAAACTTTTGATGTCTACATTTAGCAAGACAAAATAGACTCTACCAACTAAAATTTGAGTGTTAAACAGTAATTTTGGTATTGGGAATTGCCTTGATTATAACATAAATCAGTAATTAATTTACATAAATTAGAGATTATAGTTTGACACTTTTTTCTTCTTTTGTTCCTCTCCATATTATTATGAAATTAAAATTGCGAATTAAATTTGCACTTGGATGCAGAATCATTTATTAATAGAATAATTGTAAGAGATCAAGAAAATTAAGTTAATAATAGATCACTGTTTGTTTGAAGTAACAACACATGCTGCAAAATATCCGACAATAATCTTGTTTTATTATTAATTATTTGAAATTTATGTATAATTTTAGTAGAAAAAAAACATCTTAATGACGATGTCATTAGCCACTAATTACGTAATTACACGTGGGATAAATGAAAAATAAGAATTGTTTTTAACTCTAAAGTTCCCCATCTACATGATTCAAAATATAATGAACGTTTTTTAATCTATAAATTCAATTTGGCAGATCGTGTGTCGCTTTCAGTGTTTTGAGTTGGGATTACTATGAATTACTCTTTCTATTTACTTAGAATTATTATTGGAGATGATGATCAGTGTTGACGTTATAAATACTTAATACAAGAATTAATCAATTAATTATACCTAAATCTCACAAAGTACCATATAACATTTGAAAATAACCTTTTTGAATTTAATTTTTGATTTTAGATTTTAGTATTATATTTTAACATAATAAATAAAATAATAACTTACCAAAATAAATAAAATGACACGTGTAAATTGTATAAATCTAGACCAAAATGAATTGCAAATTTTTGGATGTGTTTGAGAGCAATATTAAGTACATGTTTTCACATTCTTGAAAATATGCTTTTATTTTTATAAAAAATAAGGAATATATATATATATATATATATAAATCAAAACCTTTCAATCCAATATCCAAGAATTATAGGACAAGACACGTGTCTTATTTCTAAAGTTTAATTCTCTTTTGGAATATTAATAAAAAGTTTTTTATTTTTTCAAAAATTATATTCCACCACTTGGCAACTTCTCAAGGCAAACTTCAAACTTGAGGATATAAATCGCATTTGCTTGTACATTTTATTTTAAAGTAGGAATATAATTTTAATTAATAAGAAATAAAATATTAGCAATTTAATTCCAACACTTAAAACCGAAAAAAGTACCCACTTTTCCTTTATCCTACCTAAGCCAAGAAATAAAGTCAAAGAGCAAGGACTTGGCAAAATGAACATCAATGAATGCCACTCCATTTAACATGGTAATGATTAAATATATTTGCTTTAAAGTAAAATCTAAATATCACGTAATGTGATGTAAGTGAGTGAAAGTCTCGTTCACACAATTCCTTGTAATCACACGTAAATTCAATGTTAAAATAAACAACATTATCAAGAACTTACCATATATTTTTACATTAATTTAGTCTTATCAGAAGAGTTATATCCTTTTTATGTCACATATTTTCAAAATCAATATCAAAATTTTAGACTATGTATTCTTTTGTTCTTAACTCTAGTTACCTCTTATTAGTCAACTTTAATTATTTTATGCTACCGAAAATTAAAGCCAATGTCAAAATCTCTATCGGGGTAATGTTTTGAATCATTGTAATTAAATTTTCTTTTTACATACAATAGTGAAGAAAAGGGAAAGTTTCTTCAAGAAACCATCCATATGAAGTGGTTATTTCTTTTCGAACGAGACTATTTTTCAAATGACAAGTGTTCTAATGCCCAAAAGTCTAGATTGTGCTAATTAAAAGCTTGTTTCTTAAAGAGTTGCATCCAAATGTAATTGTTAAAGCCACATTGTGGGAAGAAATGATTCGTGCAACACAAGAAATAATTTGGGGAAAAAACCACGTGTTAAATTTCAAGTAAACAAAATTACGAGAATCAAGGGATTAAAAAAAAACCCTTTTTCTATTTCACTATAAAAAAGGTAGAATTACGGTCAATTGAGACTCTGTCCATTACGTGGACGAAGAGAATTTAGAATGTATTGAATTTTGTAGTTAGTCTTAGATTAGCTTCATCCGGATTGAATTACATCGAATGGAATTTGACCCATTATAAGATATTGATTGAATTGTTGGACAAGATTATGCAAAGTTGTAGCCAAATGTAAGGATTGCACCCATGTGTTTATCTAAGTCTTTCAAGTTATAGGAAGCTTGTAATTGAAAAACAATGTAATCCACTGGATGAAGATCAATCAAATCATGATTAATGGCCAGGATTTGAGGGGGCTTTTGACCTTTTTAGGGTTTATTTACGTGGCATAACAAGTACCTATGGAAGAACATGGTCCGTGTTTGTATGTTCCAATGATCTAAGCCAATAGTTTCACTTTTTTGTTTGACAAAACAATAATGAATTGTTTCAATTTGATAGTAGGAAAGTGGTGTTATATTTCTCAATCCATTTATTAAATCTTTATTTCTTTGTTTTTCGTAGTATTATGTTCATAAATTTTGAATTTTGTATGAGACAAAATATGAAGGTAAGATGACAAGAAGCATACAGGATTCGAATAGTATGAATGCATTGACTATGTTGTCTTCAAGGGGCCATTGTTGCTATTTAATTAGTAATGTTCTATTCTTCATTAAGTAATCTATTAACTGTCACATTGATTATAGTTTTCATCATATATATTCAAAGTTTTTACATATAATGAATACATTATTGGGTAAGTTTTGACGATTGGGGATGTAACATTCAATAATTTTGGCGTAGGTAAATTCTTAGACAGCATTTCTCAATCGATTGAAGTTAATGACAATAGTATTAAGTTTAAAACCGTTTTGATATTACGTCCACAGACATACTACTATGACATCTTCTATAGACGTAGAGGTGCATCCGATTTGGATCACTGAACCCTAATAGAAAAAATTAAGAAATCTCTTGACTTATTATATTATGCCAATGGGAAGAAAAATATTCAGTGTGGTAGCATTCAATATTAAACCTAAGTTGGCAGTCCACCATTGATTCTGCACTCTAGTAGAACTTCTCAATCAATGTATTATATTTAAGCTTTAAATGTGGTAAAGATGATTCTTATTGTCAAAGTCTTTGGTTATCTGTACTTAACTAATACCAAGTTTAGACTAAACATTATTAATTACATAATCATTTCATCACTTATTCTTGCCTAAATAAAATGATTAACAATTAAATTACTGCCTTTTTAGAAATCGAGCCGACAATCTCAACGAATATTATAATTTACGACAAGAAAAATATTTCATACTTACTAAAGATAATTATACTCGGTCGACTTATAATCTTATCAGTAGTCGATCAAACTCTTACGAATGGTCATCATCGTAAATAATAATTGGTCAAACATGATGTTTTTATTGGCATAAGTATATTGACGTGACACAAATGTTGATCCTCAAATTTAATGATAAAAATTGATTGTACTACCGATTAAAAATGAAATTAAAATGGTGAAAATTAAATTGAAATCAATCATAATCTATTGAGATTAATAGTTGTGTTTTAATATTTCATACAAAATTAGGGTTAGATCTTTTAATCAAACGGCTATTATTAACAATTGGAAGAAAAGCATCAACGTGCTAGCAACACCCAATAACTTACCGCTTAGAAAAGGACAAGTAAACGTCGGGATGACGAAATGGGTGATTGGTGCCGTTGAGTAGGATGAGTGCAATCTATGGGAGAAGGTCTTTGAGTAAATAATTACTAAGATTATTAATTTTCAATTTTTATATTTTACATTTAAATCAAACTAATTCTTAATTTTTTTTTTTATATCCAATAAATATTTGCATCGTAATAAGATTGGCTCAAATGACTAACTTGAAAATCTTGTGGTTAACGACTACATAAATTATAAATTCTTCACATAAATCTATATTAATGGAGAAGAGATCAACTCGGTAGCTCCGGGGCAACAGGGTTTGTATATTTTGCTGAACGTAGAAACTTTCGTTCTATATTTTGATTTTGATAGTGAATTTTTCTTCTCTGCAGGTAATTTTTTCTAGTCATCGTATTTGCATTTTAGTATTACAACAAGAATAAATTTTGTAAGAGAAAAAAATGTGGTATTGGATGTGCCGCTCCACAACATTATTGCAAAATTGAATGAAGCTGGATGTCTTTTCTTATTTATTTAATGTTTTTTTGTGGAACTAATTTCAGATGATGTAAAATTTTAGGCAAAGAAAATTGAATCATTTGAAATAATACAAAGTAATGATATATACTCACATAAGAATTGATGTTTAGCAATTGAAAAAAGATCCTCTACAATGAAGTACATGTTATTGGCTACCTCGTCATCTTCACACCGGAACTCCCACGTTTCAGTTCCTCTGTCCTTTTCCTTTTTCAATGGTAGGTCCTAGAATCTCTCTCTCTCTCTCTCTCTCTCTCTCTCTCTCTCTCTCTCTCTCTCTNTGGTTAGTCATCTCTCTCTCTCTCTCTCTCTCTCTCTCTCTCTCTCTCTCTCTCTCTAAAATTCTATAAATAATTTGTTGGAAGAAGGTGAGGAATAAGGTCATTGAAAGAGGTGGGTGGGGCAAAAACTAGTTTTGTAAAACACCAAAAGAATTTGGTTCATAAGCTGAAAAATTCATTCTTATGGGGAGGCAGCCTTGCTGTGATAAGCTTGGGGTGAAGAAAGGACCGTGGACGGCTGAGGAAGACAAAAAGCTAATCAACTTTATTCTCACCAACGGTCAATGCTGCTGGAGAGCCGTCCCCAAGCTGGCCGGACTCCGGCGATGTGGCAAAAGTTGCCGTCTCCGGTGGACTAACTATCTTCGACCTGATCTTAAAAGAGGCCTCCTTACAGATGCTGAAGAACAGCTGGTTATCGATCTTCATGCCCGTCTAGGAAATAGGTCACCATCTTTTTTCATCATTTCTTCAAATTCTAAGCCTTAGCTCGTATTCTAATTCTTATATGAATTAAAATACAAACTTGATTTTGAGTCAATTATGGTAATGTGGTTTTGATTTTTGTTGATTAGATGGTCGAAAATTGCTGCGAGACTACCAGGAAGAACAGATAATGAAATAAAGAATCACTGGAATACTCATATAAAGAAAAAGCTTATAAAAATGGGAATTGATCCAGTCACACATGAAGCGCTCCAAAAACAAGCAGGAACGGTCTCAGAAATTCAAAGCAGCCACCACTCTCACCGTCAACCGGAGGAGGAAAACCCCTGCATGCCGGCGGAAGACAACTTAAGCTACACCACAGAAAGTTCTTCGGCAATTGATGATTCAGTTCTTCTGTTAGATAATCTCTGCAACTATGAATCAATATTAATGAACAATTTATGGGCTGAAGAGGAAGCTCCACAAGCTGATGAACTGTGGAAAAATGTAGCAAACGGAGAAAATATGAATGGTTTTGGCTTTTCATCGAACTGGGAAGACAATTGTTCATGGCTACTCGACTGTCAGGATTTCGGCATCCATGATTTCGATTTTGATTCTGTCAGTGACATGGAATCGAACTTGCTGAACACGGTCGAATATGGAAAGAAGCATTAGATTAATCCACCATTGCAAAGAGTTTAAAGATAAATGAGCATCTACCCAATTCAGAAAATGCTGCAAAAACTACACTTTCTTAATCATTAGGGTTCTTAGCGCCATGGATTATCAATTACATTAAGATTGTTAGGGTGTCTTTTTGGAGGTTTCTCACCAACCATACAACAGTGTACCAAACCACACCATTAAAAGGTGACAGTAAGTTTGGTTTCTTACATTTTAATCTATATATATGTAAATGATAGTAAGACATTAAGCAAAGTCAAATTATATGTTGTTCATCAGTGGGTTTTTCTTTTCTGCTGTAATTTATATGTAAAGATGCTGAAAGTACAATGTAATTGAGAAGAAAATAGTTGGTTTATTTGTGTTTTTGTTAGGTGTAATGTCTTTTCACAGCGCAATGAACAATTCAAAGTTGATAACTTTGAATGTATTTTTTATGTTACCTTTTCACTTAATAACTTTGACATGCATAGATGTCTGACAAACAAGAATCCTAGTGATGCACTCACGGAAGAGAGTCAAGTTTTCAATTTTACGCTGCTCCAAAAAGATTAAAATACGTCATAAGGCAGATAATTCGCACAATGTTTTCTTTGAAACTCAGAAAGAAAATCACAAGGAATTTAGTCGAAAATTAAACCATATTTTATTGTTTGGAGAAAATTGGATGACAAGATAACTGAGATTTACCAATCTGCATATGGTCCCAAAATTTGTCTGATGTAGAAGCGGCCTCCAGACTGTATTTTCGTGTACAAAAAGAATCAGTCATTTTCTTCTTCCTATAAATAATTTAGGGTTAACTTTAATGGCCAGCCAAGAACTTGGATACAAATCCCACCAAGCAATTATTCTACTACGAAATAATTTTTGATTGGATATCCTCCAAAAGGCATCTCATAAAAATTATTAGGTTATTGTTACATGTTGTTATCACCAAATATCACCCTTTTTTTATATGCTTATAGTATGCTTGATCGAATACTTATTTTTCATTGAAATTTTATATTATTTTAGTAGTGGTTTATTTTACTATTTATCAAGGTATAGCTGGATATTTTGGAGAGTTGCCCTACTTATGATTCTTTGAACCCATTTTAGATATATTTTGAAGCTAAAGGAGAAATGAAGAAGAGAATTATTGATCAAGCATATGTCAATCAAGAGGAAGAATAATTAGTGAAAAAAAAACTCACAACCTATTGCAAGTGGAAGGTCAAGAGTCTCTTTTGTGTTATTTTAGCCCGGAGGGTTTTGTTGGTTATTTTTGTATTTAAACCTATTTATGTCATGACTTGAAAGGGATCCGGGACAAAAACAACAAACAACTCACCTCTTAAGAGAACCAAACCGTTTGACCCTAGACAAAAATTTAGTAACATAAAAGCAGAAGAGTTATTATAGTAATAAAACTCACGCCTAACAACATTAGGACAACCCATTAGTTCAACTGTGGCTTTTAGATAACATAATAATATAAGTCCAATATAAACGGTGCAAAAAAGAGAAAAAGTCATAGTCCAAAATGAAAGGAATAATATGGATAAGAGGGTTATATTTCACTAGCTAAAACTATCTAGGAAAATGAAATAACTAAGGGAAATTTAACTGTTGAGCTCAATCTTGCATCAGTTAGTGATGATCACCCTAACTACGATCTATAAGGGGATGCTGTAGGGATGAATCGACTAAATTTACTAGGGATTCAACTGTTATATATAATGTGTTATGATGCACCAAGAGATGCAATATTGACAACAATGGTGAATGACAGTTATGGGTTTGCACAAAACAGAACACAAACTTGCGAACTTCGAAACTTACTTTCCAGAACTCCAATCAACACCAAATTTGGAACACACTCAAAAATTCCAGTTTACAATGCACCCTCCAAAAATCACGTCAAAAGTCCTATGGAAACGGAAATTACACAAACATAAATGAACTTTCCAGAAAGACACCAATGAACAAAAATAGAACATCAAATTGTCAACAACGTAACTTTCTCTCCAAAACTCCAATCAGTGTCAAATTTGACATGCAATCAATATTACCAGTTTAAAATATCTCCTCTAAAAATCACATCTAAATTTGAAAAATAGTAGAAGTGATGCAAATGTAAAAAACCTGCTTCGAAAGGTGCCAAATAATAGTTTTGAACAAAAATGGGAAACTCACAACTTTTGTGTCTCTAGCCCAAATGACACAAGCATTGACACAGGCAATCCTTGGCAAGTGAATAAAAAATTCTCTAAATTCCATAACCCAATTTGTTAAGTAAAGAAAATCACAATTGAAACTTACAAGCTGGTCCAAGAGATGCTATGTTGGCAACCCTTGACTTCTATGGATCCTTGGTTGAAAAGAACTGCTCTACCTTGATTCACGACAAGTCTTCCTATCTTCCACCCTAGATATCACCTCTAGGATACAATAAATAAACCTTTTATATTATCTTTACAAAATCTTGTACAATTGTTTTCTTTTAAATGCCTTTAGCCTAGCGAGCCACAAGATCCACACGTGCAAATCCTTCATCAACTACTTTTTAACCTGTTTTCCTACGTGTACCCATATTGCAAGACTTAACTAATAAGCCTAAGGCTTAGTAAGTGATATAAACGAAAACTGTACAATCTATTGTCATGCAGCTTTTAAAATCTCTTTTTGTTTTCTGCTTCTGTTTCTGTTTCGTCTCTGTCTTTCTTTTTCATTTTCTTTTACCGTTTACTTGATCTTCACTTTACTTTACTTTATTGTTGTTTTCTTTACTTGATCTTTACTTTACTTTTTCTTTAAATGCGCTGGAGATATCTAAACTTGACGATGAGAAGTAGCCAACTCAAGCTTACATCCCCAGACGACCCCTTTATATTTTTCTTTATCTTAATCTTGATTTAACTTTATCTTGAAAGCATTAGAAATGTCTAAACTTGACGAGGATGAGCGGCCAACCCAACCTCACATCTCATCACACCCATTTACGTTAATTTTTTTTTACATTTCATAACCGTTTCATTTCTTTTTTGTTTCCTTTTCAAAACTATGCATGAAAATCATTTTCATATCTTTTGAAAACCATGATGTGCGTCGTGCTTGTGAATGCATACAGTGTCTATCATATCATTACAATAATCTTTAAATATGCTCATCTATTAAACATATCATTAAAAGAACCTAGTTCTAATAAACACTCAAGAAACAGCAGTACAATTTGCAAAACATGCTAAATATTTGGCTATTCTAATAAAGTAGTAGACATGCTCAATATCTTACTATAAAGCGGTAAACAATCAGCATACAATTCTTAACTCTTATGATGTACGGTCCCAAAGACCAAAACACATGCGTATCACTTACCTGTCAATCTTCAATGCAATTTACGACTTATGTTTATCCTTCACAATACCTTCAAAAACATTTAGATAACCATTATTAGTAATCAGGGATTACCAACCCCATTTTTACCATCCCACTATTCTCAACAATATCCATCAATTAGAACTCAATCATGGAGAATAGAACAACTTAAAATGCTTTCAGTCTCATATTCAACTTAATTTCTTAATTGCTTCACAATAATAATTCCACAATATCTAATATGCGTCACTGAATAGCAACAACTCATGATTAACAACAATAGTAACAAAATAGGGGGATCAACTTCTATAAATCAAAGCATACACACATTTTTTTCGAATAATATCTATCAAGGCTATGAATGACAGAGAACCATTTCCAAAGCAGTAGAGCATTTTTCTCAAGCCATAATAATAGAGAATATCTTCCTTCACTTCCACAAACAACAACAATAGAGAAAAATCCACAAACTATTTTAGCACCACAATATACATTCTCTTTTGGTATTCCACAAATAGGAAAAGAATTGTAGAAAAACATCCCTTGGCAAAACCGAACACGAGGACCAAAACTATATAGCAGTGCAATATCATCCATTTAATTCTTCACAGTACAATCTTTACATAAAATTCTTAAAAGCAGGAAGGAACCTTCTAACCTGAAGTGTAACACCCCGATATTTTTAATTATCAGGATATTATAGGACATCTTAGGAGCGTTAGGTCTACGGGTATTTTAGTGATAAAGAATAAATTAAACTTAATTTGCTAAATTAAATCAATTGAGAGATATTTTAAAGTAAATAAATAAATTGGCCTTAATTTAATTATTTAAGTGGGTAAATTAATAAAGGGGATTAGAAATTTAAATGGATATAATTTAATAATTTAAAGTTAAGGTTATTGGAGGGTATGATGAACCGGTTGAACAGAACCGGTCCAGTATTCTAATTGACAGAATGGCCTAAGGCCATTCTGTTCGTAGGAGACCTGCGAAATCGGGCAGAGAACAAAAAGAGAGGGGAGATCTGGAGACAGAGACGCGCTGGAGAGTGAGCGAACGAAGTCCAGGCGATGGCGACGGCGAGCGAGGCAACGGGTTCGGCGTGCGTCTAGGCGAGGCGGAGCGGTGAGTTGCGGCATTCGTGGCTAGGGCACAGGTTGGGCGTTTTTGCTCGCAAGTAGGCGACGGGGGTGTAAGGCCTTGGATTTCGGTGACCGGCGATGACCGAATGGCAATGACGTTGACGGGTTAGCGAGCGACGAATGGTATGACGGTTTGCGACGGCCAGGGCAATCGGGTTGGGCTGCGATGGGTGCTCCAATTGTAATACCCCGAACTTTGATTTTAGAATTTAATAAGAATAATTAGATGGAAATTAGGGATTTTGGATTTAATTGGATAATTATCAGGGTATTACCAAAGAGGTAATCGACAATCATTAT
The DNA here is from genome assembly GCA_022433065.1 of Begonia loranthoides. Taxonomy (NCBI): domain Eukaryota; kingdom Viridiplantae; phylum Streptophyta; class Magnoliopsida; order Cucurbitales; family Begoniaceae; genus Begonia; species Begonia loranthoides. Next base: position 10,562,221 of record CM039470.1, on the reverse strand, counting down.
TATCGAGCGATATTTGAAATAAATCAAAAATTTAAATTAGGTTGGGAATAATTTAATTAAATGAAGGATTTAATTAAATTATTAAAGAGAAATTTAATTGGGTAAAAAGATGATTTAAACTAAAATGAGATTAATTGGATATTAAGTGAAGAATGAATTAAAGATGATTAAAATGGATGAAAGGAAAAATTGAATTATTTGGAAGAGGATATAATAAATATGGTATAGTTGGTATTAAAAAAATGTTAAAGTGTGAATAATTAAAGAAGAAATAAAATAAAAATAAAAATAAAAATAAAAAAGGGAAAAGGAGGAATATTCTGCACATTTCACGTAGAAGAGAGGGAGTGAGACTGAGGAGACCAAGCGATCGGCGACGATGAGCGAGAGACGGAGACAGGGCAACGTCCGGCGAATGGGCGACGCTGTCCGACGGCGTAGCAACCTACTGGCAGCTTCCATGGGCGTGGAACGGCGGAGCTAAGGCACGGGTTCACTTTGGCGTTCAGATCGCGATTCGTCGATCTCCCGCGACGTGTATTCCGGCGACGAGTTCCGACATCGACGGCGATGGAGGCTTGGCGTTGCAGGTTGTGATTCGCGGTGGGCTCAGGAGGTTGGGCAGCTGAGTCACGAGACCGGGATGTGGGCTTTGGGAGAGCAAGGAGGCTCGGATTCGGCCGTTTCTTCTTCGCGGTGAGCCGCTGTGCGTGGAGGTGAACCATGCAGGTTCCGTCGGAGTGAGTGGTGCGAGCGGCCGACCTGTGGAATGGAAAACCCGAGAAGCTTCGATTTCTCCCGATTTCTGCAAAATTGATTGGCCGAGGTAAATGGTTCAATTGGTTTTATTCTACCATTTGTTTCTGTAATTGAGAATGGGCTGCAATTTACGGCAGGGACGAATTGAGGAAATAGTCAACAGTGAAGTTCAGTGATGAAATCAGTGGGGGATTTTGGAAATCGGCAGGGTGTTCCTTGTTGGACCCCACCCAGTTTGTCAGAGGGTCCCTTTGGTTCACTTGGACCAGTTCATTTGTTCTGGCCAACACTTGCATGTGCTTCCCTTTACAGATGGAAAGCACACTCGTTGAATTATGGGAGAATTGGAGAAGAGGACAAACAACTTGGTAAAGCAGAAGAAAATAAGGTGGGTTGTCGAGTAAATTAATTAGGAGAATTATGGCAGTAGTTGAAGCATTTAAGTGTTTGTCTTTCTGGGTTTTGGCTATAGTTATTAAATTGGACAGAAGAATTGGAGTGGCAGCAAACTCTCTTCCTCTTGGTGTTGATGGCCAAGAGTCCCCTGTTGTTGGTAAGGATTTTTCCTTAGTTGTTTTGGTGTGTTGATTATTTTTTGGATATAGTTGACTTTGTTGTTGAGTTATTCAGTTCAAGAGTCCTAAATGAGTTGTTGGATGAATTCTGTTGGGTTTCTGTTTTCTGTAAACGAGATGTTGATCTGTTGCTAGAATAATAGATCTTGAATTTCAGTAAAGTACATTTATTCTGTCGATAAATCATGGATGAGAATAGGTGTTCGGAAAAACTAGTTGCAAATCATTGGCTAATAGTGGAGAATTCTTTGTTAGTTGAGATAACTTTTGATTTGTTTCTGCAACGTTGTGACTATTGCTCTTTATTAGCCATTTTCGAAAGTATGAAAATATGAGATTATTTCTGCTGTGGATGGGCACTCTGTTATGGGATAATGTTTGCTGCCATATTATTTGGATCAAAAGGAATAATAAGATTGCTTTTTTGGTTGTTGAGTTTTATTAATGGTGTTATTAGATTGGGTTATGTTCCGAATAAATGGAAGATCATCTTTGTTGTTAGATCTGGATCTATCCTTGCTTTAATTCAGACCCCCTATTGGATGAATTGTAGAATGATTTTATGCAGAAATTGTAATGTTGGTTGTGGGGTTATAAAACATATGCTCTAGACAATTGATTAAGTTGTTGCTTGGTGCTAGTTGTTTGATAAAGGTTATTAATGGGTTTATGTAGTGAGATGACCTTTGTTGTTCTGTTATGGATTAGAAATGTTTCTGCTAATTGTTGTGCACTGTTGGTACTTGAAAGCATGAATAGGTTAATGAAGAATATGGTAATGAATAATATGTTGGTTTAAATCAGAATTGATTAAAAACATAAATGAATTTTGGAAATATGAAGTGTAATGTTGGATTAATTCATACATGTTGGTTTTGGTTTCGGTTCACTAATTGGAATAAAGATATCATGAGAATTGGGTAAAATAGTTTATGACTCGATTTAGATGTTGTTATTGGGCTTTGGTATATAGGCCAATAATTTATGGATGGAATCTTGTTGATTTTTGATATACGTTAAGCTTAGTTTCTAGACTTTATTGATTGAGGTTAATTCTTTAAGCCCATTATAATTAACAAAATGGTTTTGTTTAGAAAACTCTAGTAAGCGACGTATATGAATTAAAGATGGAAAAAGACGACGAATGATTAATTGATTTGATTAATAATTAAAAGTTATTAAATTGTGAAGGTACAAAGAAGAAAAGAAGAAGAATAACGGCTAAACGCTAATGCACGTTAGAGCTTCGAGGTAAGGAAATAGGGATGTCTTGGCCAGAAAAGGCCCTACACCACAAGTAGAGTGCATGCATTCTATGTTCATTTTTTCGAAATGTTTACTATTAGTTCTTTGGATGATTTACTGCTGTTTTCTTTTCTTGTTGATTCCTCCGTTACGAATATACCTTGTTATAGTTCCTTTATTATTAGAGATAATGTGTGAAGAATGCCTAGTAAATGAGGAATGAGCTAATAAATGATAGATGAGCTAAAAGCCCTATGCTATGTAGTTATCGTTTTATTTCCTTACGCATTTATTCTCTGCTGCCCTTTTTCCTCTACACGTTAATTAATTGAGCATGTTAATTGACTAAGCATGTTTAATCTCTTTGAGTATGTTCAATTAATTTGAATACAAAAGCATTCTTGAGCATGTAAATTAATTAAGGTAACCATCCAGAATGATAATCAAAAGCTTTAGTTGATCACCTAGGTTAAGCCATGTAATTTTGATTAGTATGAAATTAATAGGTTAACTTAATTAGCATGTTTAACTCAATTAGCAATATGTTAATGTCAAGCATGTTAATCATAATTAGTGAGCATGTTAATTAGTGAGTATGTTAAATTACTAAGCATGAAAATTTACTAGACTAACCAACTAGAATGTTAATCATTGAGCATGTAAATTGGTTAGCGTAATTAACTAGACCAAGCATGTAATCAAGATTGGATGAAAACATGTAACCTACCTCGGATAACAAACTAGAATAATCACCTAGAACAATGAATGTAGGAATGTAGGAAGCTTGTAAAATGACTAGGAAGCATGTAAAATGACTAGGAAATAAATTATGATTGTTCACTGTGTGCGCTTTCCATTTCTGTTATATGTTTCTATGCGCAATTTCAATTTCAGTTGCTTTCAATTACTTCCATAATCGATGTTTTACTTTACTAAAGAGTATAATGATAAAGAAGATGAAAAGGGAATGAATGAAACGTGAACGAGTTAAGGATCTCAAAGATGAAAAGAGAATGAAGTAAACGTGAATGAGTTAAGAGTTTCATTGGCTAAGTGAATGAATGCTTTCATTATTGTTTTATTGCTTGCGATCTTGATTTCGATTATATGTCCTTAGTATGTTATTTTTTCCGCTAAACCAAAGTATGATTAGTTAAGTAGGATAAAAACATGTAATTAACATAAAAGCATGTTAAATTAATTAGATAACTGATTAGAATAATTGCTTAGAAAGATAAACATAGGAAACATGTAAATGGACTAGGAAAAGTTGCTCTTAATTCCTATTGAATTCGAAGCATGTTAGTACATTTTAATTGTTGTATTCACTGTTGAATTTGTTACTGTTTTGTAAATGATTCCGTGAATCTTCAAATATGTTAGAAGCATGTTAAAATAGTCAATTCTTGTACTGCCATGTTCTGTTTATTCAAGTTGTATTTCTTGTTTGAATTTCTTCCTTACTAGTTATTTTATTCTCATTAAATTTTCATAATTCCATGTTAATTTCTATTCCTTATGGTTGTTCTTTCTATTGTTATGAACTGTTGTGATTCTTTCCCTAAGGTATTGTTACGTTTATAATAATAGAAACAAATAGGGAGTGCTACCTAGAGACAAATAGGGAGTATCACCTACGGGGTGAGTACTCACAAACACAACGTGAGGAAAAAAAAAAGAATGAATGAAATGAAAGAACGATGATGAAACGAAGATGAAATGATGATGAAATAGGAATTAAAGAACGGAAGGGCAGTGCGGGTTTAATCAGGTAGCTGCCCAAGTGTCCTCCCTATTCGAGTACGGGACCAGCTACCCTAGGTGGTTAATATCCGGTAGGCTACTCTCTATCCCTAGGGTTTCTTTAATTCAACTCGATGTACGAGTAACAAACGAAAGAATAAACGAACGCAACAGAACGTAAAGAAAGATTTGGTTTGGACCGGCATCCATTCCAAGAAAACTAAAGAGTGGTGTATGTGTATATATATATATATATATGATTGTTTTACCTCATTTCCTTACTAAGCCTTTAGGCCTACAGTTACTTGTGGTGTAGGTATAGGTACGAGTATGAGTAAAGAAACACACAGACTTAGGAGTAAATGGGAAAGACGACAAACAATTAATAAAGCAAAGATGAAGGATTTGCACGCGCGAGACTCATGACTGGCCAGGCTTAAATAAAAAGAGAAAACAAATGTAATTGAAATTATATTTAATTGTTTCATTCCTTTTAAGTTCTTTCATTAAATTATTTACGCTTCCGTAACGTTTTAAAATAAATGATTTTTATAATGCTTCTGCACTTTCCCAATTGGTTTACACAATGAGTTTTAAGAAGGGTCAGTAGCGATCTGGCGTTATCGTCACGCTCTGATTTCGTTTTATAAAAGAGTCTTTTGAAAATTTTAAATTTCTCGCATTTTCAAGGAATTACAAAAATCCAGGTCGTTACACCAACCGAGTTGCATTTGGATACCCGGTTTGACCGGTTCAGGTGGATTTGTTGTTCGCTATGCAGACAACACCATCTTCTCTCCAGAGTTAGTACAAGGCATGGGGAACAGTCTCTGATGCAGACAGAAACTACAGAGTGCTTGGTCTCCTGGCGTGGGCTGGATAAAAGGAGTAGACAGAGAGTGAACAACTCTCTTCTCTGGAGAATCGTTGAAGGCCGAGACTGAGGGTAGGGAATGGCTGAAGGTGGAGCTGCAGTGTGTGAGGGAGCTGTGAGGTGTGAGCTGAACTGTGAAGCTTGAAGCAGTCCAGGAGCTGTTGTGTTGCTGTCCGGCTGTTGAAGAGCTGTCCCTTCATGTGTTTCTGTTAATGGTAAGAACTTGGGTGTCGTTGGCCAGGTGGAGGCCCTACATTGCAAGTAACGTGTGCGTGAGTGAGTTTATGGTTGGTTACTTGTTGTGTAATTTCCTTATCTGATTGTAAGACTTTACTAATGTCCTGTTGATTTCTAGGTGATAGGTCCCCTGATGCTAGTTCTATTATTTTTTTATTGGTTTGTTGTATTGCCTTGTGATAATTGTTGGTTTAGTTCTATGTGATATTCGTTAGTTTAGTGCTTAGTTACTAATGTACTGTTATCTCTCTGTGATATTCGTTAGTTAGTGCTTGTTAGTAATGCATTGTTGGTTCTGTGAGGTACTGGTTAGTAGTTCTCTATTAAGTGATGTTGTTAGTTTCGTTATCCACTAGTTCTCTATCAAGTGCTGCTGTTTATTATCTAGTTAAAAGCATGGTTTCGTCATTTCGTTTTGATATTCCGGCTGCTGTTTACTACTTAGTTAAAAGCATGATTTCATCGTTTTGTGTCAATATTCTCACTGTTGTTCGTTATCTAGCTAATAGCATGATCTCGTCATTTTATTTTGATGTTTTTGCTGTTGTAAATTAGTCGTTAAAATGCATGTATTGACTGTTCCATTTTGCTATTTTCTCTGCTGAAATTTAGTCGTTAAAACGTACATATTGGGTGTTCCGTTTTGCTATTTTCCCTGCTACTCTGCTGCTGTTTTTGGGTTATTAAGAAGCATGTTTTGCTGCCTAGCTTCGATGATGCGTTGCTGTAATTATTGTCATCCGAGAGCATGCCTTTGCTATTTTATTTTCAATATTTCTCTCTTGTTTCGCTGCTGTTATTTGCTGCACGTAATTTGCTGCTATTATAGGTGTTTAAAGGCATGGTTTCGTCGTTTTAATTTGATGACATCACTGCTAATCATAGTCGATTTAGAAGCATATATATAGTAATTTACATGTATTGTTTACTAGTTAATATTCTGGATTGGTTTATGGACTCGTTAATGTTCTATAGACTGGGTTACTCTGTGATATGTCCATCGTTGTTAGCTTTATTGCTTTGTTATTAGTTGTGTTAGCTCTTTGTTAATTTTGTCGTTAGTTGTTAGTTGCTTCATTGTTTACTCCGCTTGCAATATTAGTTTGAATGCCTTGTAGATATAAATTGGTTGGTGACCAGCCTATGAATTGACTAATTTAGCATGTTAAGATTAACTTAATTAATAAGCATGTATATGTATAAGCAAGTTAATTGATAGCTTAACTAATTTACTAGTTATTGATTAAATTATTAAAAGTCGTTAATCAATCCCTTAGTGTAATTAACTAGCATTCCAAACATGTAATCAATTTAGTGTGTCTCTTTATTATTAGTTAGTGTTAGCCTATATGATCTTCTATATGTTCTCTATTGACATATTGCTTTGCATAATTCTTGTTGTGAGTAAACCCCTTGACCATGCTATCTAAATTGAGTGATCATAACTAGTGTAAATCATGAACTCCCGAGCATGTTAATCAATCAAGTATGTAAACGCCTTAATTAATATAAGCATGTAAGTGAATGTATGTTATAAACTTCTCAAGCTTGTTATCTTTAATACATTGTTTAATTAAATTACCGTTGAAATACTTGTTGGTGTCGTGTAATTTTATGTTCGTTATGGTTTTGCTTAACTACTTGTATGTGCTCTTAGGATAGTCTCATATCGCTAGAAAACAATTAGGAACATGACCACGGGATGATCATCCGCCTTGAGTGAGGAAAAGAATTACCATTCCCTTATCGGGATCATAAAATTAATTAACGTAATTAATTAGAAAGTATAGAATTCCCCAAACTTCATGCTCCATATACGAGCTATTTCTAAAATACGTAACTATTCCTAATATACGTGATTAAGGGATTGGTTTGGGGTGGACCCATTCCAAGGAATTAAAGAGCGGCATTTCATATGCATAAATCCATTTTCTTACTAGGCCTTTAGGCTCACGTCTTACTTGCAGTGTAGGTACACGTACGCGCGAAGTTCCTCGAGCAATGAAGAAGCAGTGGATGAGGGATTTGCATGAGCGAGCTTATGGTTGGCCAGGCACGAGAAGTAAAGATAATTGGATTGTGATTTATTTAAATTACGCTTTTCCTAAATTGTAATTAAGTGTTTAGTTTATTCCTATAAATTATTTACACTTCTGCAAATGTTTATTTTCGCAACATTAACTATTTGTTTTCAACGCTTTCACATTTTATTAAATAAACAACTTTTATAATGAGTTTAACGAACGGTTGGTAGCGGCCCGGATTAGGCGGACTCTGACACGTTTTCTCAAATTTTAAAGCATTTTTAAAAAGTAACGAAAATCCGGGTCGTTACATGAAGTACACCCAAAGCTAGGAGCTCCTCCTCTTGGCCTCCTTCTTCCTTGTTCTTTTCTCGGCCTCACAATTTCTCTAGGGTCTTCCTTTTACATTTTTCTCAAGAGAACTCACCAAAGAAAAACTCTCATTTCTCTTTTCTTTTTTTTTTTCTCTTGCTCTCTGTCTCTTAATTTCCAGAAGCACTTTCGACCCGTTTCTTCTCCCAGACAACTTTCCTTATTTCCAGAGCACTCAATTCTCTTTTCCCTTTTTCCCTTGTTTCCTTCAGCTCTATCTTCCACCAAAGAGCATTATGTCTCTCTCTCCTTCACTCTCTCAATTTCCTAACTCTCCCTCTGCTGCCACAAGTTATAAGCAAGAAGAAGACTTCACAGGGACGCCAACACTAATGGACACTCACCCATTTCAATGGAGGAGGTCCACACAAATCACATCACATGGAAAACTTCTTATCTTTTTTTGAAGAATCACGTGATATCATCGGAGAAGCAGAAGATAGGCCGTAAGAGAAATTTGATTTTTCACCAAAACTAGTCACTTTAGTCGACATCCCGGTCGATAGGAACAGTCGACCGGTATGTCAACTAGTCCCGAAGGATAACTGTAACACCCCGACTTTTTTTTAAGTGGATAATTATTTAATTGTCGGTGTATTACAAAAGATGAATTCGTAAGAATTCCATTTATTGAGATTAAATGAAATTTACTGTAACTAAAATAAATAGTAATTTAATGAATTTAAATTACATTGTTTTGAATTAATTTAATTATTTTACATTAAGAAATTAATTAGAATTTATTGGGATTAATTGAAAGATAGATATAATGGAAAATTTTATACAGATGGATTCTGGTCGGTTCAAGCTAATTTATGTGACTTGGTCTGTTTTACTGTAAGGTGGTTTGGGGATGTGAACCGGTTCACTTAGTGAAACGGTTTGGGCTGTTCGCTGGGGGAAAAAAATGACTTATGGCTATTTCTTCGCATGTGAGACAGATGAGAGGGAAAGGGAGAAGAGACGAGGGAGAGAGATCGGGACTGAGGGGGAGCGATGTGAAACCTAAGAATTTTCAAGAGAATAAATTTCACGTGTAAATTTTTCGCGTTGAAATCGATCATAACGTTGAAAAGTTGGTCCAGATTGTCGCGTAGCGATCATGTGTGAAATGTTGGTCAATTAGTCAAATTGGTGGAATTGAGAAATTTCGAATGAAAAAATTTATTAAGGAAATGGAGTCGGAGAATTAATTGGACCGAAAAACATCGTTGGGTAATAATCAGAATAAATCGAGATTAAAGGTGAGATTTTGGAGATAAGTTAAATTAATATATGATATATATATATATATATATATATATATATATATATTAAATGAATTAAAGAAAAGGAAAGTTATTAACTAAAAGGTGAAGAATAGGGTTCGGAAGAAATAGCGTTGCGCCGCTAAAGGTTGGAGAAGAAATAAAGGAAATAAGAAAAATCAAAGGGAAGGAATTAAATAAAAGAGAAGAGTTTAAAATAAAACAAAGAAGAAGAAACAGAAAAATGAAATAGAATGAAGGAAGAGACTGAGAGGCAGCAGACTAGGAAAGGAGATAAAAAATATGGGGTAAAAAGGTAATAAAAGAAAGGATTAAAAGTAAAACTAAAAAGATGGGGGAGAGAGACTTCGTGGCGGGTTTGAAGGAGAATAATAAACCTAAAAGAAGATTAAGGGGGAAGATAACAGGCCGCCACTGGAGAAACATCAACCTAAGGAAGGAGAAAGGAAAAGTTGCGGGAGAGGGAGAGAGCGATTCCGGCTAACACCAAGGGCGAACCAATGATCCCGACGACTCGAGCTGTCGTCTGTTCGGGTTTTTCGACCGCCGGCGAAGGTGCATTTCGTCGGAGGATGATTCGCAGGGGAAGCTGGCCGAGACGGAAGCTCTGGTTCTGGCGATTTGTACGATCTGTCTGAGGGTTTTTCGCACGGTTTGGACAGCGAATAACAAAATCGAGGAGCTACATTCTCCTCCATTTGCTCCGATTGAGGTAAGGACATGAAATCGGTTGCTCTAATTTGTTTGGCTTTGTCCTTCATTTTGGTCTCTGCAATGTTGGATGTTGTTTATGCTGTGGTTTTACTCGTGTTGGTTACTACCATTGAAGATATGTTGTATAAACGTTGCTATGTGGAAAGAGGATATGCATGGTAGGACGATGGGTTTCGGTTACGGATTTTTCCCCTGCTTTTGTACTGATTTACAGTGATGTGTATTTTGTTTATAATACTGTCTCGAAATGTGGCTGAGTTTAAATTCCTGCTTTGAGGTGCTAAGCGATTGGGTTCATTTGTTGTTTATTTGTGAAAAGACTCCCAAGGATTTGTGCCATGTTTAGTCACTGCTTTACAAAATAAATATGGGTTTTAAGGTTAAGACATTGATGTTGGGTTCTCTGTTGGATTGATCTTCACATAAAGATATTGAGCATATTAAACCACTTATAGTCCTGTTAATAGCCTTCATTGGTGGATTGGATGTTGTTTAAGCTTCAAGTTTCCAGAATGCGTTATCTTAAATTGAAATTGTTTGTTTATAGTTCACTGTAGGGAGTGGTTTGGGTTTGGTCTTCAGTTGATATTTGGACACTCGAGTCTTTGGTTGACTTTAGGAATTTATTTGGTTAGTTTGCAATGGTTGAGGACTTGGAATTTTAATTTTGGTTTATTGTCCATTTTTTTTAAGGAATGAGGATTGAGGATTTGTTATTGTGTTGACTGACATTCAACTCTGTACACTGTTATTAGGAGTTTGGGGTTTGAGTTTATAATTGGTTGGCTATAATGGCATATAACCCTAGAGCTTGTTTTGCTAATTGCTTGAATGTTGCACAATATATTTTAGGCTCGGACGAGTTCGAAGACTTCGAGCCGGTGCCTGAGGTTGCTGCTCCTTCGTATATGAGGAAGGACCGCCAACCAGGTAGGGGCTTTATACTTAGTTGCTTGCATCCATTGCATAGTTTTCAAATTAAAACTCTATTTTGTGGAATACCACACATGAAAAACCTGACGGGGACTGTTCGACAGCACGTCAGCTTTTTATACTATATATATACGAAAGTTTTACACGTTTACTTTTGCGCATTGGATTTCATGTTTTTATATGATGATTATAACTTGTTTGGGATGAATCCTCCTGACACTTTGAACGGTCGCGAACGTCAAAGTATCTAGGGGACATCCCCGATACATCTCCTACTGCGTGGAGATGTTTTGTTTACGTGCTGTGTGAAAATAGGAGACATTGGGAAGGTGATGACGCTTCCGTGGGTTGCAAATCCCTAAACCTGATCAGGGTATATTTTTTATCTGTATATATTACGGGCGTGTCGTAGCGGAATTTGCACGACAACCTGGGTGACGAGTCGGGTCTACAGACCGTCGTTATTTTTCTTTTCTCATTCCTCCAGGCTCATGAGGTGTTGCCCAGAAACGGTCTCCGCCTTTCTGTGTGTTTGTTCGGGGGAGTCCTTGAGTGATCCTCCTTTTTCACGAAACACAATTTTGTAACAAAATACGAAGATAGTATTTTAACTGATAGTTGTCTATGTATACGACCATGTTTTCTTAAATCTCGTCGGAGGCCTTTGGGTCTGATTTCCTTGAGACGAAAATGATTTCAATGTTTTATTAAAATATGCATGATTCCCTGAAACTCATGGTTTTCAAGAAAAGGTAAAATAAGTTTTACACGTGCATAGTATTTAGTATAAATTCCATACTGAGCTAGTCACTCACCCCACGACTCCCACCACTCTAGGTAAAGAGAAGATTAAGTAAGCTTGAGCAGGAATCAGATTGGAGATTCTGTTTACAATTGTCCTTCGTTAACTAGTTAAACTTTTATTTATCGGTAAGCGTAATTTTGGATGATTGTATAATCTTTAATTTGGATGACTGCAAAAATATTTAACTTGGTTGTTGGATCCTCTGGATTGTATGCACAGTATTTGTTTGGACTCTTGAGATGATTATTCTTGCATTATTAATTATTCTCGCAATCACTATATGGACCGTGACCCATCACAAGTGGGCCACGGCTGGGTATTTATACAAGTCTTCCGCAACAATTTAACTAGCATGCTGTGCAATCGGGTCTTCTACGAAGATCGGGTCGTTTGGCCGGCGTTTCTGCCAGGCCCCCCTTCGGGTCATGACAAGCGAGCAAAAGACTGCAATGATGACAATGATCTGACGAGCGCCGGTGTGTGACGAGCAAGCGAACGAAGAGACGTCGGGTCCGACAAGCTCGGGTTGACGAACCATGCGGAGACTAGGGCCCGCGATTCGGAGTTCCCACGAATTTTCGGCGACCAATTGGCAACTGACAGCAAGGAATGGCGATGGCGAGGCGATGTCGTACAACGCAATGGATGGCTAAGGCTGGGGCGCTTGTTCGGACAGGTATCGGCTGGGGTCTGGTTCAGCCTGCGATTCGGGACGAACCGGTTTGTTTGGTTGTCTCTCTCTGGTATGTGTTGGCTGGTCGACAGATGTGGTTCTGTGGCAAGGATTTAGACAACGAAGATTTAGCTGAAAGATCAGGATATGTGGCTGGAATCGTGGGATAGGTTGTTTTACATTTCAAATTTCATCTGTGTATATATTCTACGAGTGATTGTGATAGCAGAGAAGGGAAGTGTTCTTGAGAAGATTTTTTCTCGGGTGTGATGGAGTTGCTATGAGTTGGACCGTGAGCAAGAGCAGGAGCAGCTGTTGCTGCGTGGAGGGGAATTGTTGTCCCTGTTTTTGGTTCTTCAATATGGTAAGACTTGGGTGTGTCTTGGCCATGTGGAGGCCCTACACCGCAAGTGTGTGCGTGAGTGGTAGAATCTGCATGCTTTCTCTCCTTGTTTTTGGTATGTTTTAATGCTTGTATGTTAACTCTCTGTATTTCCCTTTGTAGTTAGGTTCTGTATAATTGATCTGCATGTTTTCCTTAATGCATATATAAGTTAGTTGTTGATAGTTCATTGGATGAAATTATGTTATGACTCCTTGATTAGTTTCCTTGTTGTTGGTTATTTCCGTGGCGTTGATGGTGTAGAAGGCTAGAATATTATGTTGCTATGTGATTCCTTGTGAATTCTTGGAGTTTCCTTCTCTTTTCTGCCCTGGGTTATGTTATATTTACATGTATTGTGCTATAGTAAATTGATTGTCATTTCTTGTTGACATCCATGTTAACTGTTAATTGAGCATGTTACCGAATTTAAAGCGATTATATCTAGTGCATGTTAATCGATTGAGAACATTAAACTAATTGTTAATTGTCAAGCACGTTAACCTAATTGATTTAGTTAACCTAAGTAGGTAGATGAGGTAATTAATATAAACATGTTAATAAGTCTAGGTTATAAACTTCTCTAGCATGTTATGGTCTTTTGATTGTGTTGTCTTGATTTATGTATTATTGTACTTGCCGTCGTGCACTCTTATGTTCGTTATGGCTTTGCATAACTTCTTGAATGTGCTGATAGTGTAGCTCATTGTATGTACTTTTACGGTAGTATCATGATGATAGAAACAATTAGGAACACCACCACGTGGTACCCACACGCCTTGAGTGAGGAAAAGCACTAATCTTTTCCTTGTCGGGATCACAAGACTAATTAACATAATTAATTAGAAATCATAGAATTCCCCAAATTCCATGCTCCACGTACGAGCTATTCCTAAAATACGTAACTAAAATATTGGTTTGGGGAGAACCCATTCCAAAGAATTAAAGGGTAGCATCTCATATGCATAAATTCATTCTCTTACTGGATCTTTAGGCTCACGTCTTACTTGCGGTGTAGGTACACATACGTGCGGAGTCTTCGAGCCATGAAGAAGAAGTTGATGAGGGATTTGCACTTGCAAGCCTGTGGTTGGCCAGGCTATGAGAAGTGAGAGACAGTTGATTTGTAATTAAATTCAGTTTTCTCTTTCTAAATTGTAATTAAATGTTTAGTTTATTTTTTTAAAATTATTTACGCTTCCTCAAATGTTTTTACTTCTAAAATGTTTTAAGTGTTCATAACGGCTCGGCTTGTACTATAATACGTTTTTCTCAAAATTTAATGCATTTTTAAATGTATGAAAATCCGGGTCGTTACAATAACACCCGCCTGCACTACACACCGTCGTTTCGCCTAATTTATTCTTTTCTTTTATTATTTTTAATTTAATTTAATTTAATTAATTCACTTCGTTAATTAATCAACCCCCTATCAATTTATTCCAAGGAAATTCTTAACTAAAAATTCTCTTTTAACCAATTCCAATAATTTCTAACAATTAAACATTCATCTAATTAATTCTATTACATCAAAATAATTTATCAATTATCCTTACTAAATTTCTTTACGGGAAATCAGAGTATTACACCTTGCTTCATGTCAAGTCTTCCAATCTTCCACCCTGGATATCACCCCTAGGAAGAGCTGATCGGATGGTCAGTATCTAAAATTCACTCTAAGACAAGTGAAGAAAAAGTGGACTCGGAAATGCTTTACACAATCTTAGGTTTTCCCCTAGAAGATGGTTGCTGAGTGCACGAGAGAACTCTCAACATAAAGTTTAGCTTCAACTTAATAAAATCCAATTTAGGTTCAGACAAACCTTAGTGAAGATATAAATACCTTACAAGGTTTGCCCTAAAGAGAAAATTACAAAAATATATTTCAAACGAAACATCACAAAAATAGATCCTCGGCTAACACACTTAGCCGAGAACAACAAGCAACATCATTATTCTAATAACAATAATTCAATCTAAAGAGAAACCATATACTAGCATATCTATAATGCCCCGCGTTTTAAAACTTTTTATTCTTTATATTTTAAGACGTAATTTTTTTTTAGTTTCTTTATTCTTAAAATGTGATTAAAACGTATTGGAGTAAATAAGTGGAAATCACTTTAAAACATATTTTAGTAAAAGTCTACACAAAAAATTTAGAGTCATTTAGTAGTTCATTCTTTTACAAAACTTTATTAGAATAAAATCATAATTAATTAAAACACCCCTTTTCTTTTTCTTGAGCCATAACCCTTTAGGTCGAGTCCGGTTGATAACCTAAGATCTCTTCTGGTAATGGCTCCTCCTCCACATGGATATCATCTGCATCATGGGTAATACAGTGAGCCTAATGCTCAACAATAAATAGAATATAATGTTCATGCTTATGCAGTCATTTTCTAGAAAAGAACCAATCTTTTCTTTCTTTTCATTTCATCATTTCTTTTATATTTCCTTACCAGAGAAAGGATACATCTGTTGGTATGGCTTAACCGACTCCATCCCTACATGGGTGAAGGTATCCATTAGGGGTGTCACCACTACCGTCACCTAATATCTGTCTTTTCTGACGTTGAGGACTAAGAGTAGGGATATATCTGTTGGTAGATGTGGACTAACAGACTCCAACCTCTACATGAGTGGAGATTTCCATCTGGGGTGTTCCCACCTACAACTATCACCCTCTCTCACAAACCCTCATACGCCTCTTTTTCCTTTATTCATTCATTTCATTTATTATGTCATGCGTATGTCACATTTTCATAAGCCTTATCATGATGCATGAATGACATTTCATATCTATTTCATAACAGTCCTCAAAGTATACAATTCACAATAACTATTTCATAATAGTCCTCAAAGTATACAGTTCACAATAATTAAAGCATAAAAATAGTCTCGTAATTCAGAATTGGAATCTGGCATTTTGTGGGTGCCCTTGTCGGAAGCTAGGGCTTCGGTGTGTCACGATGAACCGTAGGCGGGTTGCGTCGGTGGAACGCTCGGGCATGGTGTGCGAGATTGGAGCTCTGCGGGCGGTGATTTTCGGCGTCGGGTCGAGGTATGTTTGGCCGATCCTCCTTCTCCTTTGCGTTTTGTTGATCGGGAGTTGGCAGGGGGTAATTGTAGGGACGGAATCAGCAATTTTGTGATGGGCAGGGGATTCGATCGTGTATAATCTGGAAATAGCGACCAAGCTACGATCGAATCCAGTTTGACCCGGCTCGAGTTGAACCGTTGTTTGTAGACCACCTTCCACCCACTTCTTTCCAGCCACGCATCTCACTCCTGGAGAATTTCAAAGTAAAGGCATGGGCAGAGGGATGTGGAGGTATGGCTCAAATGTGATGGGAGTTGGTGACAGGCGTGGGTGACACTCCCCTATTAATGAAGTTGAGAAATGGTGAGAAGAAGAAAGACAAGAGAGATGAGTGCGGGGATTTCTCATCTGTGAAGCAGAGTGTAGAAGAATGGAGCAGAGTGCTCTCTGGAGTTGGTGATGGAGCTGAAGGCTGATTGTGATTTGGGTGAGGAGGACGATTTGTTACTCTCAGGTGTTTGGGTGAAGTTTTCTTCATTTTTGGATTTTATGAGTCTATTGAACTGCTTGAATATACAATTCTGGAGATTGTATTCTGCCGTTTGGGTTTACATTCCATATGTTAACTTCTGTCAATTGGCAATATGTAGAGATATTACTCTGTTAAATTTGGTTGTTGTTTGTGGTTTGGTTTCTGCCAATAGTCATGGTGAGAAGATGTTGGTTTTGGTTAATCTGAATGTTATTAGATAAGTAGAAAATAACAAAGAAATACTAATCTACAGATAAAATTGGTTCTGCGTTTTGTGTTTGAGTTATGGTATTGCCTATGTGCCTTAAAGATTAAAGCCCTGTAATTGATATTATATTTTGTTGGAATCAGAATTGGTTACTATGATGAAATACTGTTCAGTTTTTGTGAAGTAAAGATGTTATGTACATTGGATTGAAACTTGGATCGATACTTTATTGCTCGGATAAATATATGATGGAAATTAGATTAAGTTATGGAATGTTCACTTGGTTGATAAATATAGTTCCATGCCCCAATTGGATATTAATATTGAGATTAATTTCTTAAGCTAAGTAGTAATTAATTAAGCAGTTTCATTTATGAGATTCTAGTAAGTAACGTATAAGGAATTAGAATATAAAAGACGGTAAGATTAATAAGTGGATTAATTGATTATATTAATGAATAAATATTTCTAATTGTGAAGGTACTAAAAAGGAAGAAAAATAGCATTAAGTGTTTAACGCTTTAAGGAAATGAGGTAAGTGATACGTGTGTGTGCTTTGGTCTTTAGGCCCTACATCGCAAGAATAGGATATGCGTGTTTTGTTGTTTACCGCTTTCCAAGTATGTCTACAGTTGTTAATAGCGCGTTTTGTTGTTTATTATTTTAGAGCATGTTTATAGTTGTTAATAACATATTTCATTGTTTACTGTTTTTACAGCATATCTATAGTTTTATAGCACGTTCTATGAATCGCATGTTGAATGTGTATTTATGTTTCCATATTAACGGTTATAAATTGTATGCATTCACGAGCATAATGCATCATGGTTTTCAACAGAATACGAAAATGGATTTCTATGCACGGTTTTAAAGATTGGTTTAAGGGATGCTCACACATACTAAGTGTACGGTGTTCTCGATGGCTGATCACCCGAAATGGACTACCATCATTTGGACTATAGGAATATCCATTTTACTATGAAAAGTGAAATAGATAATAAACGAATAATAAGCAATAAAAAGTAAAGTAAAATGAATAATAAGCAATAAAAAGGAAAGTAAAACAGATAATAAGAAAAGACAACAATATGATGTGAGGTTGTTTCAGTCCTTAGTGGGCATGGCCGCTAGTGGGCTTTTGAATTAAGTCATTGCCACTAGTTAGCATTCAGATTATGTCATTGTTGCTCATATCGGTTGCAAAGTCCTTGGATTATTCCAGGACAGTCCTTGGATTATGCTGGGACAAGAAGGCCAATAGTTAGCAGGCTTTCGGATTATGTCATTGCTGCTATATCAGAGGTCATAATAGAAAATAAGAAGATAAAAGATAAGAAGAACGACAAATGGTTAACAGGCTTTCAGATTATGTCATTGCTGCTATATCATAGGTCATAAATAGAAAATAGAAATATAATGATTAAAACGTAAAAGATAAAATATAAGAAAAATATGAAAACAGAAACTGCATACTGTTTTTAAAAGGGCAAAGGATGAGCATGTAGCATATTAGGTATTATCACTTATTGAGCATTAGACTCACAGTTTATGACTTGTGATGTAGGTACAAGTACGAGAGAAAATGAAGAACAGATTTAAGAGCAGCTGATGAAGGATTTGCATGGTCGAGATTTGTGGCTGATTAGGCTAACGAATGTAAAGGGGAGTGGAGTTTGTAAAAATATAAAATAAAACTTTAATTAATTGTCTTTGAATGAACTATTTATGTTTTCGCTACGTTTTTAAAGAAAAAGGAATTTATGCTTACGCTATGTTTTGATAAAAGATTTTATAACTAGAGTTTTCTACTATTAATAACGATTTTGGTAACGAGTCAAAGTAAAAGGATTTTAACGGTTTGGTTATAAGAAAAGAACTCTAATTTCATATTAAAAGGTTTTAATAAAGATCTCAGTTGTTTTATAGAAGTTTTAAATTTTACGCATTTTTAAAAACAAATAAATAACTAGGTCGTTACACAAGGGGGACCTACAGTCACTCTTCTACTAATTCTCACTTTACATATGTCATACGATACATAGTTTGGCAAATTATATTAGGTTCCTCTATGACCAATAATACCACCCAGATAACATTTTTGTACCTATAAATATGTTCATGATGTATTATTTGACATCCTCACTATGCATACATTGAATGCATACAATATATACTAATAATCATATAATATGAACGATGCAAATCTTGTTATTAAACATATATAAATGATGTATGAAATAGTGTCCACATCTGTCTTGACATGTTTTATATATGTCTCAATAATCTCCCCAAAAAGATTTATGAAATGGTTAAACAATTGATTAAAAACCTAAGGAAGATATTCTAAAATTTGAGATTACAGACATCAACCCTCAACCACGGTCGTTTGCTCCAACATATTTCAAGGGCAATAATACAGATTCTGGTCATCTACTCAAGACTCTTGTTAGCTGATCATGATTATGTTTTTGAAACCCATGACTCTACGATTTTTCTAGACGTCCGCCCTCAAAGACCAGTCGTTCGCTCTTAATACATTTTCCTCACTATTACTTATGTGGTTGCCCGCCCATGCATCCATGACGACCCACATAAATCCAATGCTACCTAATTTCATCCTTGGAGGTCTACCTATCCGTGGATACTAGTCTTCGTGACACATTACTATGTTCTGGTCAATTGCCCTGCGACCTTTGTCGACCGGACTAGATATAGATTGTCGAATCCTTCGACATTTCTTTGTTTCCCTCATGTGAAATCAAATTAAAACTACACCAAAACATGATATAATTGTCCCAAAACATCCAGTATCAAGATTTCAACAATTCTAATCTTAAATCACTACCTATATAATGCAAATTTCATAAAATTATATTTCTTAAAGGATTAGAGTTGCTTGGATTCCAACACTTCCAAGCTTTGGTTTAAGCTACCAAATTCCATCTCTTCCTTCCTTTTTGACTCTTTAGAATCCTCTTCACATTCTGAATACTTTCTTTTCAAGATTCAAACTCAAAATTTCACTATTTTCTCTCAACTTTCCATTTTCTCTCCAAAACTCTATTTTTTCCTTTCTTTTTTTAGCATCTTCCCTCACAATTTATCTCTTCTTTTTCTGAGAAGAAGAAGTTTATCCCGAGAATTCTTTGGCCATTTACCATGTTGGTCATAATTATTGAAGTTAAAAGATTAATTTGCCCTTAACTTCTCATTATTTACAATTTAAGCTATTTGTTTCATCTTGACATGTGGTACAACTCCATTGTTGACTCCATTTTATTGGTTGCCATTATAGATACAAATCTTAGAAAACTTTCATTCTGAGAAAGTATCCTCAAATTCTCACTCAATATGTCCAAATTAAATATTTAATAGAAGTCATACGTAAAACTCATATACACTTAATCTGATTTTAAAATAGTATAACTTGGCAATATGAGTCCAATTTACATAATTCCAATGTCATTTTCTTCCTTAAGATGTCTAGCTTATTATCTTAAAATTTTATCCAATTTCATACAAATTTGCATATTTAATTACGTCAATATATATAAACTATTCAGAAAATTAGATTATTCCTAATAGGGTATAATTTTCATAATTTTTTTTTATATTTACTTGCATAATTATGCACATTTGCATAATTATTTGTTTTTTACTTTATACACATCACTTATATGTCATTCATAGGTAAGCGAAATTTCAAATCATTACAATCTGTCTTCCAAACGAACACCTAAGTCACACCATTAAAATCCTAGTTTAATATGGACATTCTTTGGAGCATAAACAAATGGTTTTGTTACATACATTTCAATCTCTTTCCTCAAAAATTAGATTTTTTTTATAGTAAAACTAAAAATCTACAGAATAATCAATGTTAAAAAAAAAAAACAAAGTAGATTTCCTCTTGAAATTTTCTTATGATTTTTCCTCCAATTTAGTGATTCCACTTTCATTTTACATTTCTTCAACAAAAATCCAGATCTATAACAAATTCCCACATGAGGGTTTTAACATTGACTAAAAAATTTGTATAAACAATTAACAATATACCTTACTTTTAACTCTATCATTGAAACCTCCAAAAACCTGAACTCCACTGCCAAAATCAACTTTTTAGATTAACTTTCCCTCACGAAAATTTCATCTCTGGCTATTTTTACAAGAATAGATTTTGACTGGTAAAATCCAACTTAAATATAGGCCACGACCCCCCTAACAGAAAGCCCATCAGTGAAATAATTATTATCTAATTAAATAAATAAATAATAATCTACAACTTACTGAATTTGTTTGCTAGATATCATAGCTTAAGCCAAACTTTTGAAAAGACCTAAGAAAGAAATACCAAGTTCTCCCCATAGAGTTTCTTCCATTTGGCTAGTTCATTGAGGTCATCAACCTAGTTTATTTTATTTATCACTCTTGTTTGTGAGTTTGATTGTGGTGTATGGTAAAGCCTTCATCTTCTTTTCCCAAGGGTTAATATTCAAGCAAGGTTTCATCATTTTACAACTATCATTGGAGGAGAAACAATGGAGCTCATCGAAGAGGTGCAACTATCACAACATCTCAGCTTGGTGTCCATTCAGATGTTGATCTTTGTTTGTCTGATTTTTTTACCATTTCTTTCACGCCACCCTTCCCAATTTCTAGCCATTTTATCCCTCTTTGATAAATCACAAGCCATTGAAGCAACCGCACCATAAACCTTTTCATAAATTCCAAACTCGTGCCCCAACCATCCAAACACCATCCTTCCTATTACTACTTAGAAATTTCTTCTTTTTATTAGACTGGTCAAGTGTTGTATCAATTTTGATACTTGATTTCATTTTATGTATGCACACCTCTATTTTGAAAATACTGAATATCGATCATAGAATCTGTTGAGAATCAAATGTGAAATGGAAAAGGAAAATATGTATGGAAACATGGACACTAAGATTTACATGAAAAATTATTTCTAGGAAAAACCACGGGCAGTGAGAAAATTCACTAATTAGAAAATCAAGGTAAAATGAGTTTTGCAACTCAAATATCAATATATAGAGTAAATTGAAAACTCTAATATTGGATGTAGGTCTAACCTGACCCAACTAGGATTCGGGTAACACCGAATTCTAAATATCTTTACCTTGACACCAATTGCACACGAAAGATCCAATGCAGGTTTTTCGCCCACCTCAAAATGAATCCAGAATACTAAACTCTTACAATCTCCATTTTCAAAGAAATTTTGATGCAAGGAAAATAAGTCTGTAAAACTCTAACGAAAAATAACTTCTGCTTCCACAAAGGTCGATGCATGGCTAACTCAGCGTCTGATATCTATCAAGTTTAAGCACTGCTTAAACTTAAGAGACACACTCAAGAAGAAATCACATCTCCTTCTCCATGGTGTCATAGAGTTATCAAAGTTGTTGCAATGAGTTCTATATGAATATGTTGAAGACTCTCCACTAGAATCCCTCCCTCGAGCACATTTAATACATAACCTACTGAACTAATTTCATTATATCGTCATCAACCTCTGACCTTCCTCATAGATCTGCCTTTGATGATACCATTCTAACATGAAACTACAACTAGTGAGGATGTGGTGACTGTATCACCCTAAACATCTGTAATAAGCTTATGTATCGACTTTAATGTAGATTTAGGTCTCAACTTAAACTTTACTTGAGAACTTGGCTTCTTATGAGTCTTCTCAAACAATCTTTTAGAATGTGAATTCACAAATTTAGCAGTTTTATTACTTGTTATTATAGAACCTTATAACACATATAAATTTGTAAAGCTTTTGTGTTCCTTTAACATGATAAGAGAACCCTTACTAATCTTTATAACTTCACTTACAATGTTGTACTTGTACCCTTTCAATCCAGAGTACTTAATGAAATCATATTCTTCTTCAAATGAGGAACATGTCGTACATGACACAGTGTCCTAACAACTCCATCAAATATTCATATTATGACAGTACTAGTACTAGCTACCTTACAAGGCATGTTATTACCTATCATTACAACACCTTCTGAAGTGGTCTCATATGTCAAAAACCACTTCTGATTGAAACACATGAAACGAACAAGCAAAATCCAGAAACGAATTATTGTTTGGCTTTGAGTTTTCCTGTGACACAATTAGAAGATTTCTATCACTATAGTCTCCTTCTTTGACAATAACTTCATTAGATGTCTCAGTGGTTTTGCCTTCTTATCGTCTCTCTTAATTTCATTATGTAATTTATGGCACGCAGATTTAATATGTCCCTTCTTCTGATAGAAGTAACAGGTTCTATTACAATTCCTGGACTTTGATCTGCACTTCGAACCTTAAACATTATTAGTGCCTTTGTTGTTTTACTCTCTTGTTCTACCCTAAACGATGAGTCTCTCTCCTCGAGACTTAGATCCAACAACAATCTACTTCATCTTTTCCTTTAATAACAAGCCACCGTAAAACTTTTTCTAAAGTTAGGTGTTTTCTAGTGTATAATATCATATTCTAAAAACACCATATGAAGAAGGCAATGAGCAAAGTAGAATCAACCCCAAAATCCTCCTTATTGTACTTGTTTCCCATAGTTTCCAAATCTAAAACTAATTCATTGAATGTGGTCAAGTGTTCTTCAATAGAACCTCCTTCTATTAAGTGATAAGAATAAAGTCATTGTTTTAAATGCAACTTGTTTGTCAGGATTTTCTTCATACATAATTGCTCTAATTTTAACCATAAGTCAGTGGAAGTTTTCTCACTCAGGACATCTTACAAAATCCGATTTGATAAATGCAGAAATATGAAAGACAGAGCTTTTCAATCCTTTGGAATTTTCTCTTATTGACTCCAAGATGCAAACATTTATCGAGCCCTACCAATGCGTCAGCTAATTCCATCTATGTGAGCACATGTCACTTCTTCACCTATCATAACAGAAATCTTGTGTTTGTATCCAACAATGGATCATCAAATTTCATCAAAGTCATCTCCCTAAAAATTTTAGATTTTCACCCAAAATATCTTGATGAAATATTTGAACCAACAATTGAAAACAAAAGCACCCAAAAATTAAAAAAAAAAAAAAAATCTGTGCCCAATATTCAAAACAAAGTTTTTAATTTTATACTCTTTTGACCAAATCAAATCTTGAAAAATATTCAGATTGCCATATTCCCTCCATAGTTTCAGTGATGAACAGAGAACAAATGGCGACCAATTCTGTAGTGTTCTCGTTGGCGATGACATTTCTAAATAGCAAGATTGCTCAACCAGTCTTCTACAGCAGAACTTGCTTGGATGTTGTGGAGGCGTTGTTGGTTGGTAGCTTTTGGTCTGAAAATTGGGCAATGACATTTTCTCTGCATGTGATAGATTGGCGAGTGAGCAATAGAACTGGATGGTGTGGAAGAGACAGGAGAACAATGTCAATTGAATCTTTAGCGCAATAGTGAAGGATGGGTTATAAGGACTTGTGACGACAAATTGACAGGGATGATCGATCGATGATCCTTCTTCTTTGTGACAGTAACAAGGTTGTCAAGATGACAGCAGCAAGCAACCTCTCATCCTTCCTCGGTGACGGACAATGGCATTTCTTCTTGCTCAGCAAGAGGAAATTATGATTTTGCAGTAGAAGATAAATATTCACTGCGAAAATTACCCTTTTCTTTACCACCAGTAGATCGGCGATAGCAAGATGTCTTCTTCCTTTACCTGAAGAGGACAGCGATGCAAAGGAAATAAATTTTTTTTTCTTTTTCCACAAAATTGCAAATTTCATAAAATTGCAACAAAATTTGTTCAATCAGATTACGAAAAATTTCAACTTCGCTATAATACCAATTGTTGAAAATCGAACACGAAATAAAAAAAGAGAATATGTCCAAAAATTAGGACACCAAGATTTACGATATTTCGAGGAAAAACTACAGGCAAAAGAGAAATTCACTAATAAAAAATCAAGATACAATGAGTTTTACAATTTAAATATCAATATATAGAGAAAATTGAAACCCCTAATATTAGATATGAACTTGATTTGACTCAACTAGAATTTAAATTACACCAAGCTTTAATAAAATTTTTATTGCGTTTAGTCAATTCATTTCAAATAACTCCTCGACTTTTCGCCTGTACTTAGGAGTTTTGCCACCCCTGACACAAGATTGAGCTTGATATTTATAACCTTAGAGAGCATTTTTCTTTGTCAATGAGACTCAACATCTTTTCTGTTTAGTTTGTTTCTTTGGGCTTTCATACTTCACATTATGGTGTTTCCTTTTATCACACAGTCATATTATATTTTGGGCTTATTTTTATACTTTCTCAATATCACTAGTAAACGATCGGGTAAACTATTGTCTTCTGGAGGTTGAATTGTCTCTCGTTTTCACCCTAGTTTCCTATGAGGTCAGTGACGTTGTGAGTTTAAGTAGACAACTTTGTTTATGTGTAAAACTTCTTCACATTACCCAAGAAAGGCAAAATTGTATCTTCGTATTCTTACAAACGAGCTGTCATGTGGCATTCGTACAAGTTTTGATTAACCTCAACAAAAGAATATAAAAAAAAGTTTATTAGTTATTATTATTGGGTAATGATATCGATCTAGAAAGTGTCTTCGCGGAGTAATATAAATGCCACGAAACCCATTGCAGATAACGTTATGTTGGGTCGACAGAAGCTTTAAATTTCAAATTTTAAATAATTAAAAATAGTGATTGGCTCCCAAGAGAAGAATAAGACTGATGCATTATTTATTTATTTATTATGTTTTAATAACGGACATCAAATGACAAGAACTCATGAACTACAAATCAAAACCCAACAATTCAAAACTGAATTTTTGAAGATATAAGTGTTGAAAAACGTTGTTATTCTCTTTTCCAGTGCATTTTGACATTTAAGTCAGTCATTTTTTGAATTGAAATGTTTTTTAAGGAATTGAGTTACTAGTATAAGACTCATAGCAAAAGGGTTTTTACCAGTATGTGTTTTATGATATTATAATATTAGTTAGACGGGCATGGTAAACTTAACATATTGATGGAACTACATCTAATAAGTATAATTATAATAATATAAAATTCATTAAAATAATTAAATACAAATTATATTATTGAGCTCAGAAGATATAACATCAGATGAATGAACCACAATATATAACGACAAGATTTTAATTACCTATTTTGATATGGATAAGTAATTATGTCATTTTATTATTTAACGGATGTTGTCTATTTTATTAGCACTTCTTGTATCTCATTTTTTACTTCTATCATCAAAAGGAAAGGGCGGTTTTGGTCTAAATAAAGGCTTTTTTAGAACATGAAATAAAATACCCAAAGACTACGAGTATAAAATGCTCTAATGGATTTGACTAAGCCATTTCTCTTTTTAGTTTAACATGGAAATTGATTATGGGTTAAAGCATACTAATTACATATTAGTAACTAAAGAAATAACAAGTGGTATTCAAGCTAATCCATGTTAGGTTATTAGGAGAAAGTAGGTTGGGTAATTAATAAAAAGACCCTTAAAGTATAGGGTGAGTGAAGAACTAACCCTTAAATTTCGCTAACAAATCAATCATTAAACTATTATCTTTTAACAAATCAACTATTAAAATATCATGTTTTAATAAATCAACTCTTCTCAAGCGTCCGCGTTCCACTCTAGGCATCCGCTTCCAATTTTGGTTGCGAACGCCTAAAGTCGAACACGGATGATAACTCTTTAAAAATAGTTATTATGCTAATATATTTTTTGTGAACACTATTGGAAATCAGTGATATATTAAATAAAAATCGTACTTTTGCTAATAATGCCGTCACATTGATATAGTAACATACTTTACTAGAAATAATTGATTTTATGTTAATTTTATAATATAACTAACGAAAATTGATATTTAATACAGATTTAGTTGACTGTAGAAAATAAGATGGAGATGGATCATGACAAAAAAATTTAAATTATTCATCAAATAGAAGATTAAAAAGAAGAGAAAAAAAAAAAATGGAAGCAAATAAGGAAGATTAAGTAGCTGATATTATGGAGAAAGATAAGGAGCTTATTCAAATCTTAATATATAGCTAGATGAAAGAGAAAATATTCAAATCATTTATGCTAGATAAGGAGGAAATTAATTGACCAAATTAGATAAGAAAATAATGGAGGAAAGAGAGGAGTAACCTAATGATAAAATGGAATAAAATTTCGGAAGAAAAGAGAGAGGACCCTAAGAGGGGAGACGATCCAACATAGAAAAGAGGAGTTTTCTGACGACAAAAGTTGGACAAAAATAAGAAAGAAATCGAAGAGTTTGTTGATCGAGAAGTCTATTCTTTTTTGCAATATTATGGACACAGTTATTGTTAAGGCATCGTGCATCATCTGATTAAAAGAGAAGATTTTTATCTATTTTTCTATTCGATTTTTATGTTTAATTATAGACTTAATGTGATGGGTCTTACTCTGATTATGAACTAAACTTTTCTAGTGATAAGGAAGAGAAAGTACCAAATTATGTTAATCTATTTCTTTGTTAAAGTTTGTTTTGCAATTTTTGTTTAATAATTTAGTATGCATCAACTGTTTAGTCTATTAAGTGTAAATAGACATGAATAATTATTGGCATTCTTCTTATACTTACGGTAACTAGGAATTTTAAGGTTAATATTGAATTGTGTGAGGACTTCATTTACACATCATTTTGTTTAAAATCACATGACATATTAGAATAATGCTAAATTAAAAATTTCAAAATATTTATCTTTCAAAAGTCTTGAAGAAAAATACTAAGAAAGTTGTCAAGTGATTCGAAGGAATCTTGATAGTTTAGAAAATTCTAAGTCACATAACCAATTGTTGTAGCATCCTTTAGCAATTATAGTAAAACTCACATAAGGAGGGAAACCAATTTGGAGCCAATTCTTTAATCGAACCTGTAGTGACCCGATTTTTCTTACATTTGAAAATGTGTAAAAATTTAAACTTTTCTTTTCTTTTATAAAAATAGCGGAAGACTTTTATTTGAAAAAACGATACATAAAATAAAATCAATCGTTTGAAGAATAAAATAAATAAACTTTTTACATTATTTTTACAATCATTTTTCTTTAAATGCCTTTAACCTAACCTGTAATGCCCCGCGTTTTATAACCTTCTCTTTTTCTTTACCGTATAAAATTTTTTTTCTTATTTAATTGAAAAGTACGAGAGGAAATTAAATCAGAGTAAGTAAAGCAGAAACCATTAACAATTTCAAAATAGGGTTTGAACATTTAATCAAAAGTCCATAGTTTAACAAAATATTTGTCGTCTTTCAAACCATTTCAAAACACCATTTTTACTTTCCGTGAGGCATAACCCCTTAGGTCAAATCTGCTGAATAACCCAAGTGCTCATCATGAACCCCTCCCTCCTCAGGTATATAGCTCGTATCCTAGACGTTATCTACACCACAAGTAAACTGTGAGCCTAACACTCAGCAAGAAGTAAGATGCAATATAATGCATGCATGTATCTGATCATGTTAGAAAAGAATCCATCCGATCTGTCTTTTACTTATAGTTTTATACATTAAACTCATACATTGAGCTGAGACATTAAGAATATTTCCCACAAGAAAAATAGTTCCTAGTCAGAAACTAACCCTCAGGAGACAGGCTCTCACATCCTGACAAGGGTAGGGTTTAATCTCAAGTCTCCCAGTTGGAATTTGAACTACCTCCTCAACCCCCAATTCTCATTACATTCATTTAGTTCCGTCTCACCCGTGCAATACCAATCCATATATGGCATTCCTATGGGTTTCTATCCATAATGCATGACAATGCAATGCAATATTCATAATAGTGTATCAATGTCATATAATGTAATACCCAGTGTATTTGGCTGTATGTAATCATTGAACCAAGTGGAAATGCAACATATTAACAATTTATTAAGTGTTGGAATTTTACATATTATATATGTAATAAAATAATAATAATAATGATTTGAAGAATTAAAGAAAATTCGAAGAAATTCTAAAATAAAATAGTTGGTCGATTATTGGCGGTCGAGTACGTCTAGGGATATCAACCGCCACGATCGGCCGGGAGTTAGTGAACACAAAAATTGGTGGGCGAGCTACGTGATGGTGGTCAATCATCCTTCATTAAAATCAAACATCCGCCATTTATTTTAAACGTCTGGAGGTGATATTCAATAGCCAGAAATGTTGAACGCATGGCTTTTGACACTCCAGGTGATACTTAACGTGCTGGACTTCTCATCTTCAGGGTGAGTGAATGAAGAGTCATAGAGTTTTGTATAAATAGGGAGTGTGAGTGGGGAGTTTTTCCGACTAGAAAAACTGGAGAGAAAAGAAAGCTTCTGTGTTATTTGTGGACGGTGATGGTCAGTTCAGTTGCTAGAAACTAAGGGAAGACATCACAAGGTAAGGAATACTATGTGTGATTTGTCCTTATGGACCTACATCACGGGAGTAGGACTTGTATGTTCTCTGCAATGTTTCATGTTCTGTTATATGCAAGTTAATAAGAAGAAAATTGTCTGCTAGTATTCCTTGTGATGTTCTATTTTTGTTTTTTGTCCTTTTGTTAACGATGTTCTGTGGTTTTGATTTCAAATGGAGTAGATGATAACAGATCTATGTTGTTTTGATTATCAATGAAGTAGATGATATAGCTCGAAGTTATAGCAAGAAAATAGGTTTTTGGTCTGCAAAAATTTGCAGTTAACACTAGCAAATATTATTATGGGTTTTGTTTGGACATTCTTTCTGCGTAGTTGTCCCTATAATTTATGTACCTTGTTAATGAACTTGTTTGTTTGAGATTGTCCTTGTAGTAGTTTTCTTGACTTTGTCAATATTATGGGTAATGTAAAAATAGCATGTTAATATTATCAACAAAGAAAAATAAGTAGGTTACCTTATGCGTGGATTCATAGCATGAACCCTAGAAGAAAAGAGTAGTAAAATTGTAGTGCAAGAGATATGTTAATTATTATTAATTCTTCATATAAGTTGTTACTTGTAATTGCCTTAATTCATAGTTCTTAAAGTGAATCATGTTAGTTTTATCTTTTGATAGAAATAATCTGTCTGGAGATATAATTAAAAGCATATTTAGTATAAAATTATAGTGGAAGTATAGTTATTTTTTTGTTAGTTGTTGTAGTATCATGTGTGATATAAGAATTGTTGTATGACATACATATAGATATGTTAAAAGGATGTATGTCATGCATTTCATGGGCTAATAATAAAGATAATAATGATGTTTTCTACGTGGGTTTGGAGACTTAAGAGGTTGCTCACATGTAGAAAACAGCTCGTTTGAGTAAGTCCGGAGACTGAAGAGGTTGCTCTTACTCAACGAGTGGTGAATTCGGAGACTGAAGAGGTTGCTCTCACCTAAACAGTAATGAATGTAAATATAGATGGGTCCGTTTTTACTGAGTTCGGAGACTAAAGAGGTTGCTCTCATATAAAATGAATCCAAGTAGTGAGTTTAGAGACTGAAGAGGTTGCTCTCACTCAACTTACAAATATATCAGGCTTAATCATGTAGAGATATCATAGAGGTTATAGTTGCATTTCATGATTATATTCCTTACTGGGCAATGCTCATTATTCCTCCTGTGATATAGGTATGGATGGTGAGCCGATTGAAATGAACATTGAAGGAGTGTGTCGTGATGTAAGCTTGTGTTACCATGCACAGAACGACCTCGGGGGTTGTGGCTCTAATCAATAAAAGTTGTTTTTAAGTTACATAAGATATTGTCATGGATTTTAAGTTTTTTAATAATGTTATTCCTGTAAGACAAATTTATGTTTTATTTTGCGTAAAGTACTCTGATGTTTTTCAATAAAGTATAATTAAATGGGATTTTGTAATGTTCTAAATTTTATGAAAAATTCATGAATGGAAATGGGATGTTACATATAACAGCTAAGTCAACATCATAGAATAAACGTACTTAATTTAACAGAACCAATCTTAGTGATAGCATGGAATAAACAGGGAAGAAGTGTGTATAAGCATCGCAATAATATTAACATAGCAAGAACTAAACAGATGGATAATGTGGAAGAGCATCAGACATAGCATGAATAAACACGGAGAATATCATGAAAGAGACATCACTATGAATAACATTTGTAATACCCTGATAATATTTCCCCAGTTATGCAATGTAATTAACTTTGGAGTAATTAATATATTACGTTTGTGAGGTGATATGTTGTTGACTAATGTTGTATTAATATTAAGGAGCAATTAAAGAATAACGTTTTGTTGGGAAAATTGTGTAATTGGACTTTTCGGACGAGTCGGGATGAACGCGGACAATGGTGGACGAGGAGAGTTTGAATCTGTCCAAATTATCAAACTTTTTGGACGCACACGGATGAGGCATGGACGCCTTCCTTCATCCAAAATCGCAATTCTGAAGGAGAGAAATAATGGCCCAAACCGATTTGGTCTGGCTCGGTCCGAAAGCAATTAAGTGGCTCGGCTTTCTTTTAGTTAAAAGAAGAAGAGGAAATGAGATTAATAGGAATTAAATTGTGAGAAAAATAATAGGGGAGGATTAAATGAAGATTGAGTAAGATATTAAAAAATTAAAAGGAGAAATTAAGAAATGAGGAGGGAGAAGTGAACCGGTTCACACTGTGAACCGGATGGTTGAAGATAAAAGAATGGCCACAGGCCATTCTGGTAGGAAAGGACCCTAGAAGAGAGAGAGAGAGAGAGCCAGGAGGACAGGGAGACGCGAGGGAGAGGAGTGGCAAGCTCTGGGCTGGGCTTCGCTGGTAAGCTTGAGCTTGGCTAGAGCTCCTTCAAGATGGGTGATGTTGTCTGACGAGTGTCGCGGGTTGCAATTGCGAGCTTGGATGTCGGCTTTGCGGGTTGATGCGGTGCGGAGCTTTAGGTCGTTGGGGCTGCGTTGGGTAAGGGCGAGCTCCTATGCTCTTTCGATTTCTGGTGGCCAGTGTCGATGAAATGGTGACGACAAGGGTTAGCGATGGTCAGGCAATGAATTCCAGCCTCAGATCAAAGGGCTAGAGTTGACGGTTCATGAGGAATGGCTGGAGCAGCTTAATTGGTCCATCCATTGCTGGTTCCTGCTCTAATGGAAACGACAATGGGGACGTGTGAAGGTCATGGTAAAGGCAGGGTATGGTTGGTGGTAAGGGGTGGGTTTCCATGGCATGGTGTTTTGTGCCTCTCTGGTGAATTGAAATGCAGTGAAGAAGGGGAAGGCTAGCAGAGGAAGTGCTCTCGGGTGAGCTGTGCTAAGAGAGAATATGGAGACAGAGAAGAGAAATGCTCTCTAGAGTTGGAGAGGGAATGGTGGCCAAGCGTCTCTAGAGGATGAAAACGAGGGAGCCGAACCGTTCTTTACCCTTGGGTCTTCATGGTGAGAATGATCCCTTCAATTTTCTTATGTCTTTATATGGAGAGTGGACTGTAGAAAATGACAGAAAAATGGGTGTGATATTTGTTAGACTATTGTCTGCTGTTGGTTATGCTTTGATATTATTTTTGCCGATAGTTCTAGGAAGAATAATGTTTTGTAATTGTTTTGGTTAATGGTATGGATGAATCATACCTTGTTGATTTGCTATTTCTCAGAGTATTTCTAGATTAAAGGTTTTAAATTCGATGTTGGATCCGTGGCCCCCTGATTATGATGGTTATTGTGGATGGGTTTTCTGGAATGTTGGGATTGTACGCTCTGTAGGGATTTTGAATGGTGAAGTTGTGGATAATGCCTTGTGGTTTATTGCTTCTTGACTGTGAATGATATCGATGGAGGTTGGATTTCGTATTGTTATTTTGTTAAGTGACCTAAGTGGTGTTTGAATTAAGAATATGCTATTAAGTAAATGAATAGAGAATAAAGCTCTTTGCATTTTGTTAAAGGAGAGTCAATATGTTCAAATTGGTTCACGGTGCTAGAAAATTAGTTGTTAATTAGTTAAACATGAATATTGGGATGAGTTATGTTTTGTTTAAGCAGTAACGGGTTTCTAGAATTTCTATGTAATTAAGGATATGGAAAGAATGAAATTAATAAGTTATGATTATTAATGAGTAAATGTTTTAATTGTGAAGATATAAAAGGAGAAAGGACAACGTTAATTTCTGAACCGCACTAAGGACGCAAGGTAAGTTGATACTTACTGTGCTTTCGTCTTCGGACCCTACATCGCAAGAGTTAGGATTGTATACTGTGTGTTTCCTAGAACTAGGTTCTTTTAATGATATGTTAATTAGATATTTATATGATCATAAAGGACTTTATGTATTCATGAGCATGATATGCCTAAAATATGTAAATAGGCGTGTGGGGGTTTGGGAGAATTGATGACTGTCCATCAATGGTAACACCCCTGATGGAAACCTCTAGCTCATGTAGAGTGTGGAGTCAGTTAAGCTACACGGACTCTAGGGTTTATCATTTCTCTTGTACGAAAATCCCCAACGTCTTTAACAAAAGTGATCAGCGACGATCATGGTGGTGACACCCCTAATGGATGTATCTCCTCATCGGAGTGACGGTATAGCCACATGACCAACAGAAGTATCCGACACTCTGGCTTAATAGAAAAGATATGGTTCTTTTATGTAATACATCATATGATCATGGATCACATATGCATTGCATTTCATTCTATCACTTACTGAGTGTTAGACTCATTAGTTTAAGTCTTGTTGATGTAGGTATATGCTTGGAAATAAACGAACAATACAAAGAACAGTTGATGAGGAATTTGCACGTGTGGATCATGTGGCTAGTTGAGCTAAAAGAATTAAATGGAAATGAATTGTAAAGGTTTATTAAATTAATTAATATTCTTTAATGTTTTGTTTTAATTCCGCTGCGTTTCATAAAAGAATTTATTATTTCTATTTTCCAAAAGGTTTTCAAGAAAAGAATTATTCCGTTGATAAAATGTTTTAAATGATTATTTCATAATCTGATAAATTGGAAAAGGATTTTAAGTAAAAGGTTTAACACACATTTTTAAAAAGAAAGTCTTACTCTGATTTTATAAAAGTAAAAATTTTAAATTTTACGTGATTTTAAAAGGTAATAAAAATTGAGTTGTTACAATATTATTTACCATCTTACTCAAAAATAACTTTAACACTGCTTACTTATCAAACATTGCAAACCATTAAGAACAACTCATAGCCAAATCACCACACTCTATACCCAGTGAGCTCTCACAAATTCAAGAGCAATAGCATATCGACATAGTAAATTCAACAGGTATATCAGCAGAATCAAGTAAAGAACCAAATGCTAAGTTAATATGGCAACAGAGTAACCAACACCCACAGAGAACCACTTTGTACATATCCAAATAGAGAATCAACAACTTAGTTTATAGCAATAGGGTGACCAACATGTAGTAGGAAGCAATCAGATAGTGGCAATACCTAACATAACCAAGCAATGAGTCGAACCCTAAACTAACAGAGTGATCATCATGTAGTAGGGAATAAAACCAAGCAGTGAATCCAAAAAATAGTTCACATATTAGGGTTTGCAATTCAAATAAATAGACTCTACTTATGGTGTTGGCCTCCTCTGGCCATGACAAGCTTACTCCTTACCTCACTTTGAAGACTTCAACTGTTGAACTCCTCACTAGACCAAAATAGCTCAATGTCCTCCCTAACAATCCAAGACAGCAGCTCTTACTTCACATTCACTCTCACACACTCACTGCAATAAAAGAACAGAAGAATGCCTCACCCCTATCTTTCACTCTCTCTTCTCGCGCTCTCTATAATATGAAGAGTCCAGCTTCTTCACTCCTCATCTGCCATTCATTTATAACCGAAGACAAAGCTTCCAGGGGAAGCAATGTTTGATAGATAGTGACCCATATCAAAGGAGGAGGTCCAACCATGCCACGTGGAAAGTCCCTCATCCTTTCGGTAGAATCACGTGAAAATCATCAAGAGAAACATAAAATGGCTGCTGTAGAAGAACACAGTTTACGCAAAACTGTGTGGGAGCGGTCCCATCTCGGTCGACGTGCACAGTTGACCGGTCCCATGGGATTTTGCCTCCACTCAAAACGTCAGCGTTTCCTTAACTCACACCTCATCTCTTTTCTTAATTAATTTAAATACTTTCCTTTCTCAATTATTCCACTTAATTCCCATTACTTCAAAATCAATTTCATACTTTAATAAATTCAATAATATTTCTACCTTAATTTTCATTGCATTATGCCAAGTGTACAATACACAAATTACATAACGTATTTCTTTTATAAAAATATTTATTCTATAAAATCCTTTACATTGTATAGAGAGGGATTTATCTGGGTATTACATAACTAGCCACAAGATCTGCGCGTGCAAATCCTTCATCAACTGCTCCTTAACATGTTCTCGTTTGTATATCTACATCCATGAGACTTAAACTAATGAACCTAACACTCAGTAAGTGATATAAAATAAACTATGAAATGCACGTGCTATGCTCTTTTCAAATCTATTTATGTTTTCTGTTTTCTTTTGTTTCTGTGCTAGGCTTTATCCACCGGTCCACAAAAATTGTTTAACTACAATTCTTATGTTTCTGTGCCGAGCTTTACCCACCGATCCACAAAAACCATTTCATTATATTTCTTTTGTTTCTATGCTAGGCTTTACATACTGGTCGTCCACAAAAACTATTTAATTACATTTCTTTTGTTTCTATACCAGACTTGATCTACCGGTCAACAAAAATCGTTTAATTACATTTCTTTTGTTTCTCTGACAGGCTTTACCTACTGGTCCAATCTCTTTACTTCACTTTACTTCATCATTTACTTTACATTTATTCGTATTTCATTTCGTTTTTCATTTCCTTTTCAAAACCATGCATGAAAACCATTTCCGTAACCTTTTGAAAACCATGATGCGTGCAATGTTCGTGAATGCATACAGTATCTATATCATCATGTGTGAACAATATTTGTATCCTTACTTAAATCTATAAACATATCATTAAAAGAACTTAATTCTAATTAACACAGTAGGCATACAATCCTAAATCTTGCGATGTAGAGCCCCAAAAATCAAAATACATACAATATCAACTTACTTGTCGGTCTGTAAAGTGTTTCAGCAATTTATCCTTCCTTCTTTCCAATACCTTCACAAATCCATAATATTTATAATCAATAATCCCATCTTAATAACCTCAATATTATCTATACCCTTATTCCTTATTATCCAGACAATAATCTGGCAATAGACAATCAACCTCTTCATTCTTTCCATTAACAGAATATATAAACTCTCACAGTTCCATTAAGCAGTAATCAAACCAAAGAACAGATTTCACATTGGCGGAACAATATATTTGACTGAAACCATTCCTATCACTTTTATCCATATCTCTTTCCATAACAAAATCTTCATATAAACTTTCATAAGAATCATGAATGAACTCAAACAGCAAGATAATAATCCAAATGCAAACAAAAAATTTTGTCAATAGAGCAATGGTTGACTGCATAAACCAAATAAAGGGCAGAACCTAAGCTAGTATAACATTATTCCTCACCAATGTCTATCGGTAGAAACTTAACACAAAGAATGTGAACCCAAGCAGCAGAACACAATCTCAATAGCAGCAGAACACAATCTCAATAGCAGCAGTCAAAACCCATTTCATTAACCATATTCTGTAAAAATTCTAGCATAAATAAAACAACAACAATTCAAATCAGTAACCCAATATAGAAACCCATCATCGAAACCAAAACAAAATTGGGTTAGACATTAGACACCGGAATCAGAGAAATGGCAGAATGAGCTCGACCCTGCCAACTTTGGAATGCTATTAGAAGCTTCACCGTCGCTCAATATTGACAGTCCTTGTCCTTTCATACCTAAGCCGAAGGAATCACTCGGAATGCCCGAGTCCTCTGCCTCGACCAACCCTCACTCGCGCAATGCCCTCAGACGGACTCGTCAATCACCATTTCTATCGTCTGGAGTCTTGCCTTCACGCCTCCCCCACTATCGGTCGGAACCCGTCTCCCTCGCGAAGCCCTCTCTCTCAGCCAAAGGGGATTTTTGCCGTTTTCCCTTTCTTCTTCTCCAACATAACCCGCTGCCTCGTTATTTTTTCCCCCTCTTTATTTTCATTTTATTTATTCTTTTTCTTTCCCCCTATTTTCCTTCATTTTCTTTATTCTTAATCTCTTCACTTTATTTAAATTCCTTAATTCTTTTACTTAATATAAAAATGTATATATACCAAATATACATAACATATATTATATAACTTACTCTAAATCCCAACTTATTCCGAACATCACCCAACGATGTTTACTGGTACAATTTAATTCTTCAATTTCATTTCTTAAATTAATTTTCTGAAATCATAAAATAATATACCCTTAATTTTCTTTCAACTTTCACCAAAACATTTCCTAAAATTATCCTCAATTATTATCATTCTTATTCTAAGCTTGTCATGACCCAAAAATTTTGGGTATTACAGAACCTCTCAATTATTTAGTTGTGTTTTATTTTAATTTCTCAATACCCCCTCACCATTCCCATAAATTTTTATTTGTTGTTTTACTTAGATATAAAATGCATTAAATTTGTCTTCGTGAGATCGATACTTTATTTACTCTTTATTACTTATTTGCCACATATGCATTTATGTAGTGTTAGTTTTGCACAAACAATCCATAATATCTAATTCATTATATACATAGATAGCTATATCGCAAAATACGCCAACATCGTTTTTCACGCAAAAATGTCATTAGTGAAAAAGGATGGTCACTCAAGAACCCATCCGACACTTATCAAAATAGATGACTATTCGTCAATAGCCACACCTCACGAGGCAAAGGAAACATAAATGACGGCGATCCAGAGATCCAATACGTCACCTGAGTTGCCGGCGAGCTAAAGCTCCACGTCGACATAACTCGTACGATCAAATAAAATTGATAAGGTTCCCGCAACGGATTGCTCTAAAACTAGCTACCATCAGATTCCAAATTGAAGAGGGTTGCCGACAAGGAGAGCTACGAGCTGTCACACCACCTGTCAAATGGAATGGTACTAGGATAGCAAAACTCAGTGACAAATGACCTTTTGATCTGTGTGACTAAAATTCTTGCCAGGTTTTGGAGCTCTAAACCCAAGAACGAGTCATCAACGTCCCATCTCCATTTCAACTTTGAGCTTGAAACCCGTGGACATGTCACCAATGCCCTATCACCCTTTTGCACATACAAACAATCAATCTTCTCTTATTAGAAGATTGTGCGAGACAACCTCGTGATGCTTTAGCACCAAGACTTCCTAGAATCAAGAGAAGTCATCCTCTTAATATATCCACATAATATCAAACATAATATGATGTACGATAAAGTAATTGTGACAAAACATACATATACGTAAAAATAGACATGCTGTCGAAACAATCCTTATCGGGTTTTCAAGTGTGGTATTCCACAAAATTTCAGTATGAAAACATGATGCAGTGCAGTGCAGAAAGTAAAAAAAATCCCTACCTCATAGACGACCACGACACTCTTACCAACTAGCCAGTTTCACACTGTATCAAAAGTGAGGGTCAAACCAGTGACATCTCCATAACCTATAACAAGGCTGGTGTCAACATTCTTATAATTATACAAGGGATAACATATAAGTCTCAACCAAGACTAGGAATCCAAGACGGTCTCTAGGGACAACCACTAGTTCCAAACTTGAAATTAAATCTAGGAATAC
Source organism: Begonia loranthoides (assembly GCA_022433065.1). Taxonomy (NCBI): domain Eukaryota; kingdom Viridiplantae; phylum Streptophyta; class Magnoliopsida; order Cucurbitales; family Begoniaceae; genus Begonia; species Begonia loranthoides. The sequence continues at coordinate 10,524,031 of CM039470.1, read as the reverse complement.
TAACAGGGTCCTAGACCGAAACACAAACCCAGAAAAAAAACCCTAGTATGGCTACTGAAGCAGAACAGAGTTCGCTAAAATCAACTCAAATAAACAAATAGCAATGTTGATTGAAACATAACCATAGTTGACCTAGCACCTTAGCAGACAACTCGAAAGACCCACCACTATACAAGACACGGTGACAGTCAACAGAACCCGACACGCTTGACTCAAACAATTCAGCAGTTGAGAAGACATAACTAAAGCCATTTGAACTAGACCACGGTCAACACGACATCACAGTGGTCAATCGAGACCACTCAACAGTTGTCTTAACCACAGCCAAGCGAAGAGCAAACAATTGTCAGAAACACAGCTATGGTCAACGAGCACGACTACAGTCCATAAGGAACTCACAACGATATATAAGACTCAATAGTAGTCATCCAAGACTCGACAAAGGATGATAGGACCTAAACATGAGTAACATTCCAAAAATATGACAAAATACACTGAGTGGTCCACTAGGGATCCCCTGGCGTCGAAACCGTCTCAATTGTTGTTGAGTAGGAATAGTTTGGCAGTTGACCAGAACTATGCAGTTGATCGCCACTATTCACGCGGCGAATTGCATGAACAGAGGTCCATTGCCCTGGTCGATCAAAATCGCATTTTAGTATCCCAACGCGTCACCCCACACGACTGGTCGACCACACAATGTGCATCAGTCAACTGACACAATGCTAGGGCACTGTTTTTTTGATGGAAAATACCTTGTTTTAGCCCAATTATTTTACTTCTAACAACAAATAAAGCTGCATAGACTCATATTGTATCAATATGAACTAGAAATTTCACTCGGATTCAAGTTTTTCAACCTCAAATTTAAAGCCAAAAAATATCTAAACTAAAAACGAGGCTCGAAATCAACTTACCCGTGAAATGCCTTTACAAAAGGCAGAGTACACAACGACGCAAACATGAATCGGGTAGATGAACAGCGAGAACCACTCACCGGGTCCTCCCCCTTTTCCCCCTCCTCAATCGGCTGCGGCAACTCTCTTGTGTAAAAGAGAGAGTTTCTTTTAAAACAAAAAAAAAATTATTTAATTGAAATTATATTATATTATATATATTAAAATATATTTTATATATTAATTAAATCCAATTCCAATTCTGATTCAAAACTCGATTCGTTCAAAACACTAACCGAAAATAAATCTTTGGTCAAAATAATTTATTAAATTAATTCCATTTATTAGTTTACCATTCTAAAATACCCAATTTGTTCATTTTTTACTATTTGACCGAAAACTCACATGTGGCCGCAACGCGACAAAACATGTCAACTTTTCAACACTTGATGGAAAATTATGTGAAAAATTTATACGTGAAAATTTAAAATTATAAAATTTACCAGTTTTACAGCATCAACTCTTTCACTGCAGATATCTGCTCACCTTGTTTGTCAATAACAATTTGCCACGATCATATGTCTTTCTGCTGACCAAAAACATTTCACGAATTCCACCTAACATCCGCAAATTCCACCTAATATGCGGACACCAATGCTTCCATTACTGATATCCACTCACCTTGCCCACAATAACAATCAACCACGTTAACATGTTTTCCTCCGACAAACCTCATTTTACGAATTCCAACTCATATCCACGAATTCCATCTCATATGTGGACACTAATACTTCCGTTGTAGATATCTCTACTCACCTTGTCTTCAATCACAATCCTCCACATTCACAAATATTTTCGTGGATTCCACCTCACATCTGCGGACGCCAGCGCTTCTACTATGGATATCCACTTATTTCGTCTGCCAATCACTATCTGCCATGTACCTCATTTCGCCAATTCCACCTCATATCCACAGACACCAATGCTTCTTCAATGCTTCCACGGTAGATATCTACTCATTTCGCAAAGAAAAATTATGTGCGACATTCTTCCAAAACCAAATATCTGCAAATACTAACACTCTGCTGCAGATACCAACACTTCCATAGATACACCTCATTCCACAAACACCACTCATGTGGGGTCGTGTGTCCTTCCTAAACCAATTATCCACTGACACCAACACTTCCACTGGCAGATACCAACACTTCTGTGGTCACCAACACTTCTGTGACTAGTTTAATCCTCAAATTTCCACACCAAACTTTCCTAATAAAACATACTTAATAAAATAAAATATTCATTCCTTATTCTAGTTAAAATATAACCTTTATTACATGAATATATAAATTTGCAATTGATATGCTATTTATTCCATTTAAATTCCAAAATGTCATTTACATATAAAATTATTTGTGAAAATTTTTTCTAGGTGTTACACTCCTCCCCCATTAATTAAATTTTGTCCCCAAAATTTGTATCAGAAAATAGTTTTGGATTTTTCACTTCCATCTATTGTTGACTTTCCCTAATCGCCTCTTCCAATGAGTGATTTCACCATAACACTTTTAGCAATGGAATTCATTAATGTTGAAGTTCCTTGACCTTAAAATCTAAAATTTGTACTAATTTTTCCTCATTACTCAATGTTGGTTGAATTTTGATATCCTCATGCACCACTACATGAGGAGGGCCATGAATGCATTTCCTTAACATCGACACATCGACACTTTTAGATATTATTTATGTTGTCTTTCTTATTTTCTCCACAATAAGAAAAGGACCAACATACCTTGGACTAAGATTTCCTTTTTTTTATAGAATCTCATGATTCCTTTGAAAGGCCAAAATTTCAAGAACACCATATCGTCTTGTTTGAATTTCAACAATAGCCTCTATCACATGTTTAATTCCTTCTTACTAAAGATGTACTTTAAGCTCTTGTAAGTTTTAAAATTTTTACACCATAGTCCATATAAATAATTTTTTCATAATTTTAGTGCAAATACCATTACAGCCAACTCCAAGTCATGCGTCGAATAATTACATTTGTATTCTCTCAACTTCTGGGAAGCGTAGGCAATTACTTTTTCATCTTGCATGAGTTCACAATTCAATCCATTCTTCGAGGCATCACAATTAATACTATACTTTCCACCTTCAGATGTAGTGCCAAAATCAGAGCTATAGTTAACTTCTATTTCAAGTCTTGGTGTAACACCCAAAAAAATTCCACTAAAACTTTTATATATAATGTGACATTATGGAATTTAAAGGGAATGACTAGTGTCACAGTTGAAAATTTATAGATTGTAAAGTGAAGAATTTATAATTTAATAAAAATATGACATTTGTTAAGCAAATTACAGAATTGGGAAAGTTTGGTGTGGAAAGAAATTAAACAGATTAATGTATGAAAAAAAGATTAAATTTTAATAAAGATATGAGATTTATTAAGCAAGTTGAGGAATTAGGAAAGCTAGGTGTGGAAAGAAATTGGAAAGAATAAAGTAAAAGTGTCTACATATGGATGCCCGTGGTATGAAATGTATCTACGGAAGAGTTGATGTTCACGGGTGTGAGGTGGCATCTGTGTAGATAGGTGTGTCTGTGAGAAGATATGTGTACGTGGTAGATAGTGATTGGCGAACAATGCAGAAGAGTTTGTATTCATGGAAGTATTAGGGTGTGCAGAAGTGAGATGTTCGTGAAGAAAATGTATACGTTATGGACAGGTATTAGTGATAATGTGGAGGAGTTGGTGTACGTGGAAGCATTAATGTTTGTGAAAGTGAGATGTCCATGAAGGAATTGTATATGTAGCGGACAATTATTGGTGACAATGTGGAGGAGTTGGTATTCACAAGGGCATTAGTGTCCGCAGAAATGAGATGTCTATGAAGGAATTATATATATGGCGAATAGTTATGATGTGCTCCAAAAATCTCAAGGAGCACTTGATAGAAATCGGCTACAATAATCTGTAATAATCTGATCAATCAAATTCAAATGGAAATAACTTTCAATCTAGACTTGAACTTCAGTTCAATTTTGGAGGTCACAACAACAACACGTACATAAAGGACATATCCAAATTTCAGCTCAATAAGCACTTGCAAACTCAAGTTATGGCAAAAACAACACAGATCCGAAATCAGGGTTTCATCTGAACAGATTCGACATCTGAAATTCAAACGAATAGAGCTCCGCTTGTATACAACCAATTAACGTCAAATTTGGAGGAATATAGCTCAACAATATAAATAATATCTCCACCAAAAATCAGCCCAAAATGATGACAGCAAGTTACTCAATTTTGTATCCAATCTGATGATCCAAGCAGAGAAATTCCAGAAACAGATTATCGGCCAACAAACACTCTTCAACCAAACGAATCTAATCACTTACCATTCAATAAAATTACCTTTCGAAAATAAGGGACTCAAAATATATGATTGGCAAACAGCAAAGAATAAGAATCCCTTTGATGAAGCAAAACGAAATAGCAAGAACAACCAAGGAGTCCGCGGGTCCTCCTAATGTGAGAGGGCGACTTTCAAGGCTTAACCGGAGGGAAGCTCTCTCCAAGGTTTTGGAAATCTTCTTCTATCACCACACCACAATCATCACCTTCAAGGAGAAGTATTGGAGGTGATAGAATCCCTTCCAACTCAGCCAAGAAGATCTCAAGAACACCGAGTTTGGGTTATGGAAGAAATGGCGATGGAGGGGGGTGCCTCGATTCTCTCCACAAAGAAACTCTTAGGTTTGTTTTCAAATTAAGCAAAAGTCCCTTTCAGCAAAAAAACAAGGGCATATATACCCTTAATGCCCTTACAAGAGTTTGAAAGACCAAAATAACCCTGACTTAAGAAATTAGACATGACTAACACAAGATCAATAATCCCGTGTGGGATTTTTGACTCTGTAAAAGGGACATATGACATAGCAAACAAAAACAAAATAAAAATGCCCAATACGTCGTTGGAAAGCTCTGGCTGTTGGCTACAATTTGTATGAAGGACCAAAATTGAAAAGAAGTCGTCCTGATTGCCAAACATGCACTTCAACAACCAGAGGTCAAATTATCGGCAGAAAAGAGAAGCCCACAATATTCTCCAAAGATTGCAAGACCTCCACTAGCCCAAATGCAACAACTCTTCTTTGCTAAATTGATAAAAAAACCTACAAAATACATAAAAAGTTAGAAAATAAAGGAGCCCCTGGCTCGGGCTCAAGTGACAGAAACTTGGGGCACATTAAGTTATTGGCGACAATACAGAAGAGTTGGTTTCTGTAAAAGCATTCGTGCCCATAGAAGTCAGATGTCTGTTAAAAAAATGTATACGTGGCAGAAAATGATTAGCGAACAAGGTAAGGATATACCCATGGAAGTGAGGCATTCGCGGAAGATTTCATGTCCGCGGAAGTGAGGTGTCTATGAAAAGAAATGTATACGTGACAAACAATGATTGGCAGACAAGGTAAGGATATATCCTTGGAAGTGAGGTGTCCACAGAAATGTTGGTGTCAACAAAAGCATTGGTGACTGTGTGAGAGAGAGATCTGTGAAAGGATGCGTACATAGTAGATGGAGATTGATGGATTGTTTTAAGAGGCATCCATGAGATTAGGTGCCTGTGAAAACATTGGTATCCACGGAAGTCTTGGTGTTCGCGGGAGAGAGGTATCTGTAAAAGAATGTATACATGGCAGATGGCAATTTGTGGATAGTTAAGAGAGATCCAAGAGATGAGGTGTCTGGGAAAATGATGGTGTCCGCAGAAGTGTTGGTGTTTGTGGGAGAGAGGTATCTGCAAAAGGATGTATACATGGCGAATAGCAATGGGCAGATCATTCAATAAAGATCCATGAGATGAGGTGTCCACAAAAATGTTTAGGCCTGCGAAAGTACTAGTTTTTTAAGAAGTAAGTGTAAAATGTGAATGTGAAAGATTGTTATTTGAGGACAAAGCCAGCAGATATCGCAGTGGAAGCTTGCATGCCTACTGCAACTATACGAGGCATATTCAAGATGCATTTGTTCATAGATTTTTTTAACTGCGATTAGATTCTTGGACTGCTCATAAGGAGGTTATAATCCGAGATGTGTTTTCCATGAAATTTTTCTTACGCGGGATTTTCAGACTGACGATTTATAAATAAGAGGGTTAGAGGAAAACCCTAATCACCCATGAGCCATGAGTCTGGTTTTTCTATTAAGCTCTCTGAAAATAAGTCTACTACAAACTAGAATTCCATTCATTATTCATATGATGGATTACCATAATGAACGACGAAAATCATGAGAGCTGTTTTAAGTCTTTGAAACAGAGTAGTTGATAAATTTTCATCCAGAGTAGTTGGATATTGTGTGTAATATCAGGAAAATCCTTTTTTACTTAATGTAAGATTATGTATGAAATATGTATTGTTAATAGTAATATGTTTAGAAATGATGGTATTGGAATGATTGTTGGGATTCTTGTTTGCTGAAATTTTGTTAAATGATGTGATTTGTGAAAGATTGTGTTATGGCTTAAGGTGGAGTGAAGTTTTCAATGGTTAAGGACATTATAATTCATATGCACTCGACCAAAATGCTGGTTGATCGACTAGTTTTGAACAAAACCAAAATTTGGAGTGCTCTCACGTTGTTTTGCGGGCGACCAGAAATATGGCAGTCAACTAGAAATAGGGTAGATAGGATTTTGCGATTCTCAAGTTGTTTTACGATCGATCGATTGGGAGAACTTTGTTGACTGACTTTGTAAAGAAAGCACAATATTTTAGCCTAGGGTAGATTTGCGGTAGACCGGTCATTGAAAAGTGGTCGACCGGTAAGATGAAAAGTCATAAAAATAGAGTTTTGATTGGCTTGAAAAGAGGGTGCCTTTCCTAGTCATGACTTGGGAAGCTCCACCACCTGCTTGTGGTTGGGAGAAAGAGCTTAAGTACTCCATAAGCTTGATAGCCAAGAATTCCATAAGTTTCAAGGAAAGACATCTCCAAAAGCTCTCCACAAGATTCTCCCTCTCCTTCTCAAAAATTAAAAGTACTATAGATGTCTTTTATAATTTGTATGGTTTATATCAAGTTATAGTAGTTGTAATGGAAGAAAGGAGTAAAAGGTGAAGAGAAAGGTGAAATTAGGTGGTTTTGACATTTGATGTTTGTTGTCTATCTTCCTGAAATTTTTAAGTAAAACCAATTAGACATGTTATTAAGGACATCTTGAGGAAGAAATAGGTTCTGGAATTAATGGATTTGGTTAAGTATTGAGAAAGTTATTAATGGTCAAAGATGAGTGAAAAATTGGACAAAAACCCTATATTGTATGTATATTGGATTGTAGCTCTATAATGTGTTGTTATCACATTATGTATTGGACACTAAATGGATAGGTAATGTGCACAACAATGGTGAAGATTGTGTATATTCAAAATTATGCATACCTTGGTAATATATACATAGAGAAGTTATTGATGGAAGTTTTATTGGTTTTAAAGATATTGTGAGAAGATAACCTTAAGTGTTGGATTACACTAAGGACTTAAGGTAAGAGATATGTATGTTTTTTACCATTGTGGGCTACATCACAAGATACTAGGCTTTTTTTGCTTTATAAACATTGTTTGTTGTATTGTTATGCTAGAATGTTAGAATAGAGTTTGTTAAGTGTAATGTATAGGAGAGTTTGGGTTTGATGATTGAATGAAATGCACATATGTCATACATCATGATTTAAGAAGAATTTGAAACTGTTTACACGCATATGTAATGTCAATGAAATTGAAATAGACTAAATAAACGTAAGGTTGGGGGGTTTAGTGACTGTCCTGCTTGGGAGAACTACATGATGATGTTCTCTTCCCTGGTCAGGATTGAGTGATGGTTTTGCCTAAGATGGACCATATGATGTATTTTTTTTCCCTTAGACTGATAATCTCCAATGTCAAACTATAACATGCCTGTAAGTAATGGAATGAAAGGAAACACTATTTTTTTTTTTTTGTAATAATGCATAGCATGAGCATTACATTGTCCACATTCATTTTATCTCTCATTGAGTATAAGGCACATAGGTAAATCTTGTGATGTAAGTGAAGAGTTTGATCAAAATGAATTCAACATAGAGTGATAGCACGAACTACATAGGGAGAGCATACCTACGCGAGCACTTACGTTACCCGGTGCTTTTTGATTGATGGGTTATGAGTCACCAAATTTTTAAAATTTATGCTATTTGTAATATATAAAGTTTAAAGTTATGTGAAAAACATTGTTAGTATTTCTAATACTAAAAATGTATCTTTTGAAGTATGTTCATTGAATGTAAATTGTTTCCGCTACCTTTCTCGTTTTCTCACGCACATTTTAAAATAAATAAATAATTAATAATAAGTAATAATGTGCAATGAAAAATAATAAGAAAAAACAGGTCGTTACATTGTGATTAAACAGACTTCACTAAGAATTCCAAGTAAGTGATGTTTGCTTGCATTTGGTCTTTAGCCAACATCACAAAGTTCTCATGGGATGTAAAGATTTTCCCATAACGGTACTAAGTTAAAATAATTAGGAAATTAATTGAGTGTAAATTCGAATAAAAGAATGTTTAGATATTTATGAAAATTATTAAGTGGAAATTTTGGAGATTAATTGGAAATGTTGAATTTAAAATAAAATAAAGGAATTTATAAGGGAAACAATGACATTTTGTGAAATGAAGAAAGGCAGCAGCATTTGGCGTTGGTCTGGATACATGATTATCGCGTTGGTCTAGTCGATAAGGATGGTCTGGTCGCATGGCTATCGACCGGACTCACGTGAAAAAGTGAGAAAAGGTTTGCAGTTACTCCGGTCGCATGCTGAATGTAGTTGGTGTGGTCGATATCTCGCATCCGGTCACATGGACGCGACCGGATTCATTGAATGCCGACAAATTTGTCTGCAACAAATGTTGCACCTAATTTCTACCTAACTTCCCCATACGTGGCTAAATTTCTAGCCTTCAAAATGCCTATAAATAGGCACCCGTTGGCGAAGGAGAAAACAAACCAACGAGAGGTGAGAAAGAAGAGGAGGAAGGTGAGAAAGAGAAGGGGAAAGGGGGAGGGAAAGGAAGGGAAATTGTGAGGGAGATAGAGAAGTGAAGAGAAGTAAGGAAGAAATTGTGGAGAAAATTAGTGAGAAGGAAATTGAAGAAAAGAGTGAAGAAATAGCTGGCATCTTCGATGGGAGAAATTACAGGGACGCCTCTTGGATTTTATCGGTATTAACGGGAAAAAGAATAAAAAGCTAAATGCACTAAGGATTGTGGGAAAGTTCTTCAAAGGTAAGAAATATGATGTGGTGGCTATTCGAAGCCCTGCATCACGAGACTATTTTTATTATTTTACACTATATACTTCAAGGACTGTTATGAAATAGTTGTTGTGAACTATATATTTTGAGAACTATTATGAAATAGGTATGAACTGTCATTCATGCATCATAATAGGGCTTATGAAAATGTAACATATGCATGACACGATAAATGAAATGAATAAATAAAGGAAAAAGGGGAGTTTGAGGGTTCGAGAGAGAGAGAGTGAGGGTCATAGGTGGGAATACCCCTGATGGAAACCTCCACTCACGAAGAAGACGGAGTTGGTTAGTCCACACCAACCAACAGATATATCCCTGCTCTTAGTCCTCAAATGTCAGATAGAGATTGATGACGATCGGAAGTGAGAACACCCTTGATGGAATCCTCCACCCATGTTGGATGGAGTAGGATAGTCCACACCGACTAATAAATGTAAAGGAAATGATGACGTTCATAGGTGGGACCACTCCTGATGGAATCCTCCACCCATGTAGGGATGGAGTCGGTTAGTCCACACCGACCAATAAATGTAAAGGAAATAATGACGGTCGTAGGTGGGAACACCCCTGATGGAATCCTCCACCCATGTAGGGATGGAGTCGGTTAGTACACACCGACTAATAAATGTAAAGGAAATGATGACGGTCGTAGGTGGGAACACCTCTGATGGAATTCTCCACCCATGTAGGAATGGAGTCGATTAGTCCACACCGACCAATAAATGTAAAGGAATTGATGATGGTCGTTGGTGGGAACACCCCTAATGGAATCCTCCACCCATGAATGGATGGAGTCGGTTAGTCCACAGTGACAAATAAATGTAAAGGAAATATAAAGGTCGTAGGTGGGAACACCTCTGATGGAATTCTCCATCCATGAAGGGATAGAGTCGGTTAGGCCACACCGACCAACAAATGTAAAGGACATATAAAGGTCTTAGGTTGTAACACCTCTTATAGAATTCTCCACCCATGAAGGGACGATGTCGGTTAGTCCACACCGACCAACAAATGTAAAGGAAATGTAAAGGAAATGATGAAGGAAACAATGAAAGGAAAAAAGAAAGAAAAGATATGTTCTGTTCTAGAAAATGACTGCATAAGCATTGCATAAGTATAAGAGTTATATTCTATTTCTTGTTGATCATTAGGCTCATGATATTACCCGTGATGTAGATGACATTCATGTGGAGGAGGAGACATTACCAGAAGAGGCATTGGGTTATCAACCAGAATCGATCTGAAGAGTTATGGCTCAAGAAGAATAAAATGGGTTGTTTTTAAATGTTGGTTTTTAATCTGTAAAATAATGCACTGCTGAATTACTCTAAATGTTTTGAATATACTCTTTTATTAAAATGTGATTTGAAGTTATTTCCGCTTAAGTACTCTGATAAAGTTTTAAATTGCATGTTTTCAATTAATAAAAGAAAATTTTTAAATTATGGCTAAAATGAAAGCATATAAAAGATTTTAAAAAGCGGGGCATTACAGTTGGTATCAGAGCATAACTAGGTCTAATCTGATTCTGTAGACTGTTTATAATGTAAGACTCATCAGGAATTGCTCCTCCGATTTTAATTAAAATTTGTTGTTTTGTGCTAATTTTATTGTTTTATGTTGTTAGTCTAAATTACCTTAGCTAAATGAAATTATCTCACTGGTATAGTTAGTTGTTTCATAAATTTCCAAATATTTCCCAGATTAAAGAATTAATCTATACACAATAGAATTACAACAAATATTTTGAAAGTAAAAGGGGTGAAATTAAATGAAAATAAAATAAATATATTTAAATTGTGGAACGTCAATGTTAGAGGAATAGGGGGAAAATAAAATACAAGGAAGAGAGTAAGACTATCTTATAGTGATAAGGTTTATAGAAAGAGTGATAGTACTGTGTTTGGTGTTTGAATGTAGAAACTTTCTCCCTTGGATTAAGAGTGATGATAAACAATACTATAACCACTTGGATTTTATTTTGGGAAAGGTAAAAAAGCATGAGTTGGATTTATATAGAATGAACTTAGGGGTTTTATATAAAATGAACTTTAGGAAGAGTAAAAGAAACATGAAAAAACCCACCCAAAATTTTATTGGAGAAATGAAATAGTGAAAAATAACTCCTACATGCATTGGACTAAGTGAACAATTGGACAAAGTTACTTAAATTGGACGAACATTCCTAAGTTATAAAATAGATAAGTTATAAATGTTCATGGATAAAAAAGAACAGTTAAGGATAGACAAATTTGGATTTTGCGGACATCTATACAAGTATTACCCCACCTTAGGAAAGAAATTTAAAAGATCACTTTCCCTGTAACGAAAAACTAGGACGCAAAGAGAATTGAGGAATATTCAAAAATGATGAGGAACATCATTAAGAGTGTTTTGGATTAAGTATGACATTAGTAAATAAGACAAGTGTACAGTGAAACCTTGAGAAAATATTGATTCCACCACAATAAGGAGACCAACAATCGATTGACCAATAGAACCACAATTTCAACCCCTGGAGAAACTTACAAAAATAATTAATCATAGAAATACCAAAGTAATTATGATAGTTTCAGCTATTATGACAACCATAGTTTGATGGAAGTTACTAATCCAGCTAATGTTACAGAATTATGAAGGACATAGGAACTACTAATATAAGGAAGGTAGAAAAGTGTAACATGTGCCATATTCATGCTGAATCCTGGGAGGAACTAAGTTACCATAATCAAATATGTATATACAATAACGTAGAAGAGGATTTTTGTGGCAAGTATTTCACAGTATAGATAAGTAAGTTGGAATTTACTCATTAAGGAATAGATCCAAGTATGAACACAAGTTTGAGACCTTGTCACAATTTTTCTTGCATCTAGGTATGATATAAGGACGTAAGAAATATAACATATATCGGATTGTGCAAGGATGTAAGGAAAAAATTTATTGTGGTATCTGGTGTTTAAAAGGTTGCCTATGCAAAGATTGTATCAAAGATTCTTAATATCAAAGAAGTAGAACATTGATAACCAAAGTATATAAAAAAAAACCCATAAGAGAAAATACTTGGCTTGATCTCATTAAATGTAGCAAAGTTGGTCATTTTGCCAAATTAATATCCAAAGGTGTAAGACATAAAAGAATAGTACATTCTAGAAAATGATTGGGGTGAACTAGAACAAGGATATATATGAAAGTTAATACGATATGGAGTTGTGATGAATGTGGAAGTATACTACGATTATCCTATATGGAAAATGAAAGCGGATGAAGAATGTTGTTAAACCTTAGGAAGTGAAAAGTTCACATATGTACTTGATCGTTACTAAAAATTTAGGTTTGGTATTACCAATGGACTAAGTTTTAATATTAATATGATGGAACAAAAGGATAAAGGAGACAAAAAAAAAAAGAGGATCCAAAAGATGAAATGAGTATGGAAGCGTTAAATTAAATCTATGGAAAAAGAGAAAAGGAAATTGAAGTTGGATTATGAGTTTTAATAATACTAGGTTGGAAAAATTTGTATATGCAATAATTTCATTACTGCCACCAAGTTGGATTTCAAATTGCTTCATGTAAACTGATAGATTTTTGGAAACTGTTAAGACCTGATGATTTTGTTTTATGAATCTAAGGGATTCCTTAAAATAGTGGAAGGATATGATATGTGTTGAATTATTTAAAGGAAGAAAAATCTATCTACGAATTTTGATGACATATTGCATATGCATTAAGAATTGACTTTGATTAAAACTAAGCATAATATGATTGAGAATGATTCAGTTTTGTTTTAAGTTGGAATTAGGGGTCGGCCATATATCAAGATTACTTGTAAAGTATCAAAATAGGTTTGATGGTTTGCTAGGTTGATACTCCGTATATTTTATTGATTGGCTATCAAGGAAATATGGAGATATAGTCGATTGATATTCTAAAATGTGCTAATGGATTTAATTGGTAAGAGAAACAAGGACCCTAGAAATAAAACGATCAATAGATAGATGGAATTATTTGAACGTCTGATTTAATTTATGGAACAAAGTAGAGATTTAAAAGAAATGATGGCTATCATCTCCCAAGAATTTAAGTACTAATGAGTTTGACAATTAAAAACTTCATATTTCAAAGAAGACATGTATGATCCCACAAGCTTTGAAGGATGGATTTAAATATGAAGTATGAGTACGAACAGTGAAAGGTATTTTATATGGTAAGGACGAAGAGTAAGAAAATTTTATGAGAGAGCTACGGTTAACAAGTATTTAGTCATGAAGTTTAAAGAGAGTAATATGAATATAGAAAAGGGAATATAACCTCAACGGTTGATAAAAGGTTAACCTGAGGTAAGAAGATCAAAGAGATTTCTCATTGATGGTAAAATACAAGGAAATGGAAAACGTATTCATGATAGCATATCGCTTCAGAGAGAGAATATTGGACCTTTAGAATCTTAGCGGTGTCAATGACATAAAAGATATCATTTCATAAGATGTTTGATGGACCTACAGCAATGTTCTAGATATTTTATAAGTCAAGGATAGTTTGGTTTTGTGTAACGGAAACGAAAATGATGGAATTACAAATATCTTCTATTGTGGATTAGTATATGTATCTTATGGTATCATATGCAGAATCGCCAAATTGGTGTATTAGGTCATGTTAAGGACTAAAAATGAATATAGTTATGTGAGTGTTTCCCTTGGATATAATGGAAAATAAGTGAGAAAGTGGAATGGATGGATTTAGAAAATAGTTTCGACACCATAACGGTTGTCATGATGATTCACATTATATGTTATTAGGAAGAAAGTTGGATAAATGTTTTTCTCTTGTAACAAATGTGAATGACGATTGGAGGATTTAGAAATGGGATTTAGAGTTTTGCTATCTTATTGGACAATATAAAAGTAGAATATGAGAAATTCTTTGAAAGTTTTGTGGAAAAGTAGGATATAAAAATATGTTTGGATGTTTTATGCTATGAACGTTAATGATTAAGTGCGTACGTTTAACTGAACAAAATTTACATAAGGAGAGAGGGATGTAATACCCCATAACTTTATCAGGCTAAAAAATATATTATTTATGAATTTTGAAGATTTTGGAATGATTTTCTCATGGGATGTAATACCATATTTTCCCGTAATGGGATTAAGTGAAAATAATCAGAAAATTAATTGAGTGTAAATTTGAATAAAAGAATGTTTAGATGTTTATGAAAATTATTATGTGGAAATTTTGGAGATTAATTGGAAATGTTGAATTTAAAATAAAATAAAAGAGAGAATTTATAAGGGAAACGGCGACGTTTTGTGAAATGAAGAAGCATTGGTCTGGCCGCGTGATTATTGAGTAGGTCTAGTCGATAGGGGTGGTCTGGTCGCATGGATATCGATCGTACTCACGTGAAAAAGTGAGAAAAGGTTTGCAATTACTCCAGTTGTATGCTGAATGTAGTCGATGTGGTCGATATCTTGCATCCGGTCTAATGGATGCGACCGAACTCACTAAATGTCGACAAAATTGTCTGCAACAAATGCTGCATCTAATTTCTGCCTAACTTCTCTATACATGGTTGCATTTCCAGCCTTCAAAATGCTTATAAATAGGCACCCCTTGCTGAAGGAGAAAACACACCAACGAGAGGAGAGAAAGGAGAGGAGGAAGGTGAGAAAGAGAAGGGAAAAAGGGGAAGGAAAGGAAGGGAAATTGTGAGGGAGATAGAGAAGTGAAGAGAAGTGAGGAAGAACTTGTGGAGAAAATTAGTGAGAAGGAAATTCAAGAAAAGAGTGAAGAAATAGGTGGAATCTTCGACGGGAGAAATTACGGGGATGCCTCTTGGTTTTATTGGTATTAATTAGAAAAAGAATAAAAAGCTAAACGCGCTAAGGATTGGGAAAAAGTTCTTCAAAGGTAAGAAATAGGATGTGGTGGCCAGTGGAGGCGTTGCATTACGGGACTATTTTAATTATTTTACATTGTATACTTCGAGGAGTATTATGAAATAGTTGTTGTGAATTGTATATTTTCAGGACTGTTATGAAATAGATATGAACTATCATTCATGCATTATTATAAGGCTTATGAAAATGTGATATGTGCATGACATGATAAATGAAATGAATGGATAGAGGAAAAAGGGGCGTTTGAGGGTTTGGTAGAGAGGGTGATGGTCATAGGTGGGAGAGGGTGATGGTCATAGGTGGGAACACCCCTGATGGAAAGCTTTACTCATGAAGAATATGGAGTTGGTTAGTCCACATTGACCAATAGATGTATCCATGCTCTTAGTCCTCAAACGTTAGATAGAGATTGATGACGGTCGTAGGTGGGAACACCCCTGAATGAATCCTCCACCCATGTAGGGATGGCTGTTAGTCCACACCGACCAATAAATGTAAAAGAAATAATGATGGTTATAGGTGGGAACACCCCTGATGGAATCCTTCACCCATGTAGGGATGGAGTCAGTTAGTCCACACCGACCAATAAATGTAAAGGAAATGATGACGGTCGTAGGTGGGAACACCCCTGATGGAATCGTTCACCCATCTAGGGATGGAGTCGGTTAGTCCACACAGACCAATAAATAGAAAGAAAATGATGACGGTTGTAGGTGGGAACACCCTTGATGGAATGCTCCACCCATATAGGGATGGAGTCGGTTAGTCCACACCGACCAATAAATATAAAGTAAATGTAATGGTCGTATGTGGAACAAACCTGATGGAATTCTTCACCTATGAAGAGATGAAATCGATTAGTCCACACAGGCCAACAAAAGTAAAGGAAATATTAAGGTCGTAGGTGGGAACACCCCTGATGGAATTCTCCACCCATGAAGGGATGGAGTTGGTTAGTCCACACCGACCAACAAATGTAAAGGAAATGTAAAGAAAATGATGAAGAAATGATAAAAGTTAAAAGGAAGAAAAGATAGGTTCTTTTATGGAAAACAACTGCATAAGCAGAAGCATTATATTCTATTTCTTGTTGAGCGTTAGGCTCATGATTACCTGTGATGCAGATGACATTCATGTGGAGGAGGAGGCATTATAAGAAGAGGCCTTGGGTTATCAATCGGAGTCGACCTAAAGGGTTATGGCTCAAGAAGAATAAAATGGGTTGTTTTTAAATATTTGTTTTTAATCTATAAAATAATGCGCTGCTGAATTACTATAAATGTTTTGAATAAACTCTTTTATTAAAATGTGATTTGAAGTTATCTCCGCTTAAGTACTATGATAAAGTTTTAAATTGCACGTTTTCAATTAATAAAAGAAAAATGTTAATTTGCGTCTAAAAATGAAAGCATATAAAAGGTTGTAAAACGCAGGGCGTTACAAAGGTATTGTTATGATGTTGTTCTGTTGTGTTGCCTATGTGATGTTGATCAAGGATAATGCTTACTACTTGCCATTTAGTGTTTATGTTTGAGACATTGATCGAGGATAATGCTTACTGCTTGCCATTTAATGTTTATGTTTGAGACGTTGATAGATGATATGCTTACTGTTTATGTTTGAGACATGGATAGAGAATATGTTTACTGCTTGCTGTTACAGTTTATGTTTAAGACGTTGATCAAGGATATGGTTACTGTTATTATGTATTATACTTTGCATGTATGATCACATGTATATTTCATGCATCATAAAAAAATGTTTTCATTAAGAAAGACTGGAAAGCTGAAAGATTGAAAACAAACTGAATAAACATAAATAGTCGTTGTGGGTGAGATTCGACTTGGTTGTCCCAGATGAGATGGACCTAATGGTGTCACTCTCTCCCCTACACTGAATTACCCACAATGACTGGACTATCAAGTGGAAGAATGATGACTAAAAAATGCACTATTTTTACAAACTACATCTCTTATTCATGTCATATATATATCTCAAACTGAAAGTTTGGCTCATAGATGAACTTTGTGTTGGAGGTGAGGATAATTTTACTGAGGAACCTAATGATATGAACGAATGATAATTTCGGTTGAAGAAGTAATCTCATGGGTGAGGCTATGGCGTTATTGGAGGAATGTTGATCAATGAGTGAAGACTGAAAAATGATTGATTATTTTGAAAATTTTTATTAAGTTGTGATGAAATATTTTATTTAAGTTATGATTTAATTGTTTGAATATTAAGACATGTTTTACAAATATTTATGTTTATGTTGGGTTTTACTACGTTCAGATTTGAAATGATATTTCTTTTAAGACTTTCAGTGTATTGTTTTAAAGAATCAATTTAAATAGATTTAAAAAAAAATAGTAAGAAAAAGTATTTACACTGCGAGGTGTTACACTTGGAAACTTTCCTCGAACTCTTTAGAGCACAAAAATTTGATGCCCTTTCTAGTGAGTCTAGTCAATGGTAATGCAATATTTGAGAAGCCTTTAATAAATCTTTAATAGTATCATGCTAAGCCAAAAAAACTGCATGCTTTGCCAATATTCTTTGATTGTGGTCAGTCAAAGACTGCTTGAATTTTAGCTAGGTCCACAACAACACCGTCTTTAGAAATAACATGACTCAAATAGTTGGTTCCATATAAGTTGAGTATTCATTTATCATTTTCCTACTCATTAAATCAACCTTTGAGCATAATTTATTGTAGCGAAGGTACTGTCCAATAACTTTTATAATTTCTCAACAACATCCACGTTGAAGCTTCCAATCTTTGCAACTTTAAAGTCTTCATACTTAGGTCACTCTTGCTCCATCGTCTATCATTCATAATTTTTTCCAGGATTTCATTGAAACATAACATGCAGAGGTATTAAAACTATTATCCTTAAACAATCCTGAAGTCATTCATTTCAAGTATCCTCCAAATCTTTCCTTTATATATGTATAATCATGATGAGATCAAACCATAAATCCGTGTTCATCTTCAAAACATTTACTAGCAATCCTCAATAACACTAAGTTTATTTCCTTCAACTATTGCACAAGTCTCTACCTTCTAAAGTCCTAAAAATTAATAAATCTTTATTGTCACTTATAATATGGCCTGCTTGCTTGCTACTATGTATTTTCAGGCATACTCATGTTGAGCTTGCATTTTTAGATAGTCTATAGAAATGACTTTAACCCAGGTTGCTCTAATACCATCTTTGTAATGTCCTATAGCATAAATCATTTTACATGCTATTTTTTTTAAATCATATCAACTCATATCATTTGAAAATAAGATGAATAAATCTTACCTTTAAATGTGAAATAGTGGAAGTCTTTTATAAAAAGACTAATTTAAAAATCTAAATGTAGTTAAAGTCAAACATAAATCCTTGTAAAAAAATCTTAACTTAAATATAATCATTTAAAAATATAATTTAATCAAAATCTTTCATATCAAATCATTTCTCTCGAATCTTCACCCACGAGTCAATATCACTCCAACAATGCCGTAACCTCACCTGTGATAGCATTCCTTCAACTATATCCTTCACATATTTCCATCATCAAGTATATCATCAACATTTTTCTCACCAACATCACAAAGTTCATCTATGAGCCTAAATCTCAGTTAGAGATGCATATGTATATCATGAGCATGAGATGATATTTCATAGAAACGTGTATTTTCATTTTTCAGTCTTTTTTTTTTCTTTCACTTTATAGTCCAGTTGTTGGGAGTAATTTAGTATAGGGGAAAGAGTGGCACCACTAGGTTCACCTCATGCTGGACAACCAACTTGAACCCACCCCATAACAACTATTTACGTTTATTTAGTTTATCTATCTTTATGTCTTTCTTAATGAAAATTGTTTTCATTATGCATGAGATATACACGTAATCATACATGCAAAATATAATACATAATAACAGTCTAGTTTCTTATTACATGCAACAAAATAACCATGCATTTCCAAAGTCATACGTCTAGTAAAAAAAATAAGGAAAACAATTAAAATAGTAACACATCCTTGGTCAACGTCATCACAGACTAAGCATTGTAAAAAAAATTTTGCACCTTCAATCAACGTCTTCACAAAAAATGCACTAGAAAACAATAAGTCCAAATACCCTCGCTCTTTGTGATTTAGGCAAAAGACCAAATGCATGCCAACATCACTTATCTCAAGGCTTTAACACAATTTTAATCACTCAGAATGGTTATTCTTTGCTTCAACTCAACTTCTATTATGCTTACTTAACAACATATTTTGTTTTCCTCCTAAGAAATTGAGAGAAACATACAGGCTTTGTAGATCCTAATGCATGAATGATTAGTGTTTTGTCTCAACCTTCCTTTTATAAATCAGCAACCTTTCTTTTTATAATCAGCAGTTTGAAAATATATTCGCCGTTTGAAAATATATTCATAGTTCAAAAAATCCAAGGATAAACATGTCCTGATTTGTCTCGTACAGTTGCTGTGAGCGCTTGTTTTTCTTGTTGGGGGTAGCATGTGCTTTCTTCCTTGGATTTGTATGCTTTCATCATAGATGCATGCGCTTCCGCTAGGGAGATCTGTCTCGCTCACATTGCCCACCAATAACCATTTGCCACATTCACATATTTTTCTGCAAATAAACATCATTCCATGGATTCCACCTCATTTGCGGACACCAACTCTTTGTTGTGGATATCCACTCACGTTGTTTGCCAATAACAATATGCCACGTTCACATATCAATATATGAATAAACCTAATTTTTGTAGATTCCACCAAACATCTACGGATTCCACATCATCTGCAGATACCAATGCTTTTGCTATGGATATCTGCTCACCTTGTCCACCCATAACAATTTGTCATGTTAATAAATCTTTCCACAGACAAACCTCATTTTGCTTCATAGATTCCACCTCATACGTAAAAACCAATGCTTTCGCTGTAGATATCTACTCACTTTGTCTACCAATCACAATCCACCACATCCTCAAATATTTTCACATATTCCACTTCACATCCACGGACACGAAATCTTCCATAGACACCAACGCTTCCATTGTAGATATCCACTTTTAGCATCCACTAGTCATAATCTGCCATGTTCCTCATATCATACATTCCACCTCACATCTGTGGACACGAATGCTTTTGTTGTGGATATCTGCTCATTTGGAAAACACCACTCATGTTTGGTCTTGTGTCCTTCTTAAACCAAGTACCTATAGACATCAACACTTCCACTACAGATACCAACACTTTTGCAATGACCAACACTTTTGTGGATAAACCTCATTCCGCAAACACCATTCACGTGTGGTCGTGTGTCCTCGTTAAACTAAGCATCTGCGAACACTAACATTTTCACTGCGAATACCAACACTTCTGCGGTCACCAACTGTAATACCCAGATAAATCCCTCTGTGTATAATGTAAAGGATTTTACAGAATAAATATTTTGATAAAAGAAAAATATGTTCCATAATTGTATATGGTACACTTCATATAATATAATAAAATTAAGATAGAAATATTGTTGGATTAATTAGAGCATAAAATTAATCTTGAAATCAAGTTGATTAATTAAAAAGGAAATTTCAAATAACTTTAAAATACAACTGCGAAGAGAGAAGAGCAGGATTTGTGAAAAGAATTAAATTGGTGAAGTGCAGTAGGAGAGGTCAAGTTAAATGGAAAGTGTGGATTTTTAGTTGAAGAGGTCGAGCCAGATGAGAAAAATGAGATTTTAGTTAAAGAGGTTGAGCTGTAATTTGGGATTCTTCAAAATCACAGCACTACACGACCACTCCCACATAATTTTGTGTGGCCGCGATTGAACCCGATGGGCGACTTTCCCGAATCGTAAGGTTTTCCACGTGGAGATGTTGGATTCGGCCACCTTTCACTGTTGGCGAGACGTTGTGTCACTGAAGCTTCTAAAGGAAGCCTCCCTCTTCTTATAAAACGAAGGCAAAGGATGGTGTGTGGGCACACTAGATTTTGATATTACAAAGCGAAGGTAGAGGAGTGTTACAGAGTGAGAGGAAGAAGAAAGAGCAGAGTGAGAGAGCGAGAGAAGTGAGAGTGAGAGGCATGTGTTTTGGGTTGTTTGCATTAACAGAGAAAGGGTGTGAAGAGTAAGGGAAATAGAAAGAGAGGGAAAGTGGAGCGCAGGATCGGCTTTGGCTTCACTGTGGGTTGCTGGCGTCAGTAGAAACATCTCCAAGGAGAATTTACGAAGGTAAGGAATAGGGTATGTTGGCTAGTGGAGGCCTACATCACAGGAATGTTGGTTGTTTAAATATTGCTTCGATTATTATTATGAAAAATTGTTATGTTGTTGTTGAATGATTTGTTATTGCCATTTTATGTTGGTTTGAGAAACTGGATCACGTATGAGTTTGGATTACTTACTGTGAAATATTATTTTGCTTTTGGAAATAAATTGTAGCTATTGTCCATTATAGTGGGATTGAGGATTGGATAATGCTATGTATCTTACTACTTGGAGTGGGACTTTAGATGATGAAGAATTGTTCTGTTGTGTTGAATGATTTGTTACTCCCTTTTTGAATTGAATAAAGAAATTGAATAGCTACTGTCATTCATTGTCTGATATTACTCTGTGATTCTTGTTAACCGAGAGGGATGGTTACTAATGGAAAGTGTTATTTTTGTCGTTGTTTGCATTAGTGCTTCGGACTTAGTATGGTTTTGCCATGTAAATAATAAAGTGTTCCCTTACTTCATGAATTCTCTCTCTGTATTAGTAAATGCATGGTTTATGTTAATAATATCCTTTAATATAATTATGAATTGCTCTCTATTAAAAAATATACAATTTAATTTGATAGTTCTTTTCAAATACAATAGTCCTCTTAATTGTTCTTTACAAATCATTGATAAAATGCTAGATGAAAGAAATTGATTGTTTTAGCATAAGTCATGAACTGTTATCTCACTGTTTTAATGCTATGTTTCCTTTTGTATATTCTGTATATCGTTGCGGACTGAATATGGAATGACAATCATGCATCATGATTAGGATTTATGAAAATATTGACATATGCATGACATGTAAATGAAATGACTGAAATGAACGTAAATAGATGTGTAGGGGTTTGGGAGATGGGTGACAATCCTTGGTGGTTAGAACCCAGATGGATAGCTCATTCCACATACGGATGGAGGTAAGGTTATGCCACATGGACCAACAGATGTATCCCTTCTCTTATTCTAGAAATCCTCAACACTTGGACTGATAAGTGAAACATAAATGGAAAGACAAAGTAGATAGATTCTTCTCTAAGACAGACTGCATAAGCACGCATTGAGCATGAGCATTGAGCACTGCATTTCACTCTATTTCTTGCTGAGCGTTAGACTCACTATTTTATCCTGTGATGTAGGCGACTGTCATGATATCAACGTTATACCTGTGGAGGAGGAGGCTATGCCTGTTGAGCACTTGGGTTATCAGCCGGGTTTGTCCTGAGGGTTATGGCTCACGAAAGTAACGCTAATTGTTTTTGAACAGTTAATTATGGTTTTAAATCACAGTAAATGTTTTGTAAACAATGGACTTTAATTGAAAGTGTTAAAACCATGTTTTGAAATTATTATTAGTTTCTGCTTAAATTATTCTTATCTTTTTTCTTCGCACAAGTTTTAAATAAATTAAAGAAAAATGTTTTATGGCTAAGAAAATGTTAAGGTTTTAAATACGGGTCGTTGCACCAACACTTCCGTAACCAATTTAACCCTTAAATTTTCACACCAAACTTTCATAATAAAAAACATACTTGATAAAATAAAATATTCATTCCTTATTTTCAATCAAATATAACCTTTGGTACACGAATATATAAATTTTCAATTGTGATGTTAGTTATTCCATTTAAATTTCAAAATATTACCTTATACAATTATGTGTGGAAATATTTTCTGAGTGTTACACTACCTCTGGTGTCGTGACGGAAACACCATGGGATTGCAACACCTAGGATTTGGCCATGCATTAAACACTGTAGTTGTTATTTAAATTGGGGCATAAGTTTATTTTTTGGTATGTCTAACATTATTAAATGAGTTAATTGAAGCATTATGCTATAAATTCGTTTCTCTTGCTTAAGTTAATTTATTTCAATTTAGTTGGATATTTTTTATGTAATTTATGTGAGTACCAACCATCATAAGGGAAGATTGAGTTGTAGTGAAAAAGGTGTGACAATTATAATAATTTTACGTGTCTATTAAATCAATCAATGTTTGACCACTATGTCATACAATTTTATGTTTTTATTTATAAGATTATATATAAATATTATGTTTAGTATCTTTTGATGGCACTGAAATTTTGGTGCTATTTCTAAAATAACTATATCTATGGAGGATTATCTACTTGTCCAAGGTTAAATTATGGAGAAAGTGGGTGTTGACATATCGTCCGAAGTTGAAGCTATTAGGAGCTTTAGATTGTTGTTAAAAATCAATTTTTTCATATTTCAAAAGATTTATGTTGTACTATGTTTTAAAAGAAATTTGTTTTTTTTTATTTATCAGACAAATTAGGATACAATTGTTCATTTGCAAATGGTTTATTTAGTCTTTCTTTTTATTGAAATGTTATTTGAATCTGGTTTTTTTTATATGTGCATTACAATCTATACATACTTGATTACATTGCTTCAAAAAATTTATCCTTACATATTAAATCTAAATTAATTAATAAGAATTATGTATCATTATAGAATAAGCGTTTGGGTCATATCTCTACAAAGAGATGTGAAAAACTTGTGTTGGATGACATTTGTGATCTTCTTGATACAATTGACTTTGAAGTTTGTGTTGATTACATAACGGGCAAACAAAAATATACAAAGAGATTGAAAGCAACTAGAGCTATATTAAAATTGATACATTTAGATATTGATTAATGATTCCATACAACTTCTTGAGATTATCGATGATATTTTATATAATTCATAGAAAATTACAATCATTTTGACTCTTATATCTCATTCAAGAGAAGTTGCAGTCATTGGACGTTTTTCCATTCCTTTGGAAACTTAAATTGTGAACCAACTTAGCAGGAGAATTATAAATTTCACATCATACTGTAGTGGTTACTAATAGGTTGATATGATATGTCATATGTACAATGTCTTGGTCCTTTTGCTATGTACATAGAAAGGTGCAGTATCATTCTCATTCTTCAGTGCATCATAGAGGAGTATGATTGCTTATTCTACCTAACTAGAATCCCACAGCTTGTATCTTGAATAAGGTTATTACAAAAGTTATAGATGAAACTCCTTATGAGTGTTGGATGGGCAAAATGCTAATTTTTGGGACATTTAAACATTTGGGTTTCTCCAATAAAGCCAAAGCGTTATAGCCCAAATTAAAAGAAAATTGATTAAAAAACAGTGAGTTGTTATGTTCTTGACATCTTAAAAGGTCAAGGGAATATAAATTTTATGATCCAACTCTAAGTCATTTTTTTAATAAGAGTATTACTCAATTTAGTAAGGATGACGAGTTTCTGAGGGTGAATAAAGGTAAAGATATTGTCTTTAAGGAAGTAGTTATTTCTCTTTCAACAGTAAATTCAAAAATACAAGTATTCTTCCTCAACATGTTTAAGAGAACGCTTCTTAAGAACAAACTAAACATTCACACGAGCATGTCATTAAGAAGATCCACTAGTGGAAGAAAAATGAAATTTCATTTGCTTTTTTCATGTTTTGGAAGAACATGAGGTAGAAAAAGAGAGGTGGAAGATAATCTTATCAATTTTCACCAAGTCATGAAAGGTTCTAGCTTGCAAAAAAGAGATTCATGCCATAAAGGAGTTAAAGTTCATAGAGAACACGAACATTCATAATTTTGTCTTATTGGTTGAAAGATTGAAACCTATATGTTATAAATTGATAGTTAAAACCCAAAAGAATTTGAATGGCAATGTTGAGAGATATAAGGTTTATCTGGTTACCAAGGGCTTTACTAAAATAAGGAGGCTTTCTCTCTACTTTCACCATAGACTCTTTTATTATTACAATGACACTTTTAACTAATTTTGATCTTGAGCTTCTTCATATGGATATTAAGATTGAGTTTCTCAATGATGATATTCATGAAACCATTTACATGATATTGATGAAACCATTTGCATTAGATTGATCAAAGGATATAGTTTGTAAATTAAATAAATACATCTATGGTCTAAAGTTAAATTTTCAATAATGGTATCACAAATTTCATTCCCCCTTTGGTTTTGAGGGGAATAAAGTAGATCATTCTGTACATTATAAGTTTAGTAGCACTAATTTTACTTTTCTACTTTTCTATGTCAATGAAATATTGTTTGCCAATAATGTTATACCCATGTTCCATGAAATCAGTATGGTTTTGTATGTGTACTTAGATTGTAACAAATGAGCTACATAAAGAAAGTTCTCAAATGATTAGCACACATAAGTGAAAACTAGGTGATACCCTTTTAGCTTAAAAGAGAAAAGTTCAACAAAAATCAATGCTATAAGATTGAACTTGAAATAAAGAAGATCCCAAAATTACCTATTAAATTAGTTGTGAAAAGTCTTATATATACTCAAGTATGAACACATTCTGTTAAAGTTCAGAGTGACCTGAATTCTATTTGGGTCAAGCCAGTTTCCACCTAAGTTAGGAATCTAAATATGACTAGAATTTCTGATTTTATTTGTAAATATATGTTTGAGTCACAAAACTCATTGTACCAATTTTGATTAGTAATTTCTCCCCTCTGCAAGTGGCTTTTTACTCGTCTTGGGTTTTTCATGTAAATCTTGGTGTCCGTTATTTTCTGTTTTTCCTTTTGGATTTTCATTCGAATTTCAACAATTGGTAATAGAGCAAGTTGAAGGTTTTTGAAAATTGAATTTTGATTTATCATAGGTATCTCCTCGGAAGAAAGTGTTTGCCTACGTCTAGGGCTTCCCTCAAGGCGAGAATATGACAAAAATTCAAGAACGTGTTCAAAACAGACACCGAGAGGAACCATCGCAAAACAAACAAAGTTCACGTTGAACTGACAAACCAACAAAGGCAAGGGAGGGTAACCCAAACAGAAACAAAGGGATGACCCGATCGATCGATCGACAAACAAAATGACCTCCAGTGAAAGGTCTCATATATGTCCCAACGGAAAGTAAACATTGCTCCCAATGGCTATAGCGGCTCACGCAATAACAAACTGATGTGGAGCCTCCGAACCAACAGGGAACACGTCTGGACCAAAAAAACGAAAGGACATCAGTTGGACCAGGGTTTAAAGTGTTAGTCTAAACTCTTTACATGCCTGAGCAATACTCTAAACAAAGATCACAACCACACAACACTCTCTGGCTTCCTGCTGTCCAAGCACCAAGCCCAACAAGAGAGAAAATTTGAGTCTTGCAGAACGAAAAGGACTCCCATCGAAACAAGGAATAAGACTTCGCACCAAAACCAAAGCAAGGTCAGGTAACCTAACATCCAACGAAAACAAAATCTCGTGGATTCATGGCTAACCCCTATGCTCTAACGTATCAGAACACTACTAGCACCAAGTGTCTGACACATTAAAACAGACCGCCTGATGCAACACTAGTCAGGAACTATCAGATATGGTCCACACAACAACTGACACTTAGACACAAGCGCACCCATACCCAAACATCCAACACCAACCCGACATGCTGTGACAACCCAAATTTTTCTTTACTTTAAAAATGCATTAAATTAAAAACTTTTATCAAACAACTGAATCCTCATTAAAACCATTCAATTGAAATCAAAGTTCTTTTAGAAAGAACCCGATCACTTAAACTCGTTACTTAAATCTTTATTAATAGCGGAAGACTTTATTTATAAAATCCATTTTTCTCATTTTACAGCGAAAGAATAAATCATTCGTTTTGAAAGACAATAAATGAACTAGTATTTATATTAACAAAACTCTTATCTCTTTTACTTTCCTTAGCCTAGCCAGCCACAAGTCCCGACCGTGCAAATCCTTCATCAACTACTCCTTGATATGTTCATCATTTTCTCGTGTGTGTACCTACACTATTAACAAACTCTGAGCCCGAGGCCCAGTAAGAAATGAGATATGCAGTATGATCATGCCTCACTTTAATTCTTTTGGAATGGGTTCTACCCCAAACCCATCTTTTCTTTACATTTCATTCTTTCATTCATAACTCGTACGTCGAGCGGGAAATTGGAGGAACCTGTGTTGGAGGTATAGTCTTAGTCGGCTTCTAACCACCTAGGGTAGCTGGTCCCATTCCCGACAAGGGAGGGGACTTAGACCAGACTACCTGATTAGATCCAGACTACCCGTCTATCTCCTAACTCCCCATTTTATTTTTCTTTCATTCATTTCATTCATAACTAGTATCTCAAGCGGGAGATTGGAGGAAACTGTGTTGGAGGTATAGTCTTGGTCAGCTTCTAACCACCTAGGATAGCTGGTCCCGTTCCCGACAATGGATGAGACTTAGTTCAGACTACCTGATTAGATCTGAACTACCCGTCCGCCCCCAACTCCCCATTTCCTTTCCTTTCCTTTCATTTATCCATTGTCCTCACATAATGCATATGAGTACCACCAAAGAGATGACACTTCATACTTGTTTTTATTATCATGATGCATGTCAATGAGAAACATTAATCACAATAATATGAAAGCGTGAAACATGAAGCAGTAATCACAACAATATAAGTATGAGACATGGAAAATCTACTGACATGCTACACATGGCGATATACTCTAAAACATGCTTGGCAATTTGACACGAGACGACCTGCAAAAGGAAGTACGTGTTAGTAACCCACGAAGAATGACAGGGAAGGAGATGTAGACCTTTGATCGGATCCGGGAACTATCTAACGTTAGGTTCACGAATTCTAGATTTTCGAAGAAAATCTACCGATCGCGGGCAATGGTTCGGTTTTCCCTCGCTCAAACTCCCAATGGAAGTTTGAAAAGGGAAAACTTACGAGTTAGCTCAAGCACCACGAGCTTGCTAACAAGGAAGTCCTCTACTTCGTCTCAGATTCGAAGATCCGGGCGGCCGCTCGACGGAGTCAGAATTTCCTCACAAGGAAGGGAAATAGCAATATATTAATCTCGTAAAAAGTTGTCTTTCAATGCGTCTAACCATGGAAATTTATAACCTAGGTGATGATGAGTAGGGGTGATGGACGGTCGAGATGAGGCAGATGATGGACGGCCAAGATGAGGCATGTGGGTGGCAATTTGCAGGCTCTTGGATGAATGTGGAATGAATGGCCGAGATTAAAGCTGGTGGAAGAACATGCATGGTGTACACGTGGCAGCTCCTTGATGTTTTCTTTGGGCTTGCTCTTTCCTTGGGCTTGAAAAGGATTGGACTTAGCCCATAACTCAATCATCACCATCTAACCTAACCAACAATCTAAATGCATGAATGAGTAAAGCTTATAACCATGCTTTACCCTCACAAAATAGGCTCAATGTTTGCCATGAAAATAAAAATAAGAAATAAATAAAAATATGCAGAATTGAAAGGTTACACATTTGGGATGCCGGGAAGAAAAATTCCCGTCTGATGAAGCTCATAACATTCACGTGTGTCCCAAGTCAAGACATGCACAGGTTGCTCCTTATCCGTTGGGACAACATCCCAAATAGAATCATCCTCGAAGTTAATACCTGCAAAAGAAACAAGATCATCAGTAATTTGGCTAAGTGACAGTAAGGACCTTGTTTGCGATCGAGTAATAGGCCTCGGCCCCCGAGGCATGTCACAATTTAAAGGAAATAATAACAATGTAGACATGCTCGATAATTTAAAGAGAATAAAAATGATATAGACGTGCTTGGCTATTTAGAGGAAACAATTACAATATACTAATGTCCTAAACATGCTTAGAGATTAAATTAATAACGTGCAAATAGCATAGACATAATATGGCAGCATAGAAGAAACACAAACAAACAATTAAAAGAAACACACTGTTAATGGTGTAGGGCCTCTACAGGCCAACGACTCTACTCAATTTCTTACCTCGAAGCTTTATCGCGTATTCATACTTAATCTTTCTCTTTCTTTTCCTTTTCAATACCTTCATGATTAAGACATTTACTCATTAATAATTATAACTTATTAATTTCATTCTTTTTCTATCCTTAATTACATAGTAATTCTTGGAACCTGTTAAAGCCTAAAACGAAACATGACACATAACACTTCTAACATTCTCATCTTAACAACTTCACCATTATCTATATCCTTAATATTTATTCATCACTTGATAGCGTTTCATAATGCAAACTCATTATCCATTTTCTAACCAATTAATAAACCACACTCCATCCAAAATATCCTTAACTGAAACTGAGAACATTTACAATCACTCAACCACAATTATACGTTCACAGACCAATATCCAATTTAAATATCTCACGGAACCAAGGAGCAGTTAAACAACAGGGCATATCATCAAAGCTGTAACTAAACAGGTTTATTTCCAAGCACACAACACCTCCATACTTATCGACATCCAACAATGATTAAAGGCCTCAAGCATTTGATAGTTTCTAACAACTACAACAAAGAACAAATCCATTAGATCAACATGTCGTCAACTTATCATTACATTTTATAGTAAATAGAACCACGGTTTAGCAGGCAACCAAAAGCATTCTAAAACCAACAGATTATTCCATCCAATAAACTCATTCAGAAATCCATAACTGAATATCACAAACTAACTAAAGCAGTCCAAAACAACACCCAATATCACAGTCATATTCAACACCCGAAAATAGAATCCAAATGACTGAAACAACAGAGAAGAACCTTACTAGTAGATAGGGAACATCTCGGCTCAACCTCTCTAGAGA
Organism: Begonia loranthoides; assembly: GCA_022433065.1. Lineage (NCBI taxonomy): Eukaryota > Viridiplantae > Streptophyta > Magnoliopsida > Cucurbitales > Begoniaceae > Begonia > Begonia loranthoides. The sequence continues at coordinate 10,493,949 of CM039470.1, read as the reverse complement.
GCTCTCAGCTCTGTCTCAATCTCTCTCCCAGATCAACTCACCCGAGAGCTCTCATCTCCTTGCCCTTCCCCTCTCGTCTCTGTTTTTCCCTCTGAGAGCCATCCCCTCTCTGCTGCCTTCCTAATTCATCAGAGAGGCATGGCAAGCCATACTCTGGCTCAGTACCATACCTCACGCATTCCACGTTGTCGGCTTCTAGAGCAAGAACCAAAATTTGGCTAGTTCGGACCGAACTGCAAACCAGACACCCCAAGTGCTTCAGCCACTTCTTCGTTGACCACCAATTCCAACCTCTGCCGATTCCTAGACAGAGCAATTTGCTTCAGAAATCACTCCCTACCAACGCCCGATCAACAAAATGTAAAGGAGGAGGAATAAACTGACTGAACTTACCTCAACAACACCTCACCTGAAGTTGGAATCGCTGCTTGTGGACGCATTGATCCCGAGCCCTAGCCATGACTCGCCACTCTGCTTTGCCCGCAGCCACCCGCCTAGGCATCGTGATAGGTCCCAAACTCTAGTTACACACAACTCAAAATCTATAATTCGGCTAGAGATAATTCTAAGATGTAATTTTCAAACGCATGTAACATCAATTGCATCCATCCTTTTGAGTTCAAATTTCTATGGCAGTTAGACAATAAACCCAAGAATAATGTGGCCAAGTTTCAGCTTTAAATTCAACAAATACAGTGAGATACATGTCAAAAAGTACAGAGTCAAGATTAGGGCTTCTTTACTCTGATTCTGGACAACGCAAATGAAACGCAAATAACTTCCATTGCATACATATTTTAACTCCAAATTCACAGGGCTATCATTCAATAATTAGAGGAAGAACATATCCAAAATCCAGCTTCAAACTAGTTTCAAACTCGGAGTTACGTCGCTTTAAAATTTCACCTCCAATTAGGGTTTTTGCTGGCTGATTCTTGCGGTCCAGATTATCACAATGAAAATGATACTTGCATACACTTAATTAACCCCAAACTTAGAGGAGTAACACAAAATAGTCCCGGCAATAACTTTGCCAAATATGAGCTTCAAATAACTAGAATTCACAGGTCAAATCGTAATCACAAAACACGGAACAAATCTACCAACTCAGAAAACAGATTCTCATAATTATATTATTTCCTTCTAAAACAATGATGATCGATCCCAATTCTCCACAAAAACTCCACCAAATCCCGAACAACAAAGATCTAGCAAATAACTTTAAGAAAAGGGAATCCTTCTCAAAAGATGGATGGTAAAAGGCGACAAACAGATGAAGTACGCAAATCCTCCAAAGCCGAGGGGCGACTTGTTCGGCCACTCGATTGAATGGCTCTCTCCACCGGGGGTTGCTAGTTCTTCTACATCCAAGCCACAAGCACCACCACACAAGGAAGAGGAGTTGGAAGAGGCAGCAAAATTCGGTTTGTTCAAGATCTAGCAAGAACAAACAAACCGAGTTGATAGGTTGAAGGTGGCTGAGAGGTGAGTCTGCGGGTATCCAAGAACACAAGAGCAAAAAGCTATTCTTTTAGGGTTTTCCAAATCAACTTTAACATTCACATTAGAAGGGAATAAATACCCTCCAATGGCATTACAAAGAAAAAGATGAAACTGCCCTTGGAAAGACAAAATATGGCTTAAGGGCTCGGTTTGCACCTTCCAAAAACAAACCAAATAACATTCTAAAAATCCACCAAAAAATATGTTCCAATCCATATCCAGCAACAAACATAAAAATATGATGTAAAAACTTGAGCAAACAATCTCAATTGGTCTAAAAAACTTAGCTACTTTGCAACTCCTTCAAGCCGGGAAATAAACGAGCTAGCCGATTGAGGTTTTGCATGGCTCCACATGAGAACTTGGTGCGAAACTTCTTTGTCTTCATGCGTTGGCGCCTCCGTGAATCCCAATGAATGACTGTTCCCTACAAAATAATAACGCATTAGAAAAGCGACGAGTCTCTTGGCTCGGGCTCGGGTGAACGGTCCTTGGGGTACATCACATCGCCATGCCACGAGAGAATCCCGGCCAAGCTCCTTCTTCATCTCCATCGTGGTTCTCCTTCTCGATCTATCTTTCTCTCTTCTCAGGTCCTCCCTCTCCCTCTAGTTCCTTAGAAAAATGGCCTAGGCCCAAATTAATTTCTCCCGTTTCTTGAATCCAGCGGACCAACCAACCAAACCGACCCGGTTCAGCTGCTGAACTGGTTTAACTCCTCTATCCCCTTTTTAATTTTTACCCCTTTAAAATTATAATTCTATTTATCCTATAGTCAACTAACTCTTTTATTTAATTATCCTTCTTGCATTTTAATTCCAATTAACCTCACTAACTTAACTGTAATTGTTATCCAATAATTTCCTTAAATTATAATCTAGCAGTTACATTCTTGGTAATACTCGGATAATTATCCAAATAATCTGAATACCCACAATTACTCTCCAATTATTCTTATTAAATCCCGTTATAAAAAATCAGAGTATTACACACGCGTCATGTCCCACACGGATAACAGTGACTTGATCAACAAACATCAGCTTCAGAACGACCGCACGAACTATGAAAGCAACTGGGCACTAATCAAACCAAAGGGCAAGACCGGAAACACAAGGTGCCCAATCTCAGAACAATAACGTAAAGCTGACAATAAGTGATACTCTAGTGAACAACGGCTGGCAGCATTAGGACAACGGTCTAAAACTAAAAGGACAAGTGACAAGGCCAACCAAACAGCCAGGAAAATCCACTTCTCTAAGGAAAACACAGTCAATTAACACGGAGAAAGGACATGCTCTAACAAGAATCAAACAGAGCCCAAGAGACAACACCACCTGTAACAACACAGGGTTTCCAATGGAAACAAGCAAAAAAAGTTCCAACCACGAGGTCACCAACACACAAATCACCCTTGCAAGAAACAACTTCCACAACCGAGATCACAGATTTTCTAAATCTGACACAGATTTCTTGAACAACACGGTCAGGTGAACACAGAGGTCACAAGCAAGCCACAAGAAACCAAATTTCCTGGTCAAGGGACACGCCACTAGTCCATTGGGAAGTGCAACCCACATTCTCAGTCAACCGACAACATGGAACCTATCCCAGGGATAACACCACTCAACAGACAAGCAGGAATCGCCACTTGACTTCAACTCCAACGACCACCCGCACGACTCCTAAGAAGGAATCAATTTACAAGACATGGAGTGAGGTTGCTCATGATAAACCACTTATTGCTAAATACATCTATGTTCCAAATTGACAAGGGCTGCCGACGAGCAGAGCTACGAGCCGTCCACCCACCCGTCAAATGGAACAGTACTAGGATAGGCTAATCTTCATGACTGACAACTCTGCCAACTTTGTGTGACAATACCCTGGCCAGGTTTAGGAACTTGCAGCCCAAGGAGGCATCATCACCCTCCCATCCTACTTCCAACTTTCTGAACTTCCAAACTGAGGACACGTCTCCAATGCCCCATCCTCTTTTTTCCACTTCTAGGGATCGAAATCTGAGGACATGTCATGAATGCCCCATCTTCATTTCGCATGTAAACAACCAATCTTCACATAACAGAAGATTGCAGGGCAATAGCCTTGTAATGCGTTAGCACTAGAGTGTCTAAAGCATCAACAAGATTCATCCTCTTAAAGTACATAACAAATCTTCTCACAGTAGAAGATTTCGAGGGATAGCCTCGTGATGCTTTAGCATTAGAGTGCCTAAAGCATCAAGAGGATTCATCCCCCCAATGTACGTATCATACAACCCATCTTCCGCGGTAGAAGATGTCACTACATAGCTTTGTGATGCTTTATCGCTATAGTGCCTAAAGCATCAAGAGGATTCATCCTTCCAACACATGCACAGATATCACATTATTAATATGGCAGAATATCAATAATAAACCATGTACAGAGTATAAACATGAGAAAACATATGTATATGTAAAAACTGACATGCTGCCAAACAGTAGTCGTCGGGTTTTCAAGTGTGGTAGCCCACAAAATAGTAAAACGGAAGGCGTGCCTCAGCCCATCCTTCCCAACGAATCCTCTCTCCCTCTTGGTCTCTCGCTCATCATCGAAGAAGAGGAGAAGAAGTTGAAGCTTCTTCTCCACACTTCCTCTTTTTTTTCTTACATTTTATTTATAAAAGTTTATTTATAAAATAATACAATATAATATATATATACATCCATCTTTTAACAAACTCCATACAACAAAAATGAGTAACAAATTCAAGAGGTAATACTATGTCTTGTCGAAAGGCTACCCTCTCAAAGTGGCCAAAAAGGTATAAACCTTAAAGTGATTCAGAATCTTTCCTTAGGTATTGCCAAGAATACTCATAACCAATGTCTTTCTTGTTAATGATCCACCTTAATTTGTAAGGATTTTGATGCACCGAGGACTCCAAGCCAAACTTCTCAACAAGAACCATGGAAGCTTCATTAACAAAAATTCCTTCATCAATGAACAAGGAGTAAGAGTGGCTCTTGTTCAAGCATTGAATATAAACTATTTACTCCTCTTGAAATTCGTCTTCTTGGGTTTGGAGAATTAGAGGATTTTCATGTAGATAGATAATGTCAGCCTCAAACTTTTCTTCTTCATTATTCACTGCCAACAATTCATCTTTACCCTTTTTCATGAGTATCTCGGAAGATTTCTTCTTTCAATTAATTTTCCTCATCCATTAGGTACTTCATCATTAGTAATGGCCCCTCATGAGTAAAGATAAGTTCTTCTTCCAATCGCTCTTCATAATCCTCCAAGAGTTCTTTAACTATTTCTTCATGACCTGTAGGTTACAAAGGTTAAGGGTACGCACCCTTGTTTTGCTGTGAACTTGTTATGAGTTTAGCTATATATTGCAGTGAGGCTTTTATGTCCACTAGTTGGGATCATCGTCTTTGGGAAAAAGTTGTTTCACCCAAATAATTCATTCTTATCAAATAGTAGTACAAATAAAATCAGAAGGTCGCTCTGATACGAAATGATGTAAAAACAATCCCATACTCCAAAAGTTGTGAACAACCAAATTGATACTGTTTCACAGATGTTGTTCAAACTTTGACAATAACCAAAACAACTCCAATGGATGGCTTTTGGCAAGATTTTCTGGACAGGATTATCAAGTAAGAAAGTAGAAAGTACCCTCAAAGTTTTTTTGTCAAACTCGTTGTGAAGTAGGAGCTATAATCGAAATGGTTTGGGCTGCTGTGGAATCGGGTTTGGTGATTTTGATAGTTTTGCAGGGTGATTTCAGGAAGGATAAAAAAAAAAGGGCAAATTTTGGAACAATTTTTGGATAGCTTTTGAAGAGTTTGAATGAAGAGTAACCCACAAAATTTTGTTACTAGTTTCAAAAGGGACGTGAAGTTATAGTCAGAAAGTTACAAGCTGGTCGTAGAGGTATTTTCTATTAGCAATTATTTGTATCAACTTATTATGCAACTTATTCTGTAATATAGTTGGTGTGTGAATGTTTTATTTTTCAGACATAAAAGAAGCTAGTGATCAAGAATCTATTAACTGAAAAAGGGAGATATAGCCTATTTTGGCATTTCAAGTTGATGAGCTTTGTGTGTTATATCATGAAGTTGTTATAAAGGTGCATTTGATCTAGGCATCTCTAGACAATGAGCTTCGTTCATTACCCTGAGTCTTTCTAGAAGGGAAAGAAATGAAGCCCAATAACTAAACTAAAAGGATGACGACAAACAATATATGCAACTACGTGCACGAGAGGTCTACTAGAGTGTGGTAGTCCTACCATTTGATTGGATGGATGTCACTTGAAGGGCTCATGCCTGGAACAGTTGCTCACAGCCACTAGCATTGACGACAATGATGAAATTTACCCATTTTCCATAACAATGGTTGAAGCAAAATGTAAAGACTCATGGTCCTAGTTTCGGCAATTGTTGCTCATGGATATAGACAGTGCTTCAAGTAGGGGGATGGACATTGTTTTGACTAATAAAAAGTATGGTGCATTGCCTTTCTAATGTCTGTTTGTGTAATGCGTTGCATGGAAATGTCAGTCTTATTATGCCAGATTATCTTTTTTAAGGGTTGGTGCTTGCTATCGAAAAGTTTGCACCATCAGCTAAGCATCGTTTGTGCCTTAGACACTTGTATGTCAACTTCAAAAAACAATTTTGAGGCAAGTTGTACAAGGACGCGATGTGGAATGCATCTAAGGCCACAACATCAACACATTTAAGAGAGAGATGAAGAAACTATTTTTGATTGACTATGTAACAACCTCGAGGGAGGCCTAACAGAAATGCCAGGCCAAATGACTCGATCCTTGAAGAGAACTCAATTGTCCAGCCCAAAGCTAGATTGAATGGTGGAAGACTAGAATACAAACCATAGTCGTAACCCATACGAGATGAGCCACAGTCCCTATAGTGATTACAAGAGAGGATAGTGCGGTAATATAAATTAAATCCAAATTGTGCATCCAACTCCAAACATATAGAAATATAACCAAAGTGTATTACAATAATTCAACCAATAATTCTTACCAAAAAGAATTAGAACTAAAGGGAAAGAAAGAAGAAGGTAAGCAAAGATCCAAAGCTTGAATACCCACGATCCTAAGTGCTTTTTTCTGTACCTAGATGGAAGGGGTCATTTGGTGAGTGACTAACTTAGTAGAAAACTTATACTAGATGCAATGAACATGTAAAACTTATTTTATCCTTTTTTTCATCAAAACTATTATCTTGCGAAAAACATGCATACCTTTGAAAACGTTTTCAAAATCCTTTGTCTTTTAAGGAAAATTGGCCTTAAAGGCTCCAACGAGATATCAATTAAAAACATGACTGTATACATAGACAACTATAAACAAAATTTCTTCATTGTATTAGTTTACACTGAAAAACAGTCATCAATGAAAAAGGAGGACCACTCAAGTACTCCTCCGATCAAATGAATAAAAAGGTGGCGACTATTTCTAGGAAGCATCTCATGAGCCTAAAGGAAGAAAAATTATGGTAGTCCAAGGACCTTACCCATCACTTGAGTTGTAGGTAAGCTAGGCTCCGCGACAACACAACTCATACATAAACAACTCCCTGATCAGGTTTAGGGATTCAAAACCCAAAGAGCTCATCAACACCACCCTATTCCTATCTTTTCACACAATGTGCACCATTCTCATGAAATGGAAGATGCATCAGGGATAGCCACGTGATACTTTGACACTGAGACCATCCAAAGTATCAAGAAGGTTCATCCTCCCATATCAAAACCACATCATACCATGAAATATCATGCACTTAAAAGAAATGTGTAAAACTCACATATATACATAGCATTAAAACTAATGTGCTATCAAACAGTCCTTGTCAGGTTTTCCATATATGGCTACGCACAAAATATAGTTTGAGAAAACAATGAAATGCAATGCAAAAAAGCTAAGTATAAAACTCCTACCTTGACGACATTCTCACTTCCAGTCTGAAGGAGCAGCAAATTTAGATTACTTGGAAAAATATCGGAGGAGAGATGGTGTACATGACATAGGACAGTAACCCCCTGTGAATGCAGAATGGTGCTTCCGCATAAGGTTGAATGCTCGAGGCACTATTTTGCCAAGATGTTCTACAAAATTTCATAATTCTGTGGAACGTGCAGTGCACGTGCCTCACTTAAAATTTGGGATGGCTGTGGAAGGTGGATCATTCCGCTATGGAACCTTCACTCATGGAAAATGTTCATTCCATGAAACGATTCAACGTTCCCACTCGCAAAAAAATGTTCATTCTATAGAACGATCAATGCTTCCACTCGTAGAACAACCTTTATTTTGCAAAATGATCAATATTCCCACTCATGAAACAACTTTCATTCTGAAGAATGATCAATGTTCTCACTTGCGGAACAACATTCACTCTGTAGAATGATCAATCTTTCCGCTCGAGAAATAAATGTTGTCACGAGTCCCATCTCCAGCAGGAACTCCCTTGAGAAATAAATCTTGACCCATCACCCCAACCACACCATAAGGGTGGAGGAAATCCTTTCCTCGGTCAAATTCCTGTCTCTCAGGGCCTTAACCTTTCATTGGGAATCCAGGATCCTTGGGCTTATGAGCCCAAATCCAAACTCAATACCCACACAACTCTAGACTTTAGAAAACTATCTTAAATGATTTTTTCTGCAAACCCACTTCATAAACCTTGTAGCTTAACACTCCAATACCACAGATCTTTGGTTCGAATCTTTCCTTCACAACCTTGGTTTTCCACCCCTTCACTGCTTTCTCTTTCTCTCAGCTCGTGAGTGAGTACCCAAGAAATGAGGTTTCTTTCCTAATAAAATCCTAGATTCATTTCCCATTTAATTCACTTTTTTATTATGACCAACAAATATTCCACAACTTACCAAAGAACCCAAATTTTAATTCCTTTAACCCGTTGACTAAAATTTACATGTGGAATTTATCATTATAAAATTCACAGGGTTTATAAACTAGACAACACATGCATATTTGTGAAACATCAATCAAAGATTTTGGGCAAAATATGTTTTCAGTTTGATCTCAAAGTGTGACCTAAGCCTCAACAATTTGAGTGAGTCCTTCAACACCTAAATCCTACCAGCCCAAGACAAACCGATTCTGACTATATTTATGATTCTAAGAAAGGATATCATGTGTAGGATTGTTAAGAAACATCAAAGTATGGCTGAGCTATCGGTTCTATTATGTCCTTAGATCAAGAAGAAGTTTTCTAAACTATAACATGCGGCTTGAAATTGGTGTCCAACATTTGCAGGAGCTGGTCAGTTTGAAATCAGTGATGGTAACAAACAATATGTATCCGATTTGGATAGACATACTTGTAATTGTTATAGGTTGGAGATGACTGAAATCTCATGTGTGCATGCAATCCCATGTATGCATTTTATGAGAAGGTCAGTTGAGAATTATGTTCATGTATGGTATCACTGGAAAACATATATGAAAATGTACTCTCACTTTTTTCCAGCAAGTCAGTGGCAAAAATATGTGTCTTGAAACATGCTAGGATCTAATTCTGACACCACCAATAAAGAGATGATCAGGGAGGCCTCAAAAACAAAAGATGAGGGATGTTGATGAGCCTCATAGTCAGACAGTCCTAAGTAGGAGATATGTTATAATGAAATGTAGCTGGTGTCAGGGTGTGAGACACAATACCCACACTTGTCAAGGTGGAGGGTTAGCCACTTGGGAGGCAAGTGATAGTGGCAAACCTAGAGATAGAAGTGGTAGTGGCAAAATAGGAAGCTCATATGCAATACCCCAAATTCTTGATATATTAAGCTTACATAATGGTGATGTTTGAGCATAATTGGAGTTATATTGGATGATAATAGTGATGGTATAATTAATTGTGGTTTATGATTGTTGGAAGTGTGGATTTTCTATGTTTTTAGTAAGTTTAGAAGGGGAGTGGTCGATCAATGGGTGAAATGATTGATCACTGATTGTGTACATTGAAGGATTACGGCTTTTTGTTGGATTTGAGATCGATCATAGGATTAGTAGTCGATCATCTGTTGATAGGTGGTTGAATGGCTTCAAAACACATTCAAAATGAGGATGTTTTATACTCGCTCGATGATCAACCGACTTTTATTTAGGTTGTAAAGTTTTATTTTGTTGTCGATCATCCAAAGGAAGATGATCGACTGGTAATACAAAAAGTCATCAGAATTAGGCTTTCATGTCATGTTTCTATTAGATGGAACGGTGATAACTCACCATTTATTTGTTGTAAGGATGTCACTTCATGCTTAGGGAGTGTAGAAAAGGAAGATTAAGCTTATATAGTGGGAAAGCTTGTGAAAAGAAAACCTGTGAGAAAACTTGAGGGGAAGGAAAGAAAGAAAAAAGAGAGAAGCTGCGAGAAGGAAAAGAAGAGGGAGAAAAGGTAAGTTTTGTGAGAAAGAACGTGAGAGAGAAAGGATGAAAAGGAAGAAAAGAGAAAGAGGAAGTTTAGCTAAGGAGGAGAAGAGTCTTGGAGAAGAAGATTATTGCTTCTCAACTTTTCAAGGGAATAGATGTTTGTGTTTTCCCTTTATGGGCTACATCACAAGAGGTAGGTTGTTGTTTATTCACTTGAGGATTTGATGCTTGATGATTGTGGTTGATAGATGATAGGTTCTTGATCGTATTATTGCTCGAGGATGTATTGTTTGATGCTTTGATGCTTGTGTTTAATAGATTTTAAGTTGAACACTCATGTTAATGTTTAAGGATGTATTGATGACATGTTAGATTTTATTAAGTTGTGTGTAACCATACTGATGCATCATAGTTTTCACAAAATATTACAAAAAGAAATTCTCATGCATATGTTTTGATAATGAAACTAACATATTAAGGAAATAAACGTAAATAGACGCAACGGGTATGGGTTCTTGAGTTGGACGCCCGTGTGGGTCAAGAGGTGCCCCTCTACCTTATACGGTGATACCTCTAGCGCCTAGATGGGTAAGTGGAAATAAAGAAAAATAAAATTAAATGAAAATAAATGTAAATAGACATTGTGAGGTATGGGTTCTTGAGTTGGCTCCCGTATGGGTCAACAGGTGTCATTCTCCATTATACGGTGATATATTCAATGTTTGAATGGTTAAGTGAAAGTAAAGTTAAAGGTAAAGGTAAAGGAAAATGAAAATGAAAATTTCATAAGTTTTATAAAGTTTCATAGTGTCTCGATCCGACTATGTCCATAGGTGATCGTGATGACAAGATGGTGTCGAGGGGCCACAGTGATATCAAGTGGGGCAATCCATGTGCAGTACATGGTTGCCCAATCCCTGCCAGACAAGAAAGTGACTCCTCGCCACTAGGGGGATGTCTACTCCTACCACAACAGAGTTGTTCCAGATTGCTCTATAGGGGGAGGCATGGTGTCAACTCTCCACCATCCTTGGGGCCCCAGCCCTAAGAGAGCAACTTTCGTGGTGTGCGACAGCGCTACCAAGTGCAGGCACCAGTGAGCAAAGAGGGGGCCTTGGTGTCTCCACGGAACAAGGAGTTCCATGGACAGTATCGGTTGTCAATCCAATATCGGTATTACACACCTCTTGTGCCTCAGAGGCTCAAATGTGTGGACTGCTATAGACTCTATTATGCCCACATGGCCAGAATGAGGTTGAGAGCGATGCGTGCACGGTTGGCACCGGATCGAGAGAAAGGATGTTGCCATCGACGACCTCCTGGTCGGATTATGCTAGCTCGAGATGCAGGTTGGGTTGCGCCAACATCTGGAGTCATGCATTTGGGTGGGAGTGCCCTCGTGCCTGTTGGTTATTTGGGAAGTACATTCAAGGTCCTGACATTAGTGTTAGCAAGTTCCGAGTGGGGCGATTATGGATAACCTCACTCGTCGTTCATTATCGTTGTTGCTTCCGCATGCGAATTGGCCTGTTGGCCCAAGTAGGCTTGCCAGAACGAGCTGTGAATTTTGGCACCACACACTATTTACTACTAGTACCGTGACATTTGGTATCAGAGCAAGGTTGCTTCCTTTGGGAGGGGGGAGTACAGCGGTGCTGAGAGAGAGGTACCGTGATGGTGGGAGCTCATCGTATTCGAAGACCCAAGAGTTGGGGTTGTGATCTCCACACAGGGAGAAGGTCATTCCAGGTTGATAGAGAAGGTAGTGATCGAAAGCAAATGATCTACGCAGTGTAGTGGAATGATCGTGCTGAGAAGACCATCAAGAGGAAAGTCTGTGTAATTGGGCATGTCTTGCGAGAATGGGACATGCGCCAACACTAAAGAGGTGATCTCACTTGGGTAGGGATCTCTGGCCAAGTCCAAAAGTGGGCACGTGGAGGTTGCGAAGGGAATGGACTATGAAGTGAGATGACTTTGAGTCGCATTGAGATCAAGGAACCATAATCGGAAGAGACATTGGCAAGGAAAGACAATGTCAGTAAGAGAAGTCGAGGTGGACTTCAGCCAAGTAGGGAGGTGGAGAAATCTGAAACAAACTAGACCGATGTTGTCGGCGGCATCAAGTAAATATTATTGCCAACATTGACGAGAGCCGTTAATAGCTTAAGTGGAGGAGAATGTCATGATTTGCACAAGTGTCCAATCATGACCCTTGTGTCGTTGATAATGTTTGTGGGTGTGTCGATGGGTACATCGACATTTCGAAGTGGAGGAGAATGTCCCGATCCGACTATGTCCATAGGCGATCGTGATGACAAGAGGTCGTCGAGGGGCCACAGTGATATCTAGTGGGGCAATCCATGTGTGGTACATGGTTGCCCAATGCCTGCCAGGCAAGAAAGTGACTCCTCGCCAATAGGGGATGTCTACTCCTGCCACAACGTAGTTGTTCCAGATTGCTCTTTAGGAAGAGGCATGTTGTCAGCTCTCCACCACCATCGGGGCCCCATCCCTAAGTGAGCTACTTCGTGGTGTGTGGCAACGCCACGATGTGTGGGCACCAATGAGCCAAGAGGGGGTCGTAGTGTCTCCATGGAACAAGGAGTTCTATGAATAGTATAGGTTGTCAATCCAACATCAGTATTGCGCACCTCCTGTGCCTCAGAAGATCGAATGTGGGGACCGCTATAGACTCTATTATTCCCACATGGCTAGCATGAGGTCGAGAGCGATGCGTGCACGGTCGGCGCTGCATCGAGAGAAAGGATGTTGCCATGGAGGACCTAGTGGTCAGATTATGCTCACTCAAGATGAATGTTGGGTTGCGTCAACATTTCGAGACATGCATTTCGGCAGGAATGCCCACATGCCCGTTGGTTATTCGGGAAGTGTGTTCAAGGTCCCAACATCAGTGTTAGTGGGTTCCGAGTGGGGCGATTATGGGTAACCTCACTCGTCATTCATTAACGTTGTTCCTTCCACATGCAGATTGTCCCATTGGCCCAAGTAGGCTTGCCAGAACGAGCTGTGAATTTTGGCGCCGCATGGTATTGACCGCTAGTACTGTTACACATAGCATGTGCATTGCATATTTTTTATCTCTTACATAGCCTTAGGCTCATAGTTTAAGTCTTGTGATGTAGGTATACATGAAGGTAATGAAGAAGAGGAGTAGTCAATGAAGGATTTATGCATTGCGGATCTTGTGTTGGCTGGGCTAAACGAAAAGAGAAAATTATAAATGTTTTAATTGATTAAAGGTTTTGTAAACTCCAAATCTTTAAAGAAAAAATTTTATTTATCGTATTTCCAAATGTTTTTATTTATGAAAAGTCTTCCGCTACACTATGTATATAAAAGAAAAGTGCTTTGAATCTCAATGATTTAAGTGTATGAAAATTGGGTCGTTATAATATGGTATTAGAGCACCCGAGTTTGAAAATTGGTTTTGTAGACTACCTACCAGCACAAGTCTCGACCTAAAAGTACTTCATTGATTGTAAGTATCTTGAGTGTTAAATAGATGAATATGTTGTTTTGGTTATTGATTGGGAATTAGTTGATGAAGAGAAGATTGTGCATAGGTTATATGATGTTTTGGTTATTGGTTAGCTATATAGAGAAGTGTGTTATGTTTGTTATGTTATGTTAGGAGAAGCTTAAGATAAATTATATGTTTTCTAGAAAAGGATATTATATGAAGGGTAGATTAAGCAAATTTTGAGGAAAAAATTTATGTAACGGGGGAGGATTGTAATACCCCAAATTCTTGATATATGAAGCTTAGATAATGGTGATGTTTGACGATAGTTAGACTTATATTGGATGATAACAGTGATGTTATAGTTATTTGTGGTTTATGATTGTTAGAAGTGGGCATTTTCTTTGTTTTTAGTAAGTTTAGAAGGGGAGTGGTCGATCAGTGGGTGAAATGATCGAGCATTAATTGTTTAGATTGAAGGATTAGGGCTTTCTGTTGGATTTGAGGTCGATCATAGGATTAGCGGTTGATTGGCTGTAGATAGGCAGTCGAACAACTTCAAAATAGATTCAAAATGAGGATGTTTTGCGGGTGCTTGATGATCGACCAGCTTCTTTTTAGGTTGTAAAGTTGTGCTTTGCGGTTGATCATCCAAAGGATGATGATAGACCAGTAATACGAAAAGTCATCAAATTTGGGGTTTCATGTAATGTTGTTACGAGATGGAAGGCTGAAGACTCACCATTTATTTATTGTAAGGATGCCACTTCAAGCTTAGGGAGTCTGGAGAAGGAAGATTAAGCTTATATAGGGGGAAAGCTTGGGAAAAAGAAAAACTATGAGGAAACTTTAGAGGAAGGAAAGAAAGAAAAGAGAGAGAAGCTGCGAGAAAGAAAAGAAAAGGGAGAAAAGGTGAGTTATGTGAGAAAGAACATGAGAGAGAATGGAAGAAGAGGAAGAAAAGAGAAAGAGGAAGTTCTTGCTAAGTAGGAGAAGCACCTTGGAGAAGAAGATTATTGCTTCTCAACTTTTCAAGAGAAATGAGGTAAGAAATAGATGTTTGTGTTTTCCCTTTATGGGCAACATCACAAGAGGTAGGTTGTTGTTTATTCACTTGAGGATTTGATTCTTGATGATTGTGGTTGATAGATAATAGGTTCTTGATCATGTTATTGCTCAAGGATGTATTGTTTGATGTTTTGATGCTTGTGCTTAATAGATTTTAAGTTGAACGATCATGTTAATATTTGAGAATGTATTGATGATATGTTAGATTTTATTAAGTTGTGTGTAATCATGTAACAACCCGGTTTTTCTTATGTTTAAAATCACGTAAATTTTAAAACTTTTCTTTTACTTAAATCATTCTCCTTTCAATTGCGTAGCGGAAGATTATTTCCTTATGAAAACCATTTAAAAGACAATAATAAAACTCTTTTCGTAAAACATTTAGTAAAATACAGTGGAAGACTAAATGAATAAAACATAATAATTTGAATCCAAATATTTTCTTTCACCATTTAAATACTTCACAAAATCCTTTACAAAGTCTTTCTATTTTCTCTCTACCTTTAGCCTAGCCATCCACAAGATTTGTCCGTGCAAATCCTTCATCAATTGCTCCTTAACCTGTTCTCATACATACCTACATTAACAAGACTTAAACTAATGAGCCTAACGCTTAGTAAGTGATAGGATGAAATGCATTGCAGATGTTATGCATGATCATGCGATGCATTACAGAAAAGAACCCTATCTTTTCTAGAAAACCAAGAGTTGGATACGTCCTATGGTCATGTGGCTTAGCCGTTACTCCGACGAGGAGAGACATCCATTAGGGGTGTCACCACATGCCATCACCGCACTCTTTCGTTCAAGACATTGGGGATTTCTATACAAGAGAAGAGGATACATCCTAGGGTCTATGTGGCTTAACAGTTACTCTGCTCCCTAAGTGGGAGGAGCAACATCCATTAGGGGTGTCACTACCGATGGACCGTCACCAATTCTCCCGAGCCCCAACCTATTTACATATGTTATCATGTCATGCAATATTTCAACAACTTCATAAGTCCTAATCATGATGCATGAATGCTCGTGAATGCATACAGTTCATATCATATTTCTACGTAACCTCGAAACGTGCTCAATATCATACTGCTTAACGTAAAGAACCTAATCTAATAAACACAGCATCATACAGCAAACAACATACATCCTCAAACAATAGCATGATCCACGTCCTAATAGTCTAGTAAAGCAGTAAATAGTTAGCATACAAGTCCTAACTCTTGCAATGTAGGGTCTGAAGACAAAAACACATACAATGTCACTTACCTGGATGCTTTCACGCGTACCCGCACTGAATGTTATCTTTCTTTCATCTCAATACCTTCACAATTCTATAACATTTATCATTAAGAATCATAGCTGAATAACCTAACCATCATCCATACCATAAATCCTCACTCTCCACATTTTTCTTCATTTCGATGTTTATTATAATCAAACGCAACAAACAACACGACAAAACCATCCAACACACTCCACGGATTATTTTCATCATTCAACCATCACCAACAAAGAATACCACAACTCATCCTAACAAGGTATATGTATCAAACTTACTACGACAAGGAATAACTTGATTCATTTTTCATATTCAACAATACAGAAAAGAAATACAGAACAACCCTTCAACAGTGTAAAATTCCTTGTCACTGACCGAAATACAGAAACGCTAAAACAATCTACTTCTACAAGCATATATCTCATTCCTTCAGAACCAATAAATTACATACCGAATTTAACTTCCATGAATAGAGCATCGTTATCAACCTGAATCCAACAGAGGCATAATTCCAATATTAACCACTAATTCAAGTGAAGCAGAATATCATTTCTATAGACTCGGTAGTAATAAAACAATAACACGGACTTTACTTTATCAAAACAACATTTATTTCCAGAGAACAAATCCAACACATAATCCATAAAACTTATAACAGAGATGTAGAGATTTCCTACCTGAAGAATACCCGTGAAGAATCCCAGAGGAACCGACCCATCATCTTCTCACTTTCTCTCTATCATTATCTTTCCTTCACAGCCACCATCACACACTTTCTCTTCTCTGTCTCTCCACTTCACTTTCTCTCATTCTCCACAATTTCACTCGGCTTCACACACTCACAGAACACACACTCAGTCCTCACTTTCTGCTTTCCATTTTCCCTTCACAGCTAAAAGCTCCCAGAGAGCTCTCCCTTTTCCACTCCTCCTCTCTGTCTCCTACTTTGTCAAATTTATTCTCCTGTCTCAATTATTTCTCAGACAACCCTCCACATTTTTCTCACGCTATTCCAGAGTTGTCACGTTGTTGTCTCTCATAATTCATCAACAAAGTGCAATGTCAACTGGAAAGAAGAAGAGTGGAAATTTCTTCTCGGCCAAAAGGCCATTCACGAACCGGTTCACACATTTCTGTGAACCAGCAGGACCGGTCCAACGAGAACTAGACGCCAGCCACTCCCACTGTCATCCTCTTCGCACAGAAACCTGCCCGCGAGAGCCCTCCCTCGCGTTCATCTCTCTCGATTCTCGATCTCTCTCCCTCTCTATTCTGATTTCTTTCTCACTACAGACAATGGCCTGAGGCCATGTTTTAAGCTCCAGATCGAACCTAACAAACCGGACCGGTTCAACTTACCCTCCATCTTTCCTCTTAATTTTCCTTTTTTAATTATCCATTCCAATCACCTTAATATCCATTTAATTTATTAAATTATCACTTATTTTAATTCCATTTTATCTCAATTAAATCCTTTTATTCAAACACAATTTATTTCCTCTTCTTTGTCTTCAAATCAGACCAGTCCAAGATGGACCAGTTCAACCCCTTTATTTTTCATTTTTCTCTTATTCTCCATTTTTAGGTCAAGGAAGGCATCCAAAATCCTCGACCAAAAAGTCAATTAATTTAACAGATTCAAATCTTTAACGTCCACACTCAACTGCAACTCGACATAGAACGCGTGGAGTTACCCATAACGAAATTCAATCGAGACACACAACTCAGCTTCGACCGCGGGTCGACCAAAAATGCTAGGGAATGTCCTGAAACGTAATTCGGTAGCGATATTCGACCTAAACCACGACCTCAACTCGATCGAATGTGTAAAATACAAAATCCGTAACCCTCCTTTACTTTATAATTTCCCAAAATATTTCTTCCCTGATTTATACCTCATCAAGCCCCAAATAAATTATTATAGAACATATTTTTCAAAATAAATTTAATTACTCAATCTAATACTCCTCCCAAATTAATCCTAATTATCCTCCAATAAATTCCCTTAAATTATAATCTATCAGTTACGCCCTTGGTAATAACCCGATAAATATTCGACTCACCCGAATACCCCCAATTAATTTTCAATTTATCCTTATTAAATTTTAATATAAAAAGTCAGGGTATTACAAATTATACTCATGTATCATAGTTTTCACAAAATATTACAAAAAGTAATTCTCATGCATATGTTTTGAAAATGAAACTAACATATTATGGAAATAAACGTAAATAGATGAAACAGGGTATAAGTTCTTGAGTTGGCTGCCCCGTGTGGGTCAAAAGGTGTCACTCTACCTTATACTATGATACCTCTAGCACTTAGATGAGTAAGTAGAACTAAAGAAAAACAAAATTAAATGAAAATAAACATAAATAGACATTGTGAGGTATGGGTTCTTGAGTTGGCTGCCTGTATGGGTCAAGAGATGCCACTTTCTCTTACACAGTGATATCTCCAACGCTTGAATGGTAAAGTGAAAGTAAGTTAAAGGTAAATGTAACATCCCGTAACCTTTTCCATATAAAATTTTTCTTTTTCTTTTAAGACCATTATTTTATAGAACATCAGAGTAATAAACAACGAAAAGTCCTAATCTAATAAAACATACAGCGGAAGTCTTTTACAATTTGAACCAAATCCATTGTTTAAATAAACATTCAAATAAACACATTAACTTAAAACATTTATTTGAAATCATAAAACACTCAAAAGTCTTTTAAAACATTTATTCTTTTCCGTGAGCCATAACCACAGGTCAATGTCGCCAACAGCACAAACGTCCACACAGCAATACTCCATCAGCTACATCCTTTAACAGCTTTATCCATTCATCAACTCCTTACCTACATCAACGGGACCTAACTATGAGTCTAACGCTCAGTACGTGATATAAACGTAAAACATGAATTTCACATACAATTTCTGTAACATAGCATAAGTTTTCTGTTTTGTTTCTCTTTTACTGTTCATGTCTTTCATCGTTATTTTGTTTGCTTATATGTCGAACTTATCAAACCGAACCATACAAACATCCATTTATTGTTTATGTCTTTTATTGTTTATATGTCGAGCATAACAAACCAGATCATACAAACATCTATGCCGGGTGTAACAAACTGGACCACAGTCGTTTATCATTGGTTCCTGTGCCGAGCGTAACAAATCAATCCACAAAACAACTATTTATGTATCTTACTGTTTCATTCTGTTATCTCATATTATTTCAGTCTTTTATTGTTTATGTATCGGGCGTATCAAACCGGACTACACAAACATCTGTTCTGGGCATATCAAACCAGACCACAGTTATTACTTATCTTGATTACTATGCCGGGCGTAACAAACTGGACCATAGTTGTTTAAGTATATTCATTTTTGTGTACTTTATGATTCCATGTCTTAACGTTGTAGTGCACATACAATCCTATCTAACGTGTTCCTTAATCGTATCCTTAAAACGTGATCCGTTGTAACTAAGAAACTGAACTTAAATCTAATAAACATGCAAGCAAACAATATATGTTTTCATACAATAACATAACTTATGCATTTAGTAAACAAACATCAAATAAAACCCTAATTTCTCATGATGTAGGACCTTTCGGACAAAGCACATGCAATAACACGTACTTGAAATCCTTAGCTTTAATGGTTTAACACTTTAAGTTTCCTTCACAAAACCTATCTCTTATTAATACACATAACTATTAATAATTAATTTCCAATAATAGAATCATCTAGCTAACTAACATGCTCATCCCCTTAGCTTCAACTAACATGCTCATACTTCCATAATGGATAACTTTCTGTTATATCCAAACTATCAAAGAACTTTATCACTTTATCCAACAACGATAACCCTTAATCCAATAATTACTTCCTCCAAAATTCCACATAATAATTCTCATTCATGTCACAGTCTACTACTCTCCCACGGTCATGATCAATAATAATATTATCAAAATAATCCCACTTAACAACTACTAATTGTCAACACATACCTCTCCACGATTATCTACTGTATCAAAAATAGTGAAGACACAACAATTCACAACTCCCTCTTATTGTCAACTTCTTTTCATCAAAACCTCAACAGACCCAAAATTCT
Organism: Begonia loranthoides; assembly: GCA_022433065.1. Classification (NCBI taxonomy): domain Eukaryota; kingdom Viridiplantae; phylum Streptophyta; class Magnoliopsida; order Cucurbitales; family Begoniaceae; genus Begonia; species Begonia loranthoides. The sequence continues at coordinate 10,474,081 of CM039470.1, read as the reverse complement.
CACAGCAACACTCATAGATTTCTCATCTTCATGGTAACACACTCATCATTAACCAATGAAGAAACTTCTCTCTCTCAAACCCTTCTCCCTCCTTTTCCCCTTAAATCTCCAGAACTCCTCACACTCGTCTTCCAAAAACATAGAAGCATAATATATAGAACCTCTTATTCCAAAAGCAAAGCCTCACTCAACATTTCGGCAAAGCTTCCACAATGTCTTCACCTCCCAAAATAACGTTGCCAATCCTCCTATATATAGGCAACACATATGACTCTTCATTGTCTGCCGCGTGAAGACAGAAAGACTAGCTTCATCAATGTCCAGCAACCCCTTTGATGTCCTAAAGTATACAACGTCAACCTCCTCAGCTTCAGAAACATTTAACCACGTCTCCTTCAATTCCTAGACATTCCCAACGGCTCGCTTCATCTCTCGTCGGTTAAAACACTACAGAATAATCATCAATAAATGGCGGATGATCACGCCGGTTGATCACCTCAATGATGAACTACCGCCACAAACAGCCGCACATTTTTCCTTCAGAATTTATCCATTTTCACACTGCTAGATGTTGCCGATCGATCGACACTCCATCGATTGACCGCCCCGATCGGCCATAGATTCCAAATGAATGATGTACGCATTGTCTTCATATTATCTTTATTTACGTTATTTCATTTAACATAATATATATAACTCTAATCTAATGTCTTTCATGTATTTGAAATATCTTCCATACCACTTCATCTTCACATTATCCTTCATTAAATCCAATATGTCCTAAAGTATTATAAATCTTATACTTTTAACTAACTCTCAATCTTTATAATATCCAAATACGTCCAAATATATTTCCTCTTACTACCTCTACTGACTATCAATCCAATTGATATTGTCCAATATAACTTCACGTATCATCATACAATCCTCCAATTGACTTCAATCTTTCTCATAATCTGACTATGAACCTAACAGGGTATCATAACTCACTTATTACAATTTTGTTTCCCTTGATCAATATCTTTACATGTCCAACTTAGTTCTTAATATCCCAAAATTAACACGTAAGCTATGCCTTCAGCTCAACGAAGATTTGAAATATTACAGTCAAAATAAAGGATAATGAAAATTTCATAAGTTTTATAAAATTAAAAAGCATGTGCATTTCATATTTTCTATCTCTTATTGAGCCTTAGGCTCATAGTTTGAGTTTTGTGATGTAGGTATGCATGAAGGTAATGAAGAAGATGAGCAGTCAATGGAGGATTTAGGCGTTGCAGATCTTGTGTTGGCTAGGCTAAATAGAAAAGGAAAATTGTAAATGTTTTAACTGATAAAATGTTTTGTAAACTCCAAAGCTTTAAAGAAGAAATTTTATTTATTGTATTATCAAATTTTTTTATTTATGAAAAGTCTTTCGCTACGCTATGTATATAAAAGAAAAGTGCTTTGCATCTCGATGTTTTAAGTGTATAAAAACTGGGTCGTTACAACATAAGACATATTTATTGGTTTTACCATTGCTCTCGGGATGCACATGAGTATATTGTTATGCTTTCAAACATTTTTCTAACTATGTGCATTTTTTATGACATAGTATTGAATTTTTTATATAGGAGTCCACCGTGCTATGTCCACATCTTAGGTGACTTAATTGTACTACTTTATTTTTTAGTAACTTAATTGTACTTAATTTTATTGATGTCTTATTTATATCATTATGAAGAGAAACCCAAATTGGCTAATTGGTTGTGTGGTGATTCCAATGACTTTATATGTTCTTGCTTACTTGCTATATGGATGTTTAAGGATTGCACATGGATATTCATGCAATAACATATGAAAATACTGGAATCACCACACTTCTAATTAGCCAACTCAGGTTTCTCTTGATGATGATTTAAGGCAAATGATTGGGCATTATATTTTAATGCAAGCATTATTTGCTCATTGGAAAAATTATTTTATTTAATAATATATAATAATTAATGAAAAAACAATGTTAGATCAATTTATAACTAGAAGGCTCATTACTAATCCTTGGATGTCCTCAACATTGTAGGACATCCAAGGATTCCTTGGACGTCCATGTGCTAGTCTTGGATGACCCTCAACATTGGAGGACGTTCAAGGCTAATCTTTGGACGTTTGAGTGCCAACGTTGGATGTCCTCAATGTTGGACTTCCCAGGCTGATCCTTTGATGTCCCTCCGCGTTGGAGGATGTCCAAGGTTGATCCTTGGATGTCCCTCCACATTGAAGGATGTCCAAGACTGATCCTTGAACATCCCTCAAATGTCCATGTGCCAACCTTGGACATCCCTTGGTGTGAGAGGATGTCCAAGGCTAATTTTTGGCCTTCTCTTGGACGTCCATGTGTCATTTCACAATTAGAATAACCAAATCTTAATACAAAAAAATAACAAATTGGAACAACCCATTCCTTGTCATTTTCAACAACATTTTTTTTTAAATCATGGGACAAGTTGCATTTAATACGTAGCTGAAGCAGTTCATTATACTATTCAAACCATCAAACTATTTAAAAGATACTTTGTCATTCAAATCATTTAAAGGTTATTTTACATAACATTATAAAATCCTTACTCAAAACATTATACAACACTATTAAAACAGTTTTCATAAACTAAGTGAGTCATAACCCATTGGTCAAAAACACCACGTGACATGAGTATTCGATGTAGCTACACTCCTTCAGTTGTAGTCCATGCTATCAATCTACATTTTCTTCATTATGATCATATTCCTCACCTACATCACAAGATTCATGTATAAACCTAATGTTCAGTAAGAGATAAAAACAAATATAAAAGATATGATGCTCATGTTATGCAGTATCATTAAAACATGTAGTTTCATTTTAGTTTTGCTTTTTCCTTTTCCTTTTCAGTCACATAACAATCCAGACGCTACAGATCTACAGTTCAAGAAAAAAGATACATCATCTTATTCTCTTAGGTAGAACCTTCACTCAATCCCTCTAGGGGTGAGATACTTCATCGGGTTCTCCTAACTAGAACAGTCGCTCAACCCCATCTCTCAACGCCTATTTATGTTTATTCTTTCCATTTTTAGTTTCATTGTAAACATATATGCATGTAAACATTTTCATTTTTTTGCTTGAAATCATGATGCATGACATGAGTACACATCATTCAAACCATTACTTAAAACCATTCAACACAATAAATCATTATTTTCTATAATTCCTAACACATCAAACATGTGAGAATATACAATTTATCCCATCAAATTATACTAATATCATACTATATTTAACACAAAAAACAATGTCAACAAAGCAATACAACCCTAACATCTTGTGATATAGTCCAAAAAGCCAAAAACATATATATCTCTTACCTTAGGTCCTTAATGTGGTTCCAACACTTAGAATATCTTCTTGTATGATCAATATCCATTCAATTGCATAACTTAAAGAATGCATAATTCCAAATGTACACAATCTTCACCACTATTGTGTAATTACTTAACCATTTAGTGTTCATCACATGCATATATGAAAAGAACACTTTTTTGAACTTCAATCCAAAAATGCACACATTCTAGGGTTTCCTTCCAAATATTCACCTATCTTTGATTATCCATAACTTTCTCCATATTTAACCAAATTCATTACTTCAAGAATCTTCCTCTTCCTTAAGATGTTGAAAATAACACACTCCCTTGGTTTTGCTTAACAATTCCATTAAGATAGTCAACTAATATCCAACAAACCAACTATCTGATTGTGCATATTTTCTCCATTTTCATATCTTTCTCCCATCAAAGCTTTCATAAGCTAATAGAATTCTTAAAAATCATAAAAAGAACTCTTCATACCTTTGAATTTCTGAGAGGGAGAGAGAGAGAGAGTTTCTTGAGTGCTTTCTTTGATTTTCTCCTTCAATTTCCAAGTTTCCTAAGTGTTTTACCTATTGAATCTCTTCCCTCCAACCTCAAGCCAGAGGTGTTTACAAGTCAAGACGTGGTGGTGGTGATTCACCATGTTTCCACTAATCAGGTCGTCTGAGTTAAAACTTTAAAATTTATTCACAATTAGGTCGTCTGGTCTAGACTGCATTTTTACCTTTCGATTGTCCACGGAAGAAGCTTGTTTACACATGCAGACGTCCGCCTCCATTGTGGAAGCCCGTATTTGCATTGTTTTCTAAATTATCAACAAGCCTGAACACCCATGCCAAACGCATGTTTGCACATGCAAACGTTTGCACCTGTGTTGAATAAAATTTTGATTCCAAACACATGTATATCATCCATCCATCAACCACAATATAACTCAATTCATCACAAAAATTCATTGCACAAAAAAAAAAAATCCAATCCACAATCATTATTTCCATTCACAACAACCACAAAATCATATTATTAATAAACATATTCTCTACACTATACGCACTAAGTAGACTAAGATTTTTCAGATATTATACAAATGAAGTAAAGAGACAACTAGAATAACCAACCAGAATATCAAATGTACAATTACATTATCAGATGTAAAAATTACATTATCAAATGTATAATTCCTGTAGTAGATACAAATGTACATTAACAATGATTAGTTTAAGCACTACCATCAGATTATTAAGAGTAAATTTGATACATTGAATAAAGGTAAATTGAAGACATACCACATGCAATTTTTGATGTGAAACAGGTCCTGGTACTGCTTCATTCAATGGAGGACCCATTGGCAATATCTTCTAACCTTCTGTAAGTATTGGAGTGGTTGTCTGATGATAAGAGATTAGCACAATTGTAATACATTGTTATATCTAATTCAAATAGCCTAAAGCAACGAACTAATGTTGTAACGCCTAGAAAATATATATATATATATATTATGGTACAATTTATGTCATGCTATATCAGATATCAGTTTGTGGATGTATGATTTTGATTTTTTTTGTTCTTGAATTTATGATGAATCTTTGGTGATTTCGTATTGAATGAATTGATTTTTATCATGGATGTTTTTGAATTAGAAAATTTTGGTGTATCCGTGAAAGTGTGGATATCCGGGATACTTGGTGTCGGAAGGATGGGTGACTGCAAAATATGGTTTGTCCGTAAAAAATATATGTAAATGTAGTGGATCGTGATTAGCGGATAATATGCCCGGATATCCACAGCGGAAGCATTAGTGTCCGCTGATGTAATATAATTTCCGAAATTTAAACTAGGACAAAAAATAATGGTATTTATGAATTTTGGCAATTTTGGGGATGATTTACGTATTGGATGTAATACCATGATTTAACATAATGGAATTAAGTAAAGATAATTGAAAAATTAATTGGGTGTAAATTTTGATAAATGATATTATGGAATGAATATGTTGGAAAATACATTATGTAATGGTACAATGCAATCAAAACTAAGGTAGAAATATTATTGAATTGATTTATTAAAGTGTAAAATGTTGGGGAATATATAATTGGAGTTTCGGTTGAGGCAATGGTCGAGAAGCTCAACTGAAATGCATTACAGATTATATTTTTGGCTTTCAGTCTAGGATGCGGTCGAATATCTCAGCTGAAATGCATTACAAAATACTCCCCGAATTTTCGATCGAGTCGAGGTCGAATAACTTGACTGAAATGCATTACAAATTACATTTTTGGTTTTCAGTCGACAAGCGGTTGAGGTCGTGATCGAGGATCTCGATAGAAATGCATTACAGATTGCATTTTTGACGTTTGAGTCAAAGTATCAGTCGACGGTTTGGTCGACTTACTCAACCGAAATTGCACAGTTTTGCGAAAAACAAAAACTCATTTTACTCAGCGATGTTTTGTCATTTTACCCAATTAATTAATACCAACGTTCTCCACATTTTTCTTCAGCATTACTCTGCCGACAATTTCCTCCCATTATGATACTTAGGTGGAGTGGGGTTTTTGTTTATCGTCTTCTGCTTCCCTGTCTGATGATGTCTTTGGCTGAGAGAGGATAAACGTGAGACAAAGAGGGAGTGGGAAGGGGTAGAGACAGAGAGAGAAGTGAGGGTAACATTCTTTCTGGGAGAAAAATTAGAGAGAGAGAGAGAGAGGTGTTACTCTGGAGAATTTGGGAGAGGTTCTGCTTTGGATTTTCTGAAATTCAACCATGAGCAAATTCTTCAAGAGGTGAGAATATTGGATGTTGTGGCCAGAGGAGGCCCTGCATCACGGGAAATTATTGATTTTCTTGCTGCCAATTTGTTGATTTTCTTGTTGGAATTTACTGATTGCATGCTACAAATTACTGATCTGTTGAACAAGAAGAATTCAATATTGTCGAGAATAATCAACTTTTATTGATATTTGCTGACCAATTGCTACTAACTGAGAATTGGTTGTTGCTGTTACTTGCTGAAAATTTTGTTAAATTCTAGAATTTATTCATCTATTGAAGATTACTACCTTAGATAATTTCTGGAATTTATTTGTCGATTTTGCCTTGGATAATTGCTGAAAGTTGGTCATCTGTTGCGGTTACAAATTTGATGAATATTGATCTATTTAGGAATAAAAACTACTGTGATTAATTCGTTGAATTGCTTGGATAATTGTTGTGATTTGGAGGGATTATGCTCACACAAAGTTGTTGGAATCATTTTTTGGATTTTGCCCTAAATACTTACTGTCAAACTGTTATAATAATGCTGAGAAAAGAAATTTAAAATGGACAATAACGAAGAGAAATGGGACATTGGTTGTGAAAAACTCTCTGCATTTTATTCTCTAATTTTGTGAGTTGTGTATCGATTAATTAAATCACCCTCTATTAAATAGCATACAAATTTCCCATGTTAACTAGCCTATAAACTATTGTATATTAATTAGCATACAATTACCTCTGTTGAATTGTTAATTGCTCTCCATTAAGAAATGTTAATTTAATCTGATAGTTCTCTTGATTGCTCTTCATAAATTGTAAAGGCATAGAAATTGATTATTTTGGCTAAGTTTGAACCGTCATATCATTGCTTTAATATTTTTTCTGAAATATTCTGTGGACTGTTATGGACTGTTATGGACTATTATGGACTGTGGTGGACTGTTATGGACTGGATATGATATGGCATTCATGCATCATGATAGAATTTATAAAAATGTGGCATATGCACGGCATGATAAATTAAATGAACGAATAAACGTAAATGGTCGTGTGAGGATTCGGGAGATAGGGTGATGGTGCTTGGTGGTGACACCCCTGATGGAAACCTCCACTCACGTAGGGATAGAGTCGGTTAAGCTAGAAGACCAGCAGATGTATCCCTTCTCTTGTTTTAGAAATCCTCAATGTTTGAAAAGACAGAGATTGGTGACGGTTCTGGTGACACTCCTAATGGAAACCTCCACCCATGTAGGGATGGAGTCGGTTAAGCCACACAAACCAACAGATGTATCCTTTCTCTGGTAACGAAATGTAAAGGCGAAAAAGATAGCTTCTTTCTGGAGACAGAGTGCATAAGCATGCATGACCATATGCATAACATTCTATTTCTTGTTGAGCTTTATGCTCATTGTTTTACCCATGATGCAGGTGACTGTAATGAGATCAGTGTTACTGGTGTAGAGGAGTAGGCATTACCTGTTGAGCTCTTAGGTTATCAGCCGGGTTCGACCTAAGGGTTATGGCTCACAGAAATTATCACCAATTGTTTTCAATAATTAATTGTGGTTTTAATTCCAGTAATGTTTTACAAACAATGGAACGTTAAAACTATACTTTTAATTATTCCGCTTAATTCTCTTATTTGCTTTAGTAACACACGTTTTAAGGATATTAAAAAGAAAATTTTTTTAGCTAAAAATGGAATCAATAAAAAGGTTTAATAACACGGGGCGTTACATGTAAGGTGGAATCCACGTAATGAGTTTTCTCTGCGAATATATATGTAAGCATGGCAGCTTATAATTGGCAGACAATAAGAGCAGATATCCACAACAGAAGTGTTGGCCTCCGTGGAAGAATAAGTGTCCATGGGTATTTGATTGTAGTCATGTGATGATGTGTATGCGGAAGTGTTGGTATCCGCAAAAGTGTGGGTGTCTACGAAAGTGTGGGTGATCACGAATACTTGGTTTCGGAAGCAAAAGTGGCCGCAGAAGAGTGGGTGTTCGCAAATATTATGTGTGAAGTGGATATCTGCAGTTGACATGTATCTTTCCGCAAATATGTGAACATCCAAGGTTTAAGTTCTTCTCAGAAGTGGACATCCGGACTTTTATTTTATCTTGTGAAATGCTCATGCAGACATTTGGGAAATGAGTGTGACACAGATATCCACAATGAAGACATAGATTTCCGCAGTAGACATGCTAACGACGGGGAAGTTGAAAAGTTGTCAACTTTTAATAATGAGATGACATAATTTTATGGAATGACTAAACATTTTCTTTACTGATTTGAATGAGATTGTAACATCCCGTAACCTTTTCCATATAAAATTTTTCTTTTTTTTTAAAACCATTGCGTAGTAGAAAAACTAGAGTAACATACAGCGGAAATCCCAATTGTATAAAACTCAGAGTAAACATACAGCGGAAATCCCAATCGTATAAAACTTAGAGTAAACATACAGCGGAAGTCTTTTACATTTAAATACCACAAACTAATTTATTTAACTAAACACATTAACTTAAAACACAAGTAAAACCTTTATTTGAAATCATAAAACACTTAAAAGCCTTTAAAACATTTAAATACATTTATTTCATTTCTGTGAGCCATAATCCAAGGTCAATGTCGCCAATAAGACAAACACCCACGAAGCAATACTCTATTAGCTACGTCCTTTAATAGCTTTCATCTGCTCCTTACCTACATCAACAGGACCTAACTATGAGTCTAACGCTCAGTACGTAGTATAAACGTAAAACATTAAATTCAAATACAATTTATATAACATCGTATACTGTTTTCTGTTTTATTTCTCTGTTACTATTCATGTCTTTATCGTTATTTCATCTGTTTATGTGTTGGGAGCATCCAACCGGATCATACAAACATTTGTTTACTGTTTCTTTCTTTTACTGTTATTCCATCTGCTTATGTGTCAAATGTATCAAACCGATCCACACAAACATCCGGTTACTGTTTTTGTCTTTTACTGTTTATATGTCAGGCGTATCAAACCAGACCCTACCAACATCTGTGCCGGGCGTAACTAACCATACCACAGTTGGTTTACTTATCTTTGGTTTCTGTGCCAGGCGTAACAAATTGGTCCATAGCTGTTTACTTATCTTTGGTTTTTGTGCTGGGCGTAACAAATTGGTCCACAACTATTTACTTATCTTTGGTTTCTGTGTTGGCGTAACTAACTGGTCCACAAAAACAACTATTTACGTTCATATCATTTTCGTATACTTTGATTTCTATGCCGGGTGTAACTAACTAGATCATAACTATTTACGTATATTCTATTTTCGTGTACTTTAAGATTCCAAGTCTTAACGTTGTCGTGCACATACAATTCTATCTAATGTGTTCCTTGATTGTATCCTTAAAACGTGATCTGTCCTAACTAAGGAACTAAACTAAAATCTATAAACATATAATTCATAACAATCAATATCACAAATAGTAAACACCTCCTAATTCCCATGATGTAGGCTCTTTTGGACAAAACACATGAAGTACCACGTACCAGAAGTCCTTAGCTTTAATGGTTTAACACTTTAAGATTTTTCACAAAAACCTAGTTATTAACAACATGAGATAATCAATAAAGATTCCCCAATAACAACCCCAACTACTAGCAGTTTATTGTCTAACATATCTCCTTAATTCAACTTAACAATCTACTCCAACAAGGTATAGCTTACAATATGTCCAACAATGACAAATCCTTACTCCAATAATTACCTTCTCCAAAATCCCACAATCACAATTCCAATTTAATAATCACTTCATCCAACAATCTCAAATTCACAGCTCAACAGTTTATGTGATAATAAAAAACTAAAGAACACATACCTCAAGAAGCACAACTTCACAAACTTCAGAACCCTCACATCTTTCTCTCACTGTACTCAGACTCCTTTTCAGACTCGCAAATTTCACTTCTCTGAAAACTTACAGCATCACTTTTCCTCAACCCTTCACTCTCATTCTTTTCTAAATCTCCAGAATTTCAAAGAACTTTTCACAAAATTAGCAGAGGTTTCCCACTCTTCCTTCTCTGTGAAACTTCACACCCTTCACCCTCTATTTATAGGTTGCAAAATTTGACCCATCATTAACTCTCTGAAGACAAAAGCCAAAGGACTTACAGTCCATCAATGCCCATTAATGTGAAGACAGAAAGCCAAAGGATTTGTAGTCCATCAATGCCCATTAATGTGAAGACGGAAAGCCAAATGACTTGCAGTCCATCAATGCCAATTAATGTGAAGATGGAAGACCAAAGGACTTGTAGTCCATCAATGCCCATTAATGTGAAGAAGGAAGGCCAAAGGACTTGCAGTACATCAATGCCCAATGTGAAGACGGAAGGCCAAAGGACTTGCAACCCTTCGATGTCCAACAACTCTTCGACTTCCAAACGTTACGAAACTCTTCATCGTCTAACAACTCTTCAACTTCCACAAGTTACAGACAACGAAACCCTTCAGATTATCCATCATAAATTGTTGGAGGTCAATCACGTTGGTCAATCATCCCATGCCAAACGACCGCCACAAACAGCTGCCACATTTTCCTTCAGAAAACTCCAAATATATCACCAATCGATTGACGCCGGTCGATCGACACCTCGTCGATCGACCGCTCTGATCGACCACCGATTCCAAATTCTTATTTTTGTTTAATTCTCCAATTATTCATATATATTCACTCTCTATATATATACACATTACCCTTAATAATCCATAAATCACTTTTGCAAATTACCCAAACCTCGTCATATACCAAATGTCTCACCATTGTTTCTTCACATTATTCCTCACTAAATCTAATATGTCCTAAAACAGTATAAATCTTATACCTTTAACTTTATTATTAACTAGCTCTCAATCTTTACAATATCCAAATACGTCCAAATATATTTTCTCTTACTATTTCCACTGACTATCAAACTAATTGATATCATTTAATCTCACTCCAATACCATCAAACAGTTCTTCAATTAACCTCAATCCTTCCCTTAATTTAACTACGAACATAACGGGGTATCATAATTCACTTATTCCAAATGCATTTCTCTTAACAAATATTTTTACTTGTCAAACTCAGCTCCTATCATCCCAAAATTATCACCTAAGCTATGCCTTTAGCTCAACGAAAATTCAGGATATTACAGAGATACTCGGCTGGAAGTTTGACACCTTAGCTTAACCAATAACTCATGTTTAATGAAATTATATCTAATTGATATGAAGTTTGACGGAAAAATATAATATAAGTAGCCATTTTTCATGTACTCTTAAAAAGTTTGAAGAAGGAAAAACTAAGTAAAAACTGTGACAGTGTGCTAAGGGTTCTAGATAAGAAATGTTTGTATGTATTTGACCTTTTGGCTTACATCACAAGGTGCTAGAGTCTATGACACACACACACACGCGCACACACAGGTTGTTGGTATGTTATTAAATTGATTGCTATGTTTGTGCCATACATGAGGATAGCATCAATTCTGTACACACATTGGTTGTTGGTATATTATTAAATTGAATGCTATGTTGTGTCATACATGAGGATAATATTGATTCTATATTAGCATTTATTGACTATTTATGTTGCATTTTCTTCAACAGATTTTGAGAACTATGAAATGATCAGCATTAGCATGAACACGAGCATACATCACGCATCATGAAAAATGTTTTCTAAGAAAGGACAGAAAATAATTTCTATTCATATGTTTTCATACAGAATGTGTAATTAATGTATGTAAATAGTTATTGTAAGGTGGGGTTCAAGTTGATTATCTCACATGAAGTGGACCAAATGGTGTCACTCTTTCCTAAACTGAATTACCCCTAATGACTGGACTATTAAATGAAAGAAAGAAAGAAAGAAAAACTAAGAAGAAAATCTTTTATCAAAAGTTACATATCATGTTCATATCATTTAACATTGCTTATTGAGCATTAGGCTCATAAGTGAATCTTATGGTGTAAGTGAAGAAAAAAATGCTGGTAAGGATCATACATGTTGATTTGATAAGAAGATGAATTGTCAAGAAGTCATATTGATGTGCCACAAATTCCCTTTATTCCCAATCGAGTACAGAGATTCTCTAATAATATTTTTAGTGTTTATTTTGTAGGTGTTCAAAGGGGAAAGAGGATGAATTACATTAATCAAGCATCTAGATATATCATGGTGTTATTCAAGATAAAGTATAAGTGGAAATCAAGTACAATATTAAGAGACTTATGACGACATGCAAAATCAGTGATCGGATTATTTGGCAGATTTGACAACCTTAATTATTTTATATCAAAAAGCATTCTTAATAAAGATTGTAGCTGACATCTCAAGATTTCCTAAATGGGGTTTTTCGTTAAATTTGAAGTTTGTTTACTATGCCAAAAGGTCTCCAAACAGAGAGCTACATTTCAACCAAAGAAGCTCATTCTTTCTTACTCGGAATTGCATGGGCCACAAGGAGTTCTTACAAGATCTCAATCAAAGAGATTTTTAAATTATTATGCGGTTTGTTATTTTTCAGATTCAAAGATACAAGATGAGTAAGAAAACACACATAATGAAGTGGATCAAGAAATACCAAAACATGTGCTTACTTGGCAAATTAAAGAGGAATCTACCAAGGAGGACGAATGCTGCAGATATGCACCATGATGCTATGGATTTGAATTCATTCAAATCTTTGAGTGAAGTTAAAATTTAATAAAGTCTTTAGTTAGTTCGTTTTTAAATTATTTTTAAGTTTTTATAGATCTTTTTAAATTTAAGTTAGTTTAAATTTTTAATAGATAGATTATAGGATTTGGTTAGGGATCTGCATAAACCGAACCCTATCTTAGTATATTTGTTTTTATTTTATTTTGGGCTATTTATACCCCACCAAGACTTAATGAAAGTTAGTTTTTGAGGAATTAAAACCTCTTTTAGTCATGGCTAACCTAACTTTCTCTCGGATTATTCTTAATTCTTTTGATTGTGAAACCTGAAAATTTGAGTGTCATGGTTATTACTTGAACTTTGTCTTTTCATGCAATCTTTTAGCCATTTTCTATTGGTGAATTTCATCTATAAGATTGTACATAAACTCTCCTTACTTGTTGGTGTGAGTTTCCTTTTCGTTAAACAAGAGAAAATTCTTTGGTGGAACAAAAATGTTGTAACTTTAGCAACCTTTTCCCAAGCCCACTATCGCACTTGCATTCTGTTCCACATCATTTGGTATCATAGCGTTCTAGAGCTACCTGCTACACGTCACATATCCATGGAGAAAGCTTGAGCTGTTAACACAAACTTGACCCATGTGTTATGGCACGCTAAAATATATGTAATTATAATGTAGTTGAAGTTTTGTTCTATACAACATATGTGTATAAGAAGTTGTGATAAAGTATGTTTTCTTTATGATCATGTTATATGCATGTTATGAAGGGAATTCATATTTAAAATTAGAAAACATGTTATAACATGATGTTTTGAAAAGAAAAAGTCTTATACTACGTAAATTGTTTTAAACATGTTTTTATCACAGTTTTAAGAAATTTTTAAAAAGATAAAATATTCATGCATAAATAATAATAACGTCAGAGTTGGGGTGTGACAAATTCATAGATGGAAAATACATGTAAACAAAAAGACTTACAAGTGTCTGTCCGATTCGGCGTGGGAAGATGGAGAAGCTACTAGAAGTGCTGTTGGATAATCCATACACCTCATCAGTTCATCAATGAGAAGCTGTTAAATGGCATGAAGCTCTTCAATTTTCTTGATCAGAAATTCAATTCTCCTGCACATTGCTTCCATTCGCTCGTCCATTCCACAATTCAGTTCCACCTCTCTCCAGCCATCGACATGGAGTGAGAGGATTGAGCAGGGGGCTGAACAGTATCATCCTTCACCTCTACATGATTTGAGAATGGTGTTGCCGACGTCGATGGAGGTTGTGCAGCCAACGTTGAAGGAGGCTTAGCAACCGATGTGGATGGAGGTTGTGCGCCATTGAATACCCACTATTCTCCGACTTTGGTCATCCTCTTCCGAGCCAAGATCACTTGATTGTAGACATCAAGTGTCTTTTCATTGATTATTGGCTCGTTGGGAGGGAGTGACAGCCCACTACTATTAATAATTGTCTGAATGACCTAATTATAGGGAAGTTCTTCCTTGGACTTTTTAGGACGTCCTACATGAGATTCATTATTACATATCTAAGGTTGAATCTCTTCTCATTGTATAGCTTCTCTATCTCATAGAGATTTTATACAGCTAACATGGTCTTAGTGTTCATCACAAGGTAGAATTGTGCGGGTTATCATGTGATGGATGAATGTAGCTTTGACATTTAAGTCCTTTGATTTGAGTTGATAAAAAGTACAATGTTAGGATTATGGTACAATTGTTGCAGTAATATTTATTTAATGAATTTTGAATTATTAAATACATAAAAATACTTCTCGACCGTTCATTTGTCATAGTTGAAAATTTAGTTGTTAAAAAAATTAATTTAAAATTTGATTAGTCATTGAGAGTTTTTTTATTACTCTAATAATAATAATAATAATAATAATAATAATAATAATAATAATGCCTTTTCCACTCGGCTCTTGTAATCTGCACGGCGAGTATGACTTAATTATCGCCGCTGTATTCTGTTTTTCCTCGTCTCCCTGCCATTCCATCATCGCCGATCTGTTTCTTCTATCTCTCCGTTTTCCGACCATTTCCAGCAATCTCTTCCCACTGTTGAATTCTAATCAGTTGTCAAGAAATTCAGATCCCTTTCTTCCCAGCTCTCCGTCTCTCTCCGTCTCTCTGTCTTTCTCTGAGGTAATGCTTCGCTTTATAGTTTTCAGGTATGACTCAAATTTCTCCATTTAGCATGCATCTTTAGTTTCGACTACATTACTGTTATCACTGTCCTATGATTCATCTCCTGTTGAAGAATTTGTTGCGGAGTTTACTGGTTTACTGGATTACTAAATTGTAACTATCCCTTCTAGTAGTCTCCAATGTGAAATCATTTTTTCTGTAGCTTAATTACAGTAACTTTCTTACTTAATTCGTTAAAATAATGCAATTTTTTCGTTTTCTTATTAATGACCTGTTCAAAAGTTTCTTAGTACCCGTTAAGATAAGTTACTACCTGCTAACATAAGTTGCTAGTATTTAACTTAAGGGTAATTCCCTAATTTTTTTATTTGAAATTTTACAATTTTAGTCGATTTCCATCTTAATGACCTGTTTAATCTTTGATTTTTAAGGGACTGTACAATCAGGGCCAAGGTTATTATTACTTGAGCTAACCATTGGACTTTAGGAAACAAGTATGAGAGGTGTGAAAACTTGCCAGACGATCTACTTGATTTGGTGATTATATGGGGAAATATATGAATGGGACTATGAAACGTGAGCCCATGATCTTATTGGCACTCACATTTTGAATAGTTCTTTTTAACAGCTCAAAAGTAGTTTTGACTCCATGTTAGCTTCAAGTTGTTATAACTACGAGATGTTAGATTGAAGTTATTCTTGCAAATCCTACGATATTTTACAGATGGAAATTTCAGATTCTAGGGGCTTATACATTATGCTTCTCTGAAATTAACCCACCTTGAGTTGAACCTCTTGCGTATCTGTTTAAGAAATTGTACCTCTTTTGATTAGAGTTTTTTCATTTACTCACTTCTCTTTCACTTTCATATCGTCCATGCAAGTATGTTTGATAACATGTTTTGGGGAGTTAGAAATATTATGCGTAGAAGACTAGATTTGTTCTTTGTTGTCTATGTTCATCTGATTTGCATTTACAATGAACTATAGTGTGTTGAAAATCAAGAATCACAATCATTTACTTGTATGAAAACACCATCTTTTTATACACTTCAGTATTTCTTTTTTCACAATTATATTTTTCTTTGTTTTATGTTGTGCCTCTCTTATTCTGCTTGTCCAATTCATGGTTTTGGGAGCATGAATCTATCTTGATAGTATCTTAACTGCATTCTGTCAAAACATTTTCCAAAATATTTTCTCATCATTTAAGGTGATGGTCCGAGGAAGAGATGCGTGTTGGGAACACTGTGTTCTCGTTGATGCAACAAAACAAAAGGTTAGATGTAATTATTGTCAAAGAGAATTCAGTGGTGGAGTGTACAGGATGAAATTCCACTTGGCTCAAATAAAAAACAAAGACATCGTCCCATGTTCTGAGGTCCCAATTGACGTGAGGGGCCAAATTTTAAGTATATTAAGTTCTCCTAAGAAACAGAAAAATACCAAGAGGGTGAAGATAGATACAGCAATTGTTGCCAATGGTCAGCAAAATAGCTCTTCTGCAAGTGGTGACTCCCAGCCCAACCATGGATCAAGTGGACAAAAAGGAAGCACTTCCCCTTCCTTGTTGGTTCCTCGCCCTTCTCCAAGTGCGCAACCAGCAGTGGATGATGGTCAACTCCAGAAGCAGGACCATGCCGACAAAAAAGTGGCCATGTTTTTCTTCCAAAATTCAGTCCCTTTAAATGCTGCTAAATCCCCGTTCTATCAAGAAATGGTGAACGCCATTGCTGACTGTGGAGTTGGATACAAAGCCCCAAGTTATGAAAAATTGAGATCATCTCTTGTGGATAGAGTTAAAGGCGATATAGATGAGTCTTGTAAGAAATATCGAGCCGAATGGAAAGAAACAGGTTGCACAATCTTGTGCGAAAACTGGTCCGATGGTAAAACAAAATCATTTGTAGTAGTTTCAGTAACATGTCTGAAGGGTGCGCTCTTTTTAAAATCAGTTGATGTGACAGGGCATGATAAGGATGCCAATTATTTGTTCGAATTGCTTGAGAATATTGTGCTAGACATTGGATTGGAAAATGTTGTTCAAGTTATAACTAATACGACTGAAAGTTTTGTCTATGCAGGAACACTTCTTATGGCCAAATATAACTCGGTATTTTGGTCTCCTTGTGCTTCTTACTGCATTGATAAGATGTTGGAGGATATCGGCAGACAGGAATGGGTCAGAACGATACTAGAGGAGGCAAAGAACATTAGTCGATATATATATAGTCATGCATGGACATTAAATTTAATGAGAAAGTTTACTGGCGGAATGGAGTTGACGAGGCCCAGAATTACAAGATTTGTTACTAATTTTCTCTCCTTGAGGTCTATTGTTCTTCAGGAGGGTAATCTAAAGCACATGTTCTCTCATTCTGAGTGGTCATCGTCAATTTACAGTAGAAACTCCGATGCTCAAGCTATTAAGTCCTTGGTATATATGGAGAGATTTTGGAAGTGTGCGCGCGAGGCTGTCAGCATTTCTGAACCACTGATTAAAATACTGAGAATAGTTGATGGAGACATGCCTGATATGGGATATATTTATGATGGTATAGAGAAGGCAAAGAATAAAATCAAGGTATATTACAAGGGTATTGAGGAGAATTATATGCCAATTTGGGATATAATAGATCAAAGATGGAGTGTGCAGCTTGGCTCATCGTTGCATGCAGCTGCTGCATTTCTTAACCCATCTATTTTCTATGGTTCTGATATTAAGACTGATTTGAGGGTGAGAAATGGATTTCAAGAAACCATATCAAAGATGGTTGCCACAGATAAAGATAAAATAGAAATTGCCAAAGAACACGTTATTTATATTAATGGACAAGGAGCTCTAGGAACGGATTTTTCCATCATGGGGAGGACATTGAATGCCCCAGGTACTTGCTCTTTTTTTATTCTGTCTTCTACTTTTGACATAATGTACTCAATTGATCTTGAAGTTGGTTGTTTAGATCTTTAACTCAGCTGAAAAGTTTTCTTCTTTATTAAATTGATTTAATCTATACTATTAAATTGGAAATTAGCTTGTATTAATAAAAAATAGATTGAAGAAAATTAACTTTATTGCCTTTTTCAAAAGTCCCTATGCTCTATTATTACACAAACTTCCTGTTCCAATCCTTTGCACAGCTTGACAAAGGAATAATTCCTCCAGTTTTTGTATTGATTTGTAGGATTTTTTTTAGGATGCACATGCAAAAAAAAAATAAAAAACTTGAGCATATGTCATGCAAATGATATATTAGACACTTTCGACCTTTGTTATAATTTGTAAACTTTTGGCCTTTCTTTCTTCGTGCAAAGTTCTTGATACTCTGCTAATTGGCATAGCTCTAGATTTTAATTTTAATCCGTGTTTTCATTTTGCTATTTTTACTTTTGGTTCAGACAAAATTAGGGTTAAGTTCTTGACACAATTTCTATTTTTATGTTCAGATTTTCTTTCTGAAAAGCTATATCTAAATGAGATCATGCATTGTTAGGTGATTGGTGGGCAGGATATGGATATGAAATCCCAACTCTCCAAAGGGCTGCAATAAGAATACTACGCCAACCATGTAGTTCCCATTGGTGCAGATGGAACTGGAGCACATTTGAGAGAATTCATTCCAAGAAACTCAACAGACTGGAAATGGAGAAGATGAATGACTTGCTTTTTGTTCACTGCAATCTTTGGCTACAAGCCATTTGTCAGAGAAAAGATGGAAAGTTTAAGCCTGTCATCTTCGAAGAAATAGATTTGAATTCTGATTGGCCAACTGAGGTTGACTCTTCTGCTCCTCTTCTAGATGGTTCATGGTTTGGTAATTTGCCTTTCGAATCCTCTGGTAGCTCTTGATATGCTGAGGAAGTTGAATTGAAGAAGAAAACAAATATTTGCTGTGTGTAATAATTTTAATAATATTGTATGTCAATAAAATTGTCTTCATCCATTTAAAAAGAATCAATTTTGTAGAGATTTATTATAATTGGAGATGTTTTGGAAACACTTTTTAAATGTTTTCCTAAAGATTTTGCTTATTTTTTAGATTTATTCTCCATAAAAGATTTATAATAGTTTTCTATTTCAAAAAAGTCAATTTGTTTATTAAATACCATCCAAACAAGACCACTCATGGGTTCTGCTTGGTGTTTCAATGGACTTCTGCAGCTCAATCAAGCTACGAAACAGGTCAGTTTTCTTATTCCCTCTTAGTATCTTGCACCAATAACAATGTTTTTTTCCCCCCATTAACTCTACAACTCACTAGTTTGAAAATCTGCTCTCCATTTCTGCAGCCCTGTTTGATGAACTGGACTATGTTGCAAAATCATCTATGGTGCTTCGAGCTAATAACTATCGAGTTTGGTAACTTACATGTCTAAACTTCCTTCTCCTCCGCTTCCATGCTCGATGTCTTCCCCCTGCCATAAGTCAATTTGATCGGTGGCTTATCATGTCCTCGGGGCCAAAGACCAACCTTATCCTTAAGGTGGGAATTTTTAATTGCTTATTAATTTCCTTTAATTTCCCCCGAGTGGCTTCATATGCGGGGCCATCCTTCCATTTGATTAACACCAACATATCATTAAGCTGATCTCTTTATCCCCTCTAATTTCTAACACCGCTTCCGATTGAATTCCAATTTCTCACTTCTCCATTAACTGAGTAGGTAGTTCAGCTACTTGTTGTACAGTTCCTTTCACAGTTTAAGCCATGAAACATGGAACATCAGATGTATTGTCGATGTCTCCAGTAGCTAGAGCTTGTAAGCTACTACTCCAATCTTCCCAAAGATTTTAAACTGTCTATAAAATCTTGGGGACAAATTTTCATTTGTCTTTTCTCCATTGATCTCTGCCTGTAAGATTTAATGATGTGCCATGTATTCCCTCCACTCACAATTGAGCATGGAGATTCTCTAACAATATTTTTAGTGCTCATTCTATAGGTGATCAAGGGAAAGAATATGTTCAACTATTCATTGTCTTTCATTTAGCAGATATATGTATCATGAAGATGTTTGAAGTAAAGTATAATTGGAAAATCAAGTACAAGTTTAGAAATTTTATTAGATATTCCAAAATTGTTTGGGATCTGACTTTCGAAAAGTATTTGGTGTATTTGACAGTCTTAACAATCTCATATCAAAGAGTTTACTTCATAAAGATTGTAGCTGACATTTCAAACTTTCCAGAATTTGAAGTTTGTTTGATATGTCAAAAGATCCCTGAACAGAGAGTTTTCTTTCTGCCAAAGAAGTTCATTCTGTCTTACTTGGAATTAAATTCTAAATCCATTTGAAGATGGACATAAAAGATTAACCAATTGGACCGCTGCAATAATCAAGACTTAGTAATTTATTTATGGTTTATTTTATATATGTTATAATTAAGTTTAATAGTCAAGTGTTGGTGTCACTCAGTTAGGGCATGTCTAGCCGAGTATGTGTCTTCGAATGATTGTTTCATAACTTTTTCATTGTGAACTTTAAACCCTAATTTTGGAATAGCTATTTAAACTCTCCTTAGGGCTTTTTCTTTTTAGTTTTGATAGATTAAATTACAGAGCTTTTCAATCTGTTCTCTTTGTTCTTCATGAGCAAAAAGCCACAAAATCATTTGGTTGTTCTCAATTGACGAATTGTGTTTCTGATTTCTAATTCTTCATGAGAGTTGGATTATTCATCGTTTTACTATAGCTCCATCGCTTCCTTTGTGAAGTGAAATTATCGTGGAATTGTTGAATTTCACAAATTATCAAGTTAGAGAGCTTTCCTCAGTTAGAGATTGCCTTAAAGTAGAAAGTTGTAGACTTTAACGACTTTCTAACTAACTTGCTTATTCATACTTTGGTTTGTCTCTTTGTTTGAGTTCATGGAGTTAATTTTTGAGAGTTTGGAATAGTTCTATTTGTTGTGAAGAGATCCTTGTGAATTCCAAGATAAAAGATTTAGTTTGAAAGTTTTGAATTCTTCCCAAAAAAGTTGTGAAACGCAGTTCTGCAGATGTAGGGAGCCCTCGTCTGGTTGACCACTCATTTAATAGATTTGTTGTATGCCTTTTCGGGTCAATTGCTAATTCACTTTCGGTCAACCACAATTCGTCCAAAAGTGATTATTTTGACACTATATGTTATTCGGTTAACCGCTCTTCAGCCGCTGGTCAACACGCATTTCCAAAACTCACCCAAGCCGTCATTTGGTATCAGAGCCTATTTCAACCATATTAGCCCTTGATTTATTTGTGTTATTGAATCTAACATGATGAATAGATGTAGTTCCATTATCTCTCAAAAATGACTCTCAACCTCCATTGATAGAATCCAAGGTTAGTACTCAAAATAAACTTGATGAGTTGAGAGTTTCTCTCTCTCAAATCACACAACAGCTCCAAACACTCACAAAATCATAGTGTTAGGGCTATAAGTAGAGGAAATCAAAGATGTAGAGGTAACGCTATGGATTCCATTGAAGAAGAAAGATTGAAGATTTCTATTCCATCTTTTAGAGGAGCCAATTGGTAGGATGAATACATTGAATGAGAAGAAGAGATTGACAAGATTTTTGAAAGTTGCCATTTTTGAAACAAGAACAAAGTTGAACTTGCTACATCAAGACTCATGGAACAAGCATCTTTGTGGTGGGGAAACCTTAATATTGAGAGAAGAAGAGATGGAGAAGAAGCCATAAACACATGAGACATGATGAAAAGATTCATGAGAAGAAGGTATGCTTCAAGTTATTTCAAATCAACTATGTCTTTACCTCCATATACTTATTATGAAAAGCTTAAGTCAACTAAAAGATCAAGTATTATACTACAAAGGAGATGGAGTCATAAAAAAAAAAGTTGAATTCGAATGATGTCCATACTAGATGCTCCAAGTTTTTCATTTGTTTTGAACATGCTAATACACTTTTTCCAAAACAAAACGTAGAAGACATGGAGACTACTTCAAATGCCATGTCAAATGAAGAGTTAGATCAAGAACAACCCTTGATGGAAGAGAAGCAATTTGAAGAAGAGATTATATTTCCCATGAAGGGGCACTATTTATAATGGAGTTGGTGATGTGCCATAGATTGCTTCTATTCACAATCAAGCATGAAGATTCCCTAATGATTTTTATTGTGTTTATTTTGAAGAGGTTCAAGGGAGAAAGAGAATGAATTACATTAATCCAACATTCAAATATATTATGGTATTCTTCAAGATGAAACATAAGTTGAAAATCAAACACAAGATTGAGAGATTTGTGGTCAAATGTAAAATTTGGGATCTAACCTTTGAAGCCTATTTAGCAGTTTTGACAACCTTAAATATTTTATATCAAAACGTTTTCTACATAAAAATTGTAGCTGACATCTCAAGCTTCCCAAAATGGTTTGATACATTAAAATTGGAGTTTGCTATGTCAAAAGTCTGTGAACAAAGAACTACATTTCTATTTAAGAGGTCTGATTTCACTTACCTGGATTAGAGGCCCAAATCAATATGAAGACCAACTTATGATGTAACCCAAGGGATTTTTACAAGGCCTAATTCAATGAAACTTTCAAAGTATTATTTGGTTTATTATTTTTCAGATTCAAAGAATCAAGATGAAAGCACACCTAATAAAGTGGATCAAGAGATGCCAACACATGTACTTACTTAGCAATTGATGAGTAATCCATCAAAGAGGAGAAAGGGCAACAAATTTGAATTCATTCAAATTGAGTGAAGTTTAAATTCATGTAAATCTTTAGTCAGATGATTTTTAAGTTCTTTTAATGTTTTCTTAGATAGTTTAAATTCAAGTTATTTAAAATTTCAAATAAATAGATAAAGGTTGGTTAGGGTTAACTATAAATCAATCTTTTCCTAGTAGAATTGTTTTCAAGGAGGGTTATTATACCCCACCAAAACTCATTAGAAGTTTTCAGTTTTTGAAGAATAAAAATCCCTTTTTAGTCGTGACTAATTTCTCTCTTTCTCTTAGATTGTTGATAATCCTAGGATTGAAAAACTAAAGTCAAAGTGTTGTGAGAATTACATGATCTTTGGATTCTAGCAATTCTTCTAGGCAATTTCGATTGGTGAAAAAATTCGAAGATTGCAATCAAATTCACTATTTTTGTTGGTGAGAATTCTATTCTTGATTCCTCAAGGAGAAGTTTTTTGGAGGAATAGAAAAATTGTAAAAGGAGCAATTTTTCCTCGAGCTAAACGGTTGACCGACTTGCCCACATTGATCGACCAATGTTCAACCAATGTCAACGATAATTCAAGAATTTCCTTTGGATGATCGAATGCCCCACCATTCCTTGATTGACCACCGCTTATTTTGTTTGCTTCTGTAAAGAATTGTCAAGACGGTGATTGACCGCGAGTTTGATCGCCATTTCTACAAATTACACTCTCGACCAGGATTTTCAAGATTGTGATTGACCACAAGCTCGACCTCCATTTCTACAGATTGGCCTCTCGGTCTTCTAACTTCATCCAAGGATTCTGTTCTCACATCAATTGGTATCTATGGAGTATCAAAAGGTTGAGGAAGACTGTTTAGAAGAAAAAATCTCATAAGATGACCATAAAGAGAGTGCAGATAATTTGTTGACAGCAACTAAAGTAAAAAAAATTTAAGTATGATGAGCTATTTTATTGTCAAGAAGAACCTCTCCATGTGATGCTACAAAGGTCTCTAACTCTACAAACTCGAGAGAAAGAATGTCAAAAGGAGCAAAATATTGATAGCCAATGTTTGATCAAGGACAAAGTTTGTTCTATGATTATTGATGATGGAAGATGTGATTTTATGGATTAGATGGTTATGGTTAAGAAGATATGCTTGGAAACTATGTTACAACCAACTCATTATATCGTAAAATGCAAGAATGGAGAGACAAGCAAAAAAGCCGATGCTATCTTAGGGAGGTATATACCATTAAATAAATTGATTACTTGACTTTTTAGAATTGGATGACTTAAATGTTTTAATGTTACTGGTACAAACTTTGTATTATGGAATGGAAAGTTGGATGATGTGGTTGTGGATAGTCTCTATAATTATGATGGAAGTTCATTCGTGATTAACAACTTTTGCTTGCCAAGTTTTGGAGTTAGAGAGCTTTTGAATTAGGAGTTTCTTAGTGATGATGTAACACATCGACTTTTTAAGTTGGATAATTATCAGGGTATTACTAGGGACATTCTAGAGTGTTAAGTCTAAGGGTATTTCTGTTATGTTTTCCTCGTGTACGCGATATAATTAAAGGATGGGGTACGTAAGACATTACGTTGCGTATTTATACGTATCATTTTATGACGTGTATTTATGGAAAAATATTAAGGGATAGGAGTTAAGTGAGAAAATGTGAAGAAAGGCTGTCCATGGCATTTTCGGACACCTGAGGACGACACTGCGGACGCATTATGTCATCTGCAAGTGCAATGCGTAGCATTCCTGACGCTTGAGATGCATCAAGGACGAGGATTTTTGTCCTAAAGTGTCTGGAAGTCTATTTGGACGCCTGAGGACTACCTTGCGGACGAGAAGTGTTGTCCGCAAGAGCATTGCACGTCACCCTTAGCCTGGGGACGACTCGGGACGACAATTCTCATCCTAACTTCACTTGAGTTGAGGACGCGATCCTGGACGATGCGGATGCAAGATGATTCGTCTGCATTGAATCTGTTCTAAACCTGGACAATTTCGGACGAGTCTGGATTATTGCGGACGAGGAGTAGTCTCGTCCGAATTGAATCTGTCCAATTCTTGGACACCTTTGGACCATACATGCAGACGCCAAATGGCATCCAAATGCCAAATCAGACGATATGGACGAGAATGGGGACACCATTTCTAGTTCGAGGCCATAATTTGGCCCAAAGAATTTGGTCTTGTGGACGATGCAGCCAATACCAGTACCTCCGCACTCGTCTAAATCATAGCAAATTTGCTACAGAATTGATTTAAAATCAAAAGAAATCGACGCCTAACCAATGAAGTCACAGCTCCTAAACACTGAATCGCACCCCCACGATCTCGACCTGCAGGATTGTCGCCTGCATCCCCTATCCAACCAACCTCCTCTGCCCTACAGCCAGGAATTTGTCACCTCTCCAGGTAGTATCTCTCTCCCCTCTCTCATTCAGTCTTCAGCCTTCCTCTCCCCATTTCCTGCGTGAAATCTAGAGAGTGTGAGGGAGTGACCGAGAGGAGAGAGCTCTAGTGAGTTGTGTAGTTTAGTGAAAAGTGTAAGTGTTGTGTGTTAGGTGATCTACGTGAGTGAGGTTGGATTAGCTAGTAAGTTGAAGGAGAGTGAGTTGCTGCCTTGGAGCTGCTGTTGGACGTGGAGTGGAGCGCTGCTATCCTTGCTTTAGTTCTTCAAACTGGTAAGGAATGGGTTGTCTTGGCCAGGTGGAGGCCCTACACCCAAGTATAGAGTGCGTGTGTGTGAAGATTTTTGTAGTTCCTGTAGTTGCCTTAGGATTTTGCTGTGTAGTTGGTTGCTGTAAACTTCCATGTTTTCCTTAGGTGCTCTACTAATTTTTATTACATTTCATTTCTGCTGAATGATTGTATTATCTTACTATTTTCCCCTTTGATGTTCTCTGTTATAGTCTTATACTGCTGTGATTGGAATGTTTGCATCAAAGGAGGAATAAGGAAGGTATTGGGTCAAGCTTAAATGAGCAAAAAGAGAAGATGCTTAACTGAATGAGAAGTATAAACAAATGACTAATTAATTTCTAGTGTTGTTACAGATGATGATTTCGTTTTCTATTAGCAAATTTCTGAGTAGGCTTTCACTTAATAACTTCCTGTGTATAGTTTATGCAACATGCGTCCACTGTTTCAGTTCGTCTATTGTTTGTTGCTGTTATAGACAATTGAAGAGTATGACTGTCGTTGTCTCATTTTCACTATTCTTAATGCCTTTATTATCATTGTGGGAGTATGTTTTTGCTGTCTCGTTCAATGTCACCGCTGCAGATTTTAGTTATGAAATGAATGACCTTCGTTGTTCGGTTTTTGCCATGTTACTGCTATTACCATCATTAGGAAGCACGTTTTAGCCCTTCAATACATTTTGTTCCAGATTTTAGTGGTTTGAAAAGCATGTCTTTCGCTGTTCATTTGTTATTATTTACTGCCGACTATAATAGTTAAGAAGCTCGTTTCACTACCTATTTCGATGTTGTTGACTGCTGGTTATTTCTATTGAGAAAGCATGATCCATAGCTCCATCCTATTACACTATATTGTTGTTTTATCTGCCGTTGAAAAGCATAACCTATAAATTTGTTCTGTCATATTCTAGCTCTATTAAAGTGGTTGAGAGGTACAATTCGCAAGCATGATTCGTTAATCCATTTTGTTGTTGATTACCACTTTTTTCTTTTATGATTGGAAGCACATTTCATTGTTTAAATTGATGGATTCATTGCTGTATATTGATTGAATAAAAGACATGTTTAGTCGTTCAAATTGCTATTATCCATTTATTTGATGTCGCAAACCTAGTTCGTTGTTTTACTTGGTGGTTAATTACTGCTTAGTCATTCAAAAGCATGACCTATAGCCTTATGTAGTCGTATATCATTGTTGTTTTCATTTAAACGTATGTTTAGACGTTTTAATTTGCTACTATTATAGATGATTAAATGCATGCTTAGATGTTTATAATTCCTGCTGTTATAGTCAATTAAAAACAGGCTTAGATGTTCGTATTTTGTGGCTGATTAGTTGAATGAAAGCATGATCATATTCAATTCTCGATATTTCTCTGCTGATATTTGTGATACCTTGCTGCTGTACATTAGTGGTTATAAACATATTTCGTTGTTTTAATTAGATATTACTTGCTATTGTTTTCTTTGTATAAAAGCATGTTCTGGTAGTCGTCTTATTGAGCATAAATAGTTCCATTCCCTTGTTATATGTTGATGTTGTTTTTCCTAGCATAAAAGCATGCTCTATTATCTGTTTATTAGATGCTAAGGGTATGATTTACTCCTACGTCATTGATATACGTTAATGTCATTCCATTTACTTATGAAAACACGTTCTATAGTAGACTGTTCGACTGTCGAATATCATGTGTTTCCTTTTATAGATGTCTGATATATATGTGTAGATACGTTTTTGTTTTCTTATATGTTGAATTCTGCTCCTTGATTATTGATTGTAAATTCTTTAAAGCATTGTCATTTACTTTCCATGTACGTATTGTCGAATTGGAAAGGGTTATGCTGTATTCACGTTAATAGAAACCAAGTAGGGGGTCCCGCCTTGGTAGTGGTACCCATTCATGCATGAGTGAGAAAATATGCTAAGAAAAGAATGTTTAGGATGGGCGGGATACGTCCTTCTCTGAAAGAAACCATGAAGGCAGGATACGCTAGAAGGGAAACGAAAAAGGAGTTGGCCTGGCAGATAGGATGCACCATCACCTAGTCCAAAAAGGAGCTAGTATACACATAGGACGTTAGAACCCGATCAAACTAGGTCATCTCATATGACAACCTCCAATCTCTAGTTTGAAGTACGAGTAAAGAGCCAAAGAACCAACGAACGTAGTGAAGGAATTGGTTTGGGTGGCCCCCATTCCAAAAGAACTAAGGAGAGGCATAAACATAATTTTATTAGCCCATTTCTTTACTGGGCGTAAGCTCATGTCCTTACTTGTGGTGTAGGTACAAACAACGAAGCAGATAATAAACAAATAATGAAGAAGGGATGAAGGATTTGTACGAGCGAGATTGGGGCTGGCCAAGTTAAAAAGAAATAAAAGAAAAATTGTTGTAAATGAATTGTAATTTATCATTTAGTTTTCCTTTCTCAAATGCGGTATTCAGTTGTTTAGAATTTCTTCATTAAATGATTTATTTACGCTTCCGCAAAGTTTTGATAAATCCACTATGTTTTCAATATATGATTTTGTAACGCTTCTACATTTTTATTAATGGGTTTTGTAACGATTTTAACAAAAGGTTGGTAGTGGTCTGGTTTATGTCACACTCTGATATGTTTCGTTTTAAAAAGGAGAAATTTCAAATTTTTGCATATTTTAAAGGATTTACAAAAAACCAGGTCCTTACAGTTGGTATCAGAGCAGCGGTTTTAAAAACAATTTTTGTAAACTTCTCTGATCGTTTTTAAAACTAGGTTCTCAGCTTGCTTGTCAAGTTTATTACATTTAAACTGAATAAAAGATTTTGTAAAAGTTAGTCTAAGTAAAGTAAAGATAGTCTGCCTACCAGCACGAGCATTGACGTGGGAAATCCTTCATCACTGTAAGTATATTTCCTAATACTCTACTAGTGCATGAATCCCTTATCTTAGTTTTGTAAATGTTTGGTTAGGAGATAACATAGATAGAGAAGCAAGGAGCAAGGTAAGAGATAACATGGATATGAAAGCGGAGGACGCAAATGAGATAGCGAAGCAGTTGGGGGATTACATGGACAGCTAGTACCGACTCCTTTCGACTATGGTGAAGGGATTTAGGACTTTCAACGAAAAGTTTGTGAAGCCCACACTATCACTGTCAGTAGAGGACAGAGAATCAAGCAGCAGGAGAAACAAGAGGCCATTGGAGGAGGGCCAGCAACAAGAGGGTCAGAAGCGCGTTCATGTAGACGACATTGCCAAAGAGAGTACGAATGTATCACCACAAGGGAAGCCATGCCCGCAATGTGCTAGGGTTCATTCTGAGGCATGCCAGATGGGGTTAGGGTGATGCTACTGGTGCAAGAAGTTCAGACATACTGCCCAACACTGTCCCACTCGAACCGTCAAATGGCGGAAGGAATTTGAGGAAATCTATAGTTCGGAGAGATGACCATAGCAATGCCCCATGTGCAACCGGTATGGGCATGCAACTCGGCTGTGCCCCATCTTGATTGATGGTGAGAAGATTACATCTTTCATGAAAGAACAAATTATAATTTGAGGAGGACACTGAGTTTATTGTTGTTGATATTGATATAACTCTTTGGCAAGGCATTTGTGACATTAAAGATGAATATAGTGTCATTAATCTTGATACACGCTTGTTGAATGGTATCAACCACTATTTATCTAGTTGTCCAACAATGGTATTTGTTGATGAATTATTGAAGGTAGCCTACATTATTTCAAATTCTACGGCAAGGAATGTGCAACAACTTACCGAGTTATTGTTTAATTATATGGGGAAGGTGCATGAAAATAGCACTTGCATAATGCACATTGATAGATTTTGTCCACTTAACATTGTTACTGATTCATGTGATAAGTAGTTTATTAAAAAAGGGATGATACAAAAACTTTTACTCTTGTTTACTAAGGAATTTCTCTGATCAAGGTTGTTGCTTCAAAGATCCCAACACCACTATGTAGTCATTGTGAAAAAGATATTGGTAAGATGAAAAAAAAATGAAAACACATGGTGTGAATAATTTTCTTCCCTTTGATCTAGGTGCTCAAATTATGAAACAAATGCGTGTAGGTCAGAATCTAGAACTACATCACCTAGTGCTCACACTGCTGTTCGTAACAAAGGAGTGAAATTGCTTGAAGAGTATCCTCTTATGATCAAATACAAGAGAGGAAATTATATTATGGTGGCTTTTGTACCTTCTAGAAGGTATGCGCACTTATACAAATTGTTTGCTAGGCTACTTGGTTATGACTCAAAAGTATTTTCTTTGATCATCAAGGCTCTGGTTATTGGGATAAGAAATTTTTTTTTCAATGAAGAATTTTGTATTCTTGTCATTGATGGCCAATTATTTAATGGAGACTATGGAGGCAAAACTCTGGATTTATGGTCAAATCATTTTCAACCCCAGGAGGATGATGTACCACGAATTCCCCGAAATCACAATTGAACATGAAGATTCTCTAACAATATTTTTAGTAGCTATGTGTATCATGAAGATGATCGAAGTAAAGCATAAGTGGAAGATCAACCACAAGTTTAAAATATTTCTTAGACATTCTGAAAGTGCTGGTGATCTGAACTTCAAGAATAATTTGAAGTATTTGACAGCCTTAGCAATCTCATATCAAAACATGTACTTCATAAAGATTCTAATTGATATCTAAAGCTTTTCTAGAATTGAGTGTTTCATTAAATTTGATGTTTGTTTGCTATTCCAAAAGATCCCTGAACAAAGAGCTTTATTTTTGCCAAAAAAAATCATTGTCTTTCCCTGAATTGAAGTCCAAATCCTTTTGAAGATGAACCTAAAGAATTAACCAATTGAAACATTGTAGCAATCAAGACTTAGTAATTTATTTACGGTTTATTTTATAATTAAATTTAATATTCAAGTGTTGTTGTCATTTAGTTAGGGTATGTCTAGCCTAGTATGTATCTCTGTGATGATACTTTCGTAACTTTTGTGTTGTGAAATTTAACTCCAAATTTTGGAAGAGTTATTTAAGCTCTCCTGAGAGATTTTTCTTCTTAGCTTTGATGGATTAAATTATAGAGCTTTTCAGCCTCTTCTCTTTGTTCTTCGCTAGCAAAAATCCACAAACTTGTTTGGTTGTTCTGAATGGACGATTTGTCTTTCTGGTATCTAATTCTTTGTGAGAGTTGGATTAGTAAACATTTTACTACAGCTCACTTGCTTCCTTCATGGAGTGAAATTATCTTGAAGTTGTTGAATCTCACAAATTATCAAGTTGGAGAGCTTTCTTCGTTCAAAGATTGCCTTGGAGTAGAAAGTTGTGAACTTTAGCAACCTTTTGACCAACTTGCCTTTTCATATTTTTGTTTGTCTCTTTGTTGGAGTTTGTGGAGTTGATTTTCAAGAGTTTGGAATAGCTCTATTTGTTGTGAAGAGGCCCTCATGAATTGTGGGATCGAAGCTTCAATTTGAGGGTTTAGAATTCTTCCCAAAAAGTTGCGAAAAGCAGTTCTATAGATACAGGGACCCTGCATCCAATCGACCTCTCATTTAACTAATTTGTTGTATGCCTTTTTGGGTCGACCACTAATTAAATTCTATTTTACCACAATTTGTCTAGAAGCGGTCTTTTTGACATTGTGTGTTATTCGGTCCACCGCTCTTCTATTGTTGGTCAACTGCATGTTTCCAAAACTCACCCAAGCCCTCATTCCTCACTCGACTACTACAAGTACAAGAAAAGGAGGCAGGGAGAGAGAGAGAGAAAGAGAGAGAGAGTTGAAGAAGGAGAGATTTTTGACACTTGATTCGTATTCTAAACGATAGTAGCTCAAACCTTTGTGAAGGTATTTTGTTGGTAAGGCTCTCCTCCTTTCCATTTTTAAGTTTGAAGTTTTGGATAAATGTTGGCTTCACATTCAAGCTTGAAAACTCGAATCCAAGGGATATCTTTGGATTATACTGGTAGATTTAGAATTTATATAGGAGTATTGGTTGATTGGCGATGAGGAATGGTTAGGACGATGTGTTTTCCTTGCGTTTTTGCACTGGGAAACCATCTACGGTCAACCATTTGGAGTGCATGAGTTGACCAAAAAAGTTCTAGAGAGCTTCTGGACATTTTGGCTTGCGTTTGGTTGACCACGAAGGTGGTCCTGTCACCACCTAGAGGCAGGTCTAACAGAAACGTCGCATCGCACAACCATGACACAGCCCAAAATCGAAGAATCTATGACAACAATTTGAAGACCTAGCAAGCCACCTAGGTTGCTGGCAAGCAAGGTTGTGCAACAACACAACCCGAGAAATTAACAACAAAGGATTGTTGGTGATCTAAAGACTAGGTAGTGTCACAACCCATAAAATCAACAACAAAGGGTTGTCGGCGATCCAAAGACCAAATTACAACATAACCCGTAAAATCAAGAGAAATGACTAAATACTTTGTCCAGATTTAGGGATTTGAAATCTAAGGAGTGTGTCATCATTGCCCTACTACCATTTAATTTAGGGATTCAAAACTGAAGGCACATCATAAATGCCCTATTACAATTTTTCGAGAACAAACAAATAAGCCTTCACGCAGTAGAAGGTGTCCAAGGACAACTATCTCCCTTCATTTTGGTTGTGAGGTCCCAATACAACCCAAAGGAATGGAGATTTGTCCAAAATAAAATATATGCATGCATACAAATCAAACACAATGAAATACCATGCATTCATAAAGTAAACGTGTGAAACTCATGCATACACATGTAGTATAAAAACTGATGTGCTGTCAAACATACCCATTCTGGTTTTCATATGTCAGAACCCACAAAATAAAATTTTGAAAACCATGATGCAATGTAGTACAGTATAATAACCCTTATCTCGATAACATCCAAAGCCTAGCCGACTAGCTGCACACACCATTGAAAATAGTCACTGAAACCTAAAACACCATCAGAACCTAAAACCAAATTGGTGTCAAAACCCTAAATCAACACTAGGGACAAGACACGAGTCCTTAACCAGAATTCAAACCCAGACTAGAAGGACTAACACAAGACTTTTCAAGTTAATACAAGGAGCGATAGGAAACTTTACATCAAACCAAGAATCTAACCGATGGAAAAATGGCAAACGTCAAAAGAAATCAAAAGAAGGTTGCTAGATCTAAAACTCCACAAAACCTCAATGTGCAGTTGACCAAGACCTAATGTCAGTTGATTGACACATCCACATTGACCAGAATGATAGTAGTTGATGAGACACAACTCCGACCAACTAGGGATTAGGCAGTAGTTGACTAGGTATAACAGCGGTGAACCCAAAATCACACTGCAATCTAGGAGCATAGCTAGGGTCAACCAAACATGACCATGACAATCAAGACCAGCCAATGTTGACAAGACACAATAGTGGTTAACCAGAACACTACAACAATCAACACAGAACAACTTCAATCACCTGGGATCAAGCAGCAGTCGACGCAACTCAACTGTTGTCAAGCAAATCCAAGCAATGGTTAAAAGACACAACGGTGGTAGACCGACCCGCTGCTGAAGTAGAGTCCACAGATCTACAGATGCCTTGGCTACTGTAAACTCCATTTATGGATGCATGGGTTTTCTCAAATGCATAGCTTTTACGGACACCTGGCATTTACTGATGCCTGGCACCCATGAACACCTTCCCTTTTATATGTGCTTGAAGTTCCATAGACACTTGACATCTGAGGACACCTAGCACCAGCGGACACCATGCCATTTGTAGAGGCCTAGGCTTTTGCAGACACTTGGCATCAGCGAAGGTCTGGCACTGACAAACACCTAGCCTTTCACATATTCCTAGGCTCTTGTGGATACTTAGCATCTGAGGACACCTAGCACCTGCAGACACCCTGCCTTTCGCAGATGCTTGGGCTTCCATAGGCATCGAGGGCAAATGTCCCAGCATGGGCGGACACTTGGTGTTCATGGATGCATAACCCGCGTTAGCGGACACTTGTCCCAAACCTCGGGACAACTTTCCCAATGCAGGCATGAGCGGGAAAATGTCCCTATTCGTCAATATTGTCAATCAATCGGCTAAACAATCAACAAGGGTTGTAGATCCACACAAATAACACCAAAATACCTAGAAGATTCAAGTTCCCAAGAGCAAATCAGATGCACTAGCAGAAGGGAGTTATAAGATAACCTGTAGATATGTTGAGAAATATGATGAGGTGTTGAGATATGTTGATCAACCAGATGTTGCAATATTTAGGAGAGGTAGTCTATCAAAGGAAGGTAGAGATTGATCGGGATTGATCAGCCGAAAATTGATATTGAAAAAAGGGTCAAGCAACGATGCGTAGAAAAAAGACAATAGCAAGCAAATTCTTGGCCAGTCGATCGTCAATGGTGAAGTTGATCGACTAGTTCTTCAAGCTTCCTTAAATGGATACAAAACTCAATATGGAAACTCCAACTTTGGAAGCCAATAACTCCCACGTTTTAGAAGCTTTTGAGCTAAAATTTGGACCATGCCTTCTTAGATGAATAAGGAAAGAACTCCTTCAAGAATAATGGAAAGAACCATCATAGATTAGGAAATACACTTGGAAGAACTCAAGTGATAGAAAATAGTAAGTAGTGTAGCTTGCAACTCCCAAATTGACGACTTGTTGATGGAAATGACTCTTGATTGTTAGACACCTATTCACACAGACTTCCTCCAAGGAGTAGGGACGTGGATGTCAATAAGAGAACTTACTCAACTCTAAGTAAGCCCAATCTTGTGATGCTACCCACATAATGATTCTTTGGATATAACTCACCAAATGTTGAAAAAGTAATTACTCAAATTTCAAAAAAAAGTAAAAGCTTTGTATTAACCAACTTCAATGTCTAAAAAATAAGCACTAGGTGGCTTTATATAGCCAATTACAAAGCAATAGAATAGGAAACAACATAATAGAAAACACCTTAGATATTCTGCTCTATATGGTCAATTACTAACTATGGATTTAGTAACTTTCTAAAGTTATTATTTTATTATTCTCTGTTGGCTTTGTCTCCACAAAATGGTGACTTTTGGTAGCTACTTTCTATTCAAGTATTGCCACTTGGATGCTTTCCATAATTAAGAACAATCGGCCCTCCTTTGTCCACTTGCTTTTGGCCGATTAAGGAAGGTTTCCTTATCTCTATTTCTCTTGGTCTTTCTTTCCCTTCAAGCTTATCTTTTTGGATTTCTTTCCATAGCATTAAGGGTCTAGGCCCTCTTTGATCTTGATGGGTTGATAGCTCTTCCATTTGGACTCTTGATAAGTTACCTTCCAAATGGTTGGGAAGGACTGATTTGATGAGATCATGGGCCTTTGTCTTTGTGGATAGACCTTGTACTCCATCATCCTCTCTATATTTTTAAGGATTTGACCTCAAATCTTCGTTAAGCTTCACCTTTTCTTCATCTTTTTTGTTGTCATGGGGGCTCGATAAGTCTTGTTGATTGCAAGTGGTGAAATGTCATCTAGATAGAGCACCAACCACCACATTAGTGTCTCCCCTCTTATACTTGATGAGGTAGAGGTATCTTTCTAGAAATTTAACCCACTTAGCATGTCTTTGATTCAGCTTGCCTTGGCTTTGAATGTGCTTAAGAGCCTCATGGTCGGTGTGAATGATGAATGCTTTTGAAATGAGATAGTGTTGCCATATTGCCAGTGCTCTTATGACTAAGTAGAATTCTTTATCGTAAGTGGAGTAATTTACTGTCACCTTATTCAATTCACGATAATGATGGGCATCTGCATTGAGCAGTCTTTCTTTTTAACAAATAGAACAAGCACTCCCCACGGTGAGAAACTTGGACAATTGAATGCCTTATCTGTCAATTCTTCAAGCTGCATTTTTAATTCTTTCTAATCCATAGGTGCCATTTTGTAAGGGTTCTTACATACTAGGATCATACCAGGAATGATTTCAATAGCAAACTCTACTTCTCGATCAAGAGGTAATCTTGGCAAATCATCGTGGAAAACCTCCGAGAAATCTCGAGCCACTAATATATCATCAATACTTTTGCAAGGCTCCATCTGTGTGTCCACAATGTCAGCCAAATAACTTTTGTACCTGACTTCCATCATTCGTAAAGCATACAAAAACAATACAATAGGTGGTCTCTTTGCCTCCCTCGTGCCTCAAAAGTAGAATTCTTTATCGTACGTGAAGTAATTTAGGGTGACCCTTTTAGTTTCTCGCTAAAGTAGGCTATAGGTTTGCCTTCTTGCATAAGTGCTGCTCCAATTCCTACCTCAGATGCATCATATTCAATTTCAAACACTTTGCTAAAATCTGGTAATATGAGGATTGGGGCGTTGCATAACTTCTCCTTGATTTCTTCGAAGCTCCTTTGACATGCATGATTCCATGAAAACTCTTTTCCCTTTTTTGTGCAATCCGTTATGGGGGCCATGATAGTGCCAAAGTTTTGAATGAATCTTATATAATAGGAAGCTAGGCCATGGAAGCTTCATACCTTGGTGTTGCTTGTAGGTGTAGGCCATTCTGGGATAGCTTTGATCTTCAAGTTGTCTACTTCAATTCCATGTTTAGAGATGATAAAGCCCAAAAAATAGACTTTTTTCTTGTGCGAATGAATATTTCTTTAAATTATTGTAGAACTTGGTTGATCGGAGGACTTCAAAAAAACTTTTAAGATGCTCAATATGTGAAGATAAAGTCTTACTATAGACCAAGATGTCATCGAAACAAACCACCATGAACTTTCTTAGAAAGTCTTTGAGCGTGTAGTGCATGACTCGCATGAAGGTGCTTGGAGCGTTAGATAGTCCGAAAGGCATGACCATCCATTCATAAAGCTCATACTTGGTTTTGAAAGCCGTTTTCCATTAATCTCCTTCCCTCATTCTATTTTGATGGTATCCGCTCTTTAAGTCGATTCTTGAGAATAATGATGCCCCACTTAGTTCATCCAACGTATCTTCAAGCCATGGTATTGGAAACCGATACTTGATAGTGATTTCATTGATGGCTTGGTTATCCACACACATCCTCATGCTTACATCCCTCTTTGGTACGAGTAGGTTGGCACAACGCATGGACTTAGAGATTCTCTTATAAAGCCCTTGTCTAATAACTCGGTCACTTGCTTGTATAGTTCTTTGGCTTCTTTTGGTTTTATTTTGTAAGAAGGTTGATTCAAGAGACTAGCACCGGGCACTAAGTCAATTTTGTGCTTAATTTCCCTAATTGGTGAGAGTCCTTGGGGAAGATATTTGGGGAATACTTCTTGGTATTCTTCTAAAATAGTGAGGATCAATTCGAATATCCTTCCCATCTCCACTAGTTTGTCACGAAACATCATCAATATTACTGAGTCTTTTCTCTTTATAACTTTCCAAAACTCTTTCTTTGACATGAATAAAACAGTCTTCAACCTACTTTCTCTTATTAACTCATATTCTTTGGCCACTTCCTCTAGTGCAAGTGGAGGTAACTTGATCATATTGTCATTGAGCTTGAATGTGTAGCAATTTGTGAAGCCATTATGCATAGTCTTCCAATCATACTAACATGGTCTCCCCAAAAGTAGGTGACTTGCGCTCATAAGGACCACATCACATAATGCTTTGTCTGAGAAACTCCCGATAGAGAATTCTAGTGAAGCTTACTTACTAACCCGTATATCTTTTTTGTCATTTAACCAACTTAGCTTGTATACAGTCAGATGTAAGGTTGTTTCTATCCCCAATTTACTCACTAGATCCGTGGAAACCACATTAGCACAACTCTCTCCATCAACAATTAGATAGCAAACTTTGTCTTTAACTTTGCAATGGCTATGGAGGATATTTTCTCTTTGACAATCATTAATACTTGCCTTGGTAATAAGGAGGGGACCCTCTTGAGCATATAAAGTTTCCAATGGTGCTTCCTCTTCATGTGTTTCTTGTGCTTCATTTTTATTTTCACTTTCAACCTCATTAATACCTTCTCTTAATACCATCACTTTCATATTCAGACATTGGCAGACATAGTGTCTAATTTCAAGATATTTGAAACATTTAATTTCTCTTATCTTTGGCTTTAGTGTTTCAGTAAGCAGCCTTTTGTCATCACTTGGCATAGTTGTAGTACCTCCATTGTTAATACCTTTGTCCTCTGGTTTAGCTGGTGGCTCGAAGAAACTTGTATTTCTTTGAGGGAGTTGACTAACCCTCTCTTCTTCCTTTCTCTTCCTTTGCCTCTCAACCTTGATAGCTTACTTGATAACATCCTGTAAAGTTGTGTAGGGTTGTAGTTCAACAATATCACCAATGTCACAGTGAAGTCCTTGGATGAACGTTGCGATGATTTGGTCTTTCGACTCTTGCAAATCACATTTTGTTGTTAAGGTCTCAAATTTAACCACATATTCTTCTATTGATGAGGACCCTTGCTTGAGGCTTTGCATTTTATAATATAGTTCTTGCTTGTAGTGGCTTGGGATAAATCTCTCGCTCATGAGCCACTTCAATAGTTGCCAAGTTTAGATTTCTTCTCCTCTTTGCCTCTTCTTTGCACTAGTGTTACTCCACCATAGGCTTGCATATCCCGGGAACTCAAGTGTTATTAGTTGAATCTTCCTTGTTTCTGAGAAATTGTAACACTCAAATATCCTTTCAACCTTTCCCACCCATTCAGTATAGTCATGGCCATTGCTAGAACCATTGAACAGAGGGATCGATACCTTGACAAGATTCATATCATCCTTTTGGGTTGGCTTACGTTGATGGTCCCCATACTCGGTTCCTTCTGTTGCAAAATCTTCTTCACTATTTGAGTGGAAATTCTTTTCCTTTGGCCTTGTTAAATGAGGACTTTCTCTTTGTTGATTTTGAGACATCATGAATTGCATGAACATGGACCGAAGCACATCAATTTGCCTCGTACGCTTGACTCGACTTCTCGTGTTCATGGTGGCTCGGTGCTAGTCCAAGAATGTTTGCTGCTTTTATTACTCTTCCTGTCATCATGAAGATAAGAAAAATATAATTAGGAATTGTTTTACCTCTAATACCAAATGATGCACTATCAGAAGGGAGATAGAAGATTAGCTGTAGATATCTTAAGATATATGATGAAGTGTAGAGATATGTTGATCAACCGGATGTGGGAATATTTAGGAGAGGCAGTCGATCAAAGGAAAGCGGAGATCGACTGGGATTGATAAGCCATAAATTAATAGTGAAAAAGCAATTGAGTAGCAACGCGTAGAAAAAAAAACAATAGCAAGCAAATTCTTAGTCGGTCGACCATCAATGGTGAAGTTGATCGACCAGTTCTTCAAGCTTCCTTAAATGGCTACAAAACTCAATATGGAAATCCAACTTTGGAAGCCAATAACTCCCACGTTTTAAAAGCTTTTGAGCTGAAATTTGGATCACGTCATCTTGGATGAATAAGGAAAGAACTCCTTCAAGAATACTGGAAAAATGCTCCATGAATTAGGAAATACACTTGGAAGAACTCAAGTGGTTAGAAATAGCAAGTAGTGTAGCTTGCAACTCCCAAATGGATGACTTGTCGATGAAAATGCCTTTTGATGGTTGGACATCTCTTCACACAGCCTTTCTCTAAGGAGTAGGGATGCAGATGCCAATAAGAGAACTTACTCAACTCCAAGTAAGCCCAATCTTGTGATGCTACTCATACAAGGATACTTTGAATATAACTCACCAAATGTTGAAAAATAAATCACTCTAATTTTGATAGAAAGTAAAAGCTTTGTATTAATCAACTTCAATGTCTAAAACATTAGTACTAGGGGGCTTTATATTGCCAATTACAAAGCATAGAATAGGAAACAACATAATAGAAAACACTCTAGGTATTCGGCCCTATATGGCCGATTACTAACTATGAATTTAGTAGCTTTCTAAAGCCATTGTTTAATTATTCTTTGTTAGCTTTGTCTCCATGAAATGGTGATTTTTGGCAGCTACTTTCTCTTCAAGATTTGCCACTTGGATGGTTGTCATAACCAAGGACAATCGGGCCTCCTTTGTCCACTTGCTTTTGGCCAATTAAGGAAGGTTTCCTTATCTCTATTTCTCTTAGTCTTTCTTGCCCTTCAAGCTTATGTTCTTGGACTTCTTTTCATAGCATTAAGGGCATGGACCCTCTTTGATCTTCATGGGTTGATAGCTCTTCCATTTAAGCCCTTGATGTGTTACCTTGCAAATGGTTGGGAAGGACTGATTTGATTGGGCCATTGTCTTTATGGATGGACCTTGTAGTCCATTAGAATATGACATCAACACAACGTATTTTAACATGGAAAAAGTGAGGGTTAGAATACAATGTACAGAAAAGAAACCCTCACAAAATGTGAAGATCGGAACACCACGTACACAATTCCAGCATTAGAAACCCTCTGCACGCCATTCGGTTCCATCTCTCCTACTCTCTCTCACTCCCTCTATGTGGTCATTACGAAGCAAGGAAGGAAGCTTCCTTCCTTCTTACAGTTAAATAAAAAAAGTTTTTTTTACTATTTTTAATTAATATATATAATATAATAAGTTATATTATATATATTAAACAAGAATCCTAATTCGAAGAAAAACTTAAACGTTGTCCCATACAAAACAGAGGAAGACTTAGACTTACTGAGAACTCCCTTGCAGACCTAGACTACATAGAGACTCCAAAATTTACAAGTTGACCAATTGACCAAACTCACACATGTGGCAGAATACCCAATACATGCGGTGGTAAGTTGATTAACATAAAAAATTGACTTTATTAAAGAAAAAATTTACTCTGAAAAAATATAAAATCTAGAAAAAAATTGTGGATTTTACAAATCTAGTCGACCAAAAAAAATCCCGAGAGCTTTGAGGAGTTTTGATTTGGGTCCGGACAACTGTGAAAGTGTACAAGTCGACAAGAAAGGGTTATGGTCAATTTATGTGAAGACCCCTAATGGACCAGAATAGGTTTTGGTTGACTTGTGCAGGACCTAATCGACCTGTGCAGGACCTGATCGACCACTATAGTCCCTAGTTAACCGCTATAGTCCCTCGTCGACCGCAAAGTGCAGCTTTTTTTAATATTTTTGAGCAGTTTACCCATTTGTTGGGTTCCTAGTCATAGTATAGGACCCTTCCACTATTCCCTTGTGTTTTATTGATGAAAATTCTTAGCATTTAACATGTTTTTAGGATCGAATGAGTACATGAATTTTGAGCCGATTCTGGAGAAAGTTGTTGCTCTGATCGGTAAGAAAGGTCACCTCAAAGGTACAAATTTTACACTTGATGTGCAACATTTCATTATCATTTTCAAACTTTATTTTGTGGGTTACCACATATGAAAACCTAACAGGAACTATTCAACAACACATCAATTTTTATATTACATATGTATATTTGCGTTTTACACTTTTTTTCACGTGCATGGTATTTCATGGATTGCTCTGTTACTAATATGGGAGGATGAATTCTCTTGATACTTTGGATGGTCAAGGTGTCAAAACGATGTTGATGCGCTCCTTGTGTTTCAAATTCTTAAACCAATTAGGGTGTGTTCTTTTTGGGTTGTGTCATCACTAACTAGCTTGCCCGCAACCCATGTGGTGCGGCTTGATCTTTGGATCGCCCACACAGTTCTTCCTCTAGGCTCTTGAGATGTTTTCATCTTCAGATTGCCACCTTTTTGTGTGATTGTATCAAATGGGTCATTGATTAACCCTCCTTTTTCACGAATCTATGTTTATAACTTGTGAAAAATAATGTAGTCTACTTTTACTATAACTGGCTAGGTATCTAGCAATGTTTTGATGATTACCTTATCGATGGTTTGTGGAGGTTGTTTGAATGTAAAGAATGTTTTTTAAATAATTTTAAACTCATGCACGGCACAAATATGATTCCCATATTTATTCATCATGGTTTTGAGGCAAAAACATAAACTAGTTTTACCTACATTACATTAGTATAACCTACATACTGAGATAGTCACTCACTGCAATATTTCTTCTGAGTGATAATTCTACTAGTTAGAACTTAGCTGAATTTGAGCCTGTATTACAATATTTGGATGAGGTATGGACTTGGAGTTTGATGTACAATGTTTATTTTATTTATATTATTATTTGTCGTAATCACTATATAGACATAGGCCCATCTTATGTGTGCTATGGCTTTGATTTTTATTCAAGTCTTCCACTTTGAACCAAGCCTTGGGCTAGGTAATCGGGTTCTCTCCAAGTATCAGGTCGCTTGACCCAACATTTCTATTAGGCTACCTCCAGGTCATGATAGAAATAAATTGATTTTGGCACTAAGTTTCCATGAATTAATAATAGTGATTGCTTGATAATTTAATAGTGTAAAGTTTGGACAATGCCCATTATGCATAACAAAGTTTTTAACTATATGAAATTCCTTTTCCTAGAATAGTTGAGAATGTCACTGAAAAGGAATCCCCATAACCCAACCCAGGATGACAATGTTGATCCTATTGTAGCCATGATGGAGGTGTTGTGAAACCTCTCAAACAGTAGTTTTGCTTGAGATCCTCTCATGACTCATATGGCATATTTCTAAAAATTCTCCCATCAGAATGCAACAATATTCAAGGGTGGTACAAATCTTGTAGTGGCAGAGAATTGACTATAGGAGAAGGAGTTAAATTTTGAGGTGTTCCAAGTTCCTGAGGAGTATTAAGTTGGTATAGCTGCTCATTATTAGAGGAAGTTGGCCTGGAGTTGGTAGAATGCAGTGAGGCCGAACACTAAGGCATAATCGATGGAGTGGAAAGACTTCACCAAGTTGCTTAGAACTCAGTACAATAGTAGCGACCATCAAGACCCATTGACGAGGGTAGTCAATGAGCTGACTCAGGGATCCTTGACTGTGATGGAGTATTATGGTCAGTTTCTTGAGCTCCTCCCTTAGTCAGATGGATTTTCCACATGAGGGCAGATAATCAAGTTTCAATAGGGCTTGAGTACAATTCTCTCTCAAAAGTTTTTGAAGTTGCTCAAAGGATAGGGAGAGTATAGAATGCCAGCTACGGTAGTAACTAGGAGAATCAGACCAAGAAGGATGAGAGGAAAGGCTACTAAGAAAAAATTAGGTGAAGTTTTAGGGGCAAGGGTCCAGTGGAGCTCAGACCTCAATTACTAGCAGTGGATTGTCTAGCAATGGTCGATATAGTCCTCATACGCGACACATATGTGGACAACTAAGATACTTGAAGAGAAACTACTCATAGAATCAACAACAACCGCCACATTAGTTTTTCTTGTCATCTCAAGGTAGTGTTGCTCGGAGTAACCTTGAGGACGGGCGGGGTTTTGTCAAGCCGTCTTTCTAGCAATTTCAGGGGCAACAACTTTTCACGCCTTAGTAGTATCTATCAGAGCCTCGACCACAATACAATCCCCAGTACCAACCTACCAGTCCAAACATTCAAAGGTCGATTGGTTACCATTAAAGTTAGGAGTCTAGTTCTTACTTGTAGCAGAGGTCTGGTGGGAAGTAGTATTTCTACGGCCAAGAGGAGAAAGGTGTTATTGATCGTACAATTATAATCTCCCACTCTTTTGCAAGATTGTAGTTCAATACTGTGTTGGCACACTTCTTTTGGTTTTGTTATTGGAGGAGATGGAATCTCTATTGGTTTTTAGCCCTCCCCTAAGTGTCCGGAGTGGAATGTCTTCTGTGTGCAAAGCAATCTATGAAGTAATTGATGACTGCAAGTTTTCTACAAACTTGGTTATCTTGCCAGTGAATCAATTTGAATTGATTTTGGATATAGACTAGCTGAGAATATATAGAGTGACTGTGGAGTGTCACCTAGAGAGGGTCATAGTCATTTAAAAAATGGATGGGTTGTTGTTTATTGCAATGTTCTTAGTGCAGTGACAACAAACTCTATTCTAAGGACTTGTTTGGGCAGCCACAGTGGGCTAGGACAGTAAGGAAGTCTCTAGTTAGTTTATGTTGATGGAGAGACCATTGGCCAGGGTCTGAATATCTCGGTTGTGAGAGAATTTCAAGATATGATTCTTGATGATTTGTCTGGCTTGCCTTAAGACCTAGAAATTGAGTTCCATATCGATTTAGTCTCTGGCCCTACCCAAGTTTAAATCCCTGCGTATAAGATGGCTCTTTTGGAGTTGTCTAAGTTGAGGAATCAATTGGATGTGTTAAAAGATCTAGGATTCATCCGACCATGTCGCCTTGGGGTGCACTAGTTCCATTTGCTAAGAAACCTGATGGTTCTCTAAAGCTTTGCATAGATTACCGGAAGTTGAACTAAGTTACCATGAGGAACAAGTATCCACTACCAATGATTGACAAATTGTTTGACTAGCTTTGTGGTTCACAATATTTTTTCAAAATTGATGTGAGATTTGGGTATCATTCGACAAAGATTTGTGAGGAAGATATACCGAATATAGTTTTTCGAATT
The DNA here is from genome assembly GCA_022433065.1 of Begonia loranthoides. Classification (NCBI taxonomy): domain Eukaryota; kingdom Viridiplantae; phylum Streptophyta; class Magnoliopsida; order Cucurbitales; family Begoniaceae; genus Begonia; species Begonia loranthoides. Next base: position 10,430,228 of record CM039470.1, on the reverse strand, counting down.
AGATATGGGCATTTTGAGTTCCTGATCCTCCCTTTTGATTTAACCAATGTTGTAGCTACCTTCATGGGCTTGATGAACTTCCTTTTCAGATCGTATTTGAATCAGTTCGTCATAGTCTTCATTAATGATATCTTGGTGTATTTGAAATCTCGGAGTGAGCGTAGGAAACGTCTTTGGATCGTGTTGTAGAGTCTAAGAGACCATCAGTTATACACAAAGAGGGGCAAAGGTGACTTCTGGATGTCAGAAATCAAGTTTTTGGAACATGTAGTATTGCGTGATGGGATTTCTGTGGATCTTGTGGTGATTGAGGCAGTTGTGAAGTGGTAACTGCCAAATAATGTATCAGAGGTTCACAATTTCCTTTGTCTAGCTGGCTAATACAATGTTTTATAAAGACCTTTTCTTCGTTAGCCATACCATTGATCAAGTTAGCAAGGAAACTTGTACAGTTTGATTAGGATAATTGTTTTTGGAATGCATTCGAGTAGTTAAAGAACAGATTGATGAGTACACCAATTCTGATAGTGCTTGACAGTGAGCAGCCTTGTGAAGTTTACGTTGATTCATTGGGAGTTGAACTTATGTGTATTTTGATGTAGCATGGGAAGGTTGTTGCTTTCACGTCACGGCAGTTGAAGCCCCATAAGTAGAATTATCCAACTCAGGACTTGGAGTTGGCTGAGATTATTTTTGCTTTAAAGATTTAGAGAAACTATTTGTATCGTGTGAGCTTTTAACTGTACTCCGATCATAAGAATCTGAAGTAATTTTTTACTCATCAAGATATGAACTTAAGGTAGCGTAGATGGATGGAATATTTGTGGAACTATGATTTCAGCTTAGCGTATCACCCCAACAAGGAAAATGTGGTGGTCAATGGTCTATACTGAAATCCTCAGGAATCTCAAGCCTATCTGGTTCTTGATGAGTGGAAGCGTTCTGTTGCAATTGGAAATTTCAATTTTTTAATATTATGAATCTGGTAGTATAGCTTGTACATACAATGTAATTGCTACCCCATCATTGGTCAAGGGAACTAAATAGTTGCATCAGCAAGATGTTGAGCTCAAAGGTAGAGTTGATGATGTGTCATGGACCCCATCCTAGCTCATTATTTTATTTTAATTGCATTTTATTTTATTTTTTATTTAGAACTTTGACTTACTTACAGCTTTGCCATTATGTGTTGGCTATTTAGTCTATGGTTAGGGTTTTTGGAAGACAATTGAGTTTTGATCATTGAATAGATATTAGATTTCTCTCTAGGGGATTCTTGAGGTTTGCCTCTTGAAGATCATTACATTATCATTCAAAAGTGGTGATCTTGAATGTAGCCATTTAGTGGGAACTCCATCTAACTTTCTCGGGTTAGAAAGAGTGTGGGTTTCTATATTTTCACCCTCATTTTTGGTTCTTTCTTTTTATTTCTTTATTTTGTTGTTTCTTCACATTGGAATGAGAATCAAACTTATTGTGAAGTTGTGGAATCTTTCAAATTATCAAATTAGGGAGTTTTCTTCATTAGAGATCACATTGAAATAGAAAGCTGTGAATTTTTCATAATTTTTAATCTACTTGCACCATATTGCCTATATCTTGGCTATCTCTTTGAATTTTCCCATGAAATATGGAATGTTTCTTTATCACTCATCCTTTGAGATTATGAAAAAAGTTCGTATTAAAATTCGTTAGTTATAGGTATTTATGGTGCTATTAAAGGTTTCCCAAAAAGTTTATGAAACTCTGAACTGCGGTTATCTGTAATGCTTTTGAACCCTACCGTTGGTGCGTAATTTGGTATCAAAGCAATGAGGTGACTACCAAGAGTGGAGTTGCTTTCAATCCTAACCTAGTTGGTTCATCTAGAGAAGCATCGCCAAACAATCATGATTATGTAACTCAAGACCAATTTAATAATTTACAGAATTTCATGGATCGTTTTACTCAGCATATAAAACATATTCAAAATTTACTCCACCGGAAATATCCAACACCTTTTTTAGGAACAAGAGGTAGAGGTGGGCATAAATGCGATAGAAGGGTGAATGAGTTCATCGAAGACGATTAAAGAGGTGGCTTTAACGATGGTGCCCCTTATGAATTTCTGATAAGAGGTTCTCGTGTGCCTGAAGTGATGAGGGGACTAAAATTACAAATTTCATCTTTCACATGTACTACATTTGGGGAAAAATAAATGGATTGTGTTCAGTGAGTAGAAAAAATATTTAAATGTCAAAATTATTCTGAGCTAGCAAAAGTTAGATTCAGTGTCCTAGAATTTAATGGATAAGCAAGTCTATGGTGGAATTCGTAGAGTTAATCTTTTAGGGCGTACAAATAGTCCTAATTTTTGTGAAGAAGTCTCCCTAAGTTTCAAGATTGAGGGATTGGTTTAACTGTTCAAAAATCCTCCCAAAATGGTGCAAAACGCAGGCCCTCAATCATAAATTTCCTTCGTACGGTCGATCATTTCTTCAAGAAAGTCGGCATTTGCGTTCTTTAGTTGATCGCTAGTCAATTTATGGTCAACCTCAAATCATGCAGAAGCAACTTCTTTGAAATTGTTTTTTCCAGTCGTCTGCAATTCCTCTACCGGTCGACTGTGCACTTCCAAAAATCACCTGTTAGCGCGTCATTTGGTATCAGAGCTTAAGGTTATTTTTTGTGAAATTATATCTATTTTTATTGGAGATTGAAATTTCTAATGACTCATCAATATAGTACAAGCAATGAGCCTCTTACACAGGCTCAATTTAGTTCACTTGTCGAGCAAGTAAACAAGATCACTCAACGATTGTCAAATTACTTATTAGAGGAGTTGGGAGTGCCTCCACCTTTGAAAGAATGAAGGAGATGAAGTTTTGAACCTTATAATGGAGGTCTCACACCAAAGCTCTTGAGAGTTAACAGATTAGTAGACAATGCAAAACTTATTAAGGCCATGTTTTAGCTTGTGAGTTTTGGGAAGGATATGTCAAACAAGAGTGGGAGTATATATGATATAAAGAAAGGAGAGCCAGTGATAGAGGAAGAGATGGAAGTTGAAATTATTTGTCCTCATGAAGGACCACTGTTCATGATGGATTTAGAGTCTTTCTCAATACAAGTGGAAGAAAAGGTAATCGAGGTAAGTATTGTTTTGCCAACCCCAATGTTTAAGTTTGATTTAATCAAATTTTCATCTCACGTGCTTAAATAAAAAATGAGTTAAGTCTTAAGCTAGAAGTCATAGTTAAACAAGAACCCTTAATTTTGAAGAGGCTGAGAAGAGAGATTGAAGAAATGAAGAGGCTACATAAGAGTAAAAATGGTGGACAACACAAAAATCTAGTTTCTTTGAGTCTGAAACAAGTGACACAAGATAAACTATGCTTAGAAAATAAGAATGAGGTTTTATTACTTGATAAGAGTTTTCTTGAGGAGTTTTCAGATTTGAAAGCATATCCTTTTTAATTATGGAAAGATGATTTGACAATGGTATTAATTACCTGGTCCCAAATTAAAAAAACAACTAACACTTACTTTATTAGCCAATTTTTAGGTAAAAGAGGTTTAGAGATTGGGAGAGTTTTTACACTCACAACCATGGTAAAGACAGAGAAATTCAATCAATCAATCGGCCATGCGAAGTTTCAAATTTTTCGATATCACAATTTTCATCTAGAACATAAATGGAGGGCATGATCAGATTTAAGGTCAAATAATTTTTAACCCCAGGAGGATGAGGTGCCATGGGCCCCGTCCTAAGCAATTATTTTATTTCAATTACATTTTAGTTTATGTAATTTTAATTGTCTATGTAGAACTTTAACTCATTTACAGTTTTAACATTATGTGTTGGCTATTCAGTTTATGGTCAGGGTTTTTGGAAGGCAATTTAGTTTTGATCCTTGAATAAATATTAGAGATTTCGTTCTAGTGGATTCTTGAGATTTTCCTCTTAATGATTGTTGCCTTATCATTCAAGAGTTGTTAGTTTGAGTGAGGCGATTTAGTGGGAATTTCATCTAACTTTCTCGGGTTAGAAAGAGTGTGAGTTTCCATATTTTCACCATCTTTTCTATTTCTTTCTTTTTATTTCTTTATTCTGTTGTTTCTTCATGTTGGAACGGGGATCAAACTTATTGTGAAGTTGTGGAATCTTCCAAATTATCAAGTTGGAGAATTTTCTTTGTTAGAGATCACCTTGGAATAGAAAGGTGTGATTATTTCATAATTTCTGGTCGACCTTTATTGTTTTGGCTATATCTTATTCATCTCTCTCATGAAATTTGAAATGCTTTTTTTATCACTCATCCATTGAGATTGCTTAAAGAATTCATGTTAAAATTCGTCCGTTAGAGGTATTTCCATTGTTGCCAAAATTTTCTCAAAAAGTTTGTGAAACCCCGAGCTGCTGTTGTTTGCAATGCTTCCAAACCCTACCGTTGACGCATCAGTTGAGCAGCTGCAAAATGGTGAATGGCTTGATGGTTGGGAGGTTAACAGTAAAGGGATTGTTCTTGACTAGAACAAAGTGGCAGTTCTCGATATTCAAGATTTGACACAAGTGAGGCTTGCCAAGGTCCACAGGTAAAGATTTACTATCCTCCTAGGCAGTACGTAAATGTACCATGAGTTGAAGCAGTAGTACTAGTGGGTGGGTATGAAGTGTGATGTGGCAGACTTTGTGGTCAAGTGTTTGACTTCTTAGCAGATAAAGGCTGAGCATCACAGACTCGTGGAATTGTTGCAGCCTTTGCCTATCCAAGAGCATAAATGGGATAGAATCACTATAGATTTTGTCACGGGACTCCCTAAGACTTCTAAGAAGTTGGACACTGCATGGGTCATTGTGGATCAGTTGACCAAGTCTGCTCATTTCATTTCGATCCAAATGGATTTTCCTTTGTCCAAGTTGAGTCGATTATTTATTGAGCATATCATTCATCTTCACAATGTTCCCTCCAATATTGTTTCGGATCATGATCTAAGGTTCATGTCTAAGTTTTAGAGAGTTTTGCATAAGGCCCTATGCATAAAGATGAACCTTAGCACTGCACATCATCCTCAGACTAATGGATAGTGTAAATGGACTATCTAGATTTTGGAGGACATGTTGCGAGCTTGTATCTTGGCCTTTGGTGACATATGGATTCATCATCTACCATTGGTTGAGTTTATGTACAACAACAATTATCATACTAGTATTGGTGTCTCTCCATATGAGACGTTGTATGAGAGGTCATGCCATTCACCATTGTATTGGGTCAAGGTAGAGGAAAGAGTTTCTCTTAGGCCAGAGATGATCCAGTAGACCACATATATGATTTAACTTATCTAGGATAGACTCAGGATTGTGTAAAGTAGACAAAAGAGCTATGTCGATCTAAAGAAACACGAGGTTGATTTTGACATGGGAGAGTTTTTTTCTCAAGGTGCATCCTAGGCGTGGCATAAGTCGATTCGGGATAAAGGAAAAGTTAGTCCCGAGGTATCTTGACCCGTTCCAAATTGTTGAGACAATTGGCAATGTGGTGTACAAACTTGATGTACCTTCCCATCTTGGATACATCCATGATGTCTTCTACATATCCAAGTTGAGGAAGTACACATATGACCTATCCCATGTTATCTATTGAATTGACGTTCCTATCCAAAAGGATATCTCATACGAGGAGGAGCCTGAACGAATTTTGGTGAGAGAGATTTGAGTCATTAATCTTAGGGAGATTCCATTTGTTTGTGTGATGTGAAGGAATCACACCAAATGGGAAGCTACTTAGGAGCTCGACTCTGAGGTGATTTAGAAATACCCCCAATAATTTTTCTGCATTGCATTCTATCAAGGTGTAGTGTTAATCTGTTTTGTCATATAGCAGCCACGTGTGAAGTTTTGATCAAAATGGTCAAGTGAATTTGGGTGTCACCGAACAGTAAATAAATTGAGTTTAGTTCAGTGAATGAGGATTTGCTCGGGTTGAGAGTTTGGTTGACGGACAGATGCTTGGAAAGTTAATCAGGTTATTATTATATTAATTAGGTTATATATTATTATATTAAATAAAATGAATTTAATTTTATTAAAAGTAAGGAATGAGGGTTTCCCCTCATTCCCCACTCAGGTGCCATGAGAACAAAAAAATGAGAGAGAGAGAGACAGAGACCGAGAGAAGGGATCGAGTCGTAGAAGGAAAGATTTTGGGCACGTGATTCGCGTTCCCGATGACCGTTGCTCGGACCTTTGTGAAGACATTTTGTTGGTAAGCCTCTCCTCCTCTCCATTTTTAATTTCAAGTTTTTGATAATTTTGGATTTAGATTCGAGCTTGGAAACTTGAATCTGAAGGATATCTCTAGATTATTCTGGTAGATTTAGAGTTTATGTAGGAGTAATGACTAATTGGTGGCAAGGAATGGTGGGGATGGCATGATTTACTCGCGTTTCTGCAATAGAAAACTATCCCCAATTGACTACTATGAGTGCATGGGTCGACCAGAAAAGTTTCAGAGAGCTTTTGGAAGTTTTGGCTTTGGTTTGATTTGACCGTAGAAGTGTTCCTGTGGGCATAAAAAATTCCCAAGAGCTTTGAGCAGTTTCAATTTGGGTTCGGTCGATGAAAAAAATTTGTAATATCTATCCCCCCAAAAAAAGGAATTAATTTTAGGGAAAACATTTTTGGAAAACATCTCTCCGAGTTACGTTTTTCCTTGTAGGTGATCAGGAAACTTCCTTCCTATTTATCCTCTCTATCAGCAGAAATCATAGACACTCCTCTCTATTCCTCACTCTTTCTTTCAATCCCTTTGTTCACGCCCCTTTAGTCCTCACCTACTCTGCCATCCATCTCTTTTTTCCTCTCACCTTTTTCTTTTACAAAATCTCTTCTTTACCTATGAGTATTCACAGATAGAACTAAAAGAGTGACCCAACAGATTTTTGGAGAAAAGAATTTGAATAAATCAACCATCTCAATAAGTCAATTATCTTCATCTGTATATCTCAATTCCATATACATAAATATTGAAAATTTATACAACCTTGTCCTCAAAAATTGAAGGAAATTTTCCAACTCTGACTTTGCCAATTGAGGTTGCTGAAATCGGATTTTCGTCGACAGATGTATTATGGGCTCAACTTTGATCTCCCTCAATTCTGTTTTCGCAATTGGAATGAAATTTTGGGACTTTGAATGGCTGGGGATTGACAAGGATATTGGTAATTTTGTTGTCCGAGTGTGTTGGCCACAAAACGCCTAGGCGCAACTAAGCAACGCTAAGCCATGACATTCGTCTTCCTCGATCTGGACGCAAGGATCGACTAGCCGAGACTCAATGGTTGAGGTGATGACATATGTCATCCTCACTGCCTCTCGAGTTCGAGAGCAAGCTTGTGATCCATAAGTGGTGTGCAGGATGCGATTCTGTTAATGAGCTGACCGGGTTTGGTCTTATGAGGCTGCGAGCCAATGTTGGGCTTGGTCTGGTTTGCAAAATGCAGACCAGACCAATGGACAAAAATGCCTTAATTAAATTTTGGGCTTGAATCTGGGCCTTCTGTCAGTAGACCAACCAGTGGGCTGTGAATCAATCTAATGTTTGGGCCTATTTTGATATGTTTTGAGGGTCCAATTCAAGGATTTTTGCCCATTAATAGTTGTGTATTTATTTTAAGGAAAATTTAGAGTTTTAAGGTATAAAAGTTTAACCCAAAAGTTTAATACCTTAATTTTTAAATAGGTACCCAATTGTTAAATTAAAAATTCATGGACTATTGCATTTGGATCTTTTGGATTTTGGCCTTTGGTCGCTATAAGCTCACTTCTAGGTAGAAATCTTTTTTTATGCACTACATTGCATAATTTTTTTTAAAGTGAATATTTTGAGACTTGTTTCATGTTAAAACAACGCGTCCATTTTTATGACCGTCTGATTTTTATATTAACTATTTTCTTTTCACCTTACATGTTTCAATTAAGCATGCATTTAAATATTTTTTGATCAACTTGGTCGTGCGAATCAAATTTGATCAACCCGGTTTGGGCTCTGTTTTATTTTCACACATTCTATCATATGGAATATATTTTTTTTGTTGTGAAATGAGTAATAGGGGATATGTGACATGTCCTTGGGTTCGAATCCTTAAAGTTAAAATAGGTAATAAGACAGTTATATGTGTCGTATCCTTGGGTTGCGAATCCCTAAACTTGATCAGGGTATTTTTTTGGCTTTCGTGATAGGCGAGTATCGCCTTTATTTTGTTATATGTGTATGGCATAGTGTGCTCGGAGTCTGTGAGTGGCTCCATTTTCATTGTGATTCTACAATGGTACAACAGGGGCTTATTTTAATTACATACCACATATTAGTGGGTTGTTTCAAACACATGCCCTTTTTGTACACATTTTTCTGAAAGGAATTTATAAAATGTGAGTTTTAAGTTCATAGATGCTTAAACATCAATTTTAATTAAAATTATCAAATCTCTATTGAGTTTAGTCAAGTCACCTTAATGACTTCTTTCATGATTTTATCAGTTGGATTTCCAGTTGCCAAATCACTTCTAGATCCGCCAAAGTTTTATTTTTATTTTAGTATTCTCCCTTTAGAGATATTTTTAGTTGGATGATTCTAATCCTTAAATCACTTTCCGCACAATACTTTACTTTATTTTATTTTGGATTATATTGTTATGCTATCTAATACCACTATTGAACATGTTAAGCCCATGTTTGTTGAGCCTTGGATTATAATTAATATTTTAAGTCTTCCATTGATAATTAATAAAATTTAAGAGAAAAAGTGCCAGGCGATTCGATTCATCGGGTTGGATCGTTCCCCTTTTTGTCTCGGGTCCCTTTTGGGTAGTGATAGAATTTTTGGTATCAGTGTCAAGTTCCATCTTGAAAAGTTATATCTATAGAATAGATAGTATAGTAATATACAAGAATTTACAAATACTGTGCCTAAAAATAAAGTACAAAAATAATTTTGTGTTAAGGTGCTGCTAGAAAGTCATGTTGAGATTTTTCCATTGGTGGATGGTGGCATTTCTCTAATCGAACACAAGTAATTTTGATTTGTCTAGATTTTGTAAGAGATGATAAGGAGTATGCCTTGTAAATGATTAGAAACTACTTTATTGAACATATGAGTCTGCAAACTCTTTTGGGTTATATGTGTGGGCCTGTGAAGTTTAAAGTTAAAAACCTATCATAGAAAAAAAACACAAAGCTTAGGTTTCTTTCAAAAAATTCAATGTTTGCTCTGTCATATTTGGAATCTGTTAGTCTAAGTTCAAACCTTGCGTTTGAAGACTCTAATTCAAAAACTATTGGTAAAGACTTCTAATTAGTCTTTGAATTGTACAATTCGGCGTTAGTGTAAGTTTCTGCATAGGCAGTTGGGAATATTTTGACCAAAGATTAGAGTTGTTGAAGTAGAATGATGACTTCAATAAAGAATTTTCTGAATGTAGCTTGTAGTAAAATCACTTAGGATGAAATGATAAAACATTTAAAGTCTAGTTTTTATGGGTGGAGCTTACCTAATGAGTGTTGAAAATTGGTTAAAGGTGATGCAAAATAATGTGACTGCTATTAAAGTCCCAACAGAGTATTGGGTTGGGTTTACAACCTTTTATTTTGAGAAAATGGCTGATAAATAATGGAAGTTTCATAAATTGGATTAACCATTAGATTTGATAACATGGACTCAGTTTGAGGCAATGTTTAGAAACAACTATTGCAACGTTGGTAATCGCCAGCATATGATAAATGTTCATCATGATTTGGATCATGAGAGTATGACTGTAGAGAAGCTAGAAAATTCTCTAATTTTGAGTTTTTCCCTAAATAAGAGATATGAATGTGTCTTGTTTGTTCGATTTGCTACCCTTATTGTTGATGGGTGTGAATATTGGTTGATCTTATAGATATACCTATAGATCAGTTTGATGTACTCCTAGGTATGGATTGATTGAACTTATATAAAGCTAAAATCGACTGTTATCAGAAAAATATTACCCTTACATTGGAAGATGGAAATATCCTATTACATCAAAGTAATTACTGTATGTTTCCTATTGATCCTATTTTACGAGCCTGTTTGGGTGGTCGAGGGAGATTGGAGTCTTACGGGAGTATTTTTGCTATTAGCAATGACCTTGTTATAGTCATGCGAGATTCTAATTTGTCAGTGGTTTGTTATTATTCTGATGTTTTTCTTGAACATCTGCCTAGGTTGCCACCCAACCACGAAATTGATTTTTGCATTGATTTGATGCCCAATAATTTTGATTGCTCCATACTGCATGACTCCTACTAAATTGAATCAACTGAGTGTTCGGTTAAATGATTTGTACAAAAATGGTTTATTCAAAATAGTATTTCACTATGGGGTACGCCCGTTGTTTTTGCAAAGAAGCATGATAGTTCGCTTCGTCTATGCATTAATTATTGAAATTTGAATCTTATGGCATCAAGAATGAGTTCCATTGCCGCGAATTAATGACTTATTTGATCAGTTTGGAGGATCTGTGTACTTCTCAAAGATCGATTTGATTTTTGTTATTATCAATTGAAAATGTGTGGAAAAGATTTTTTTAAAACATCTTTTTGGATTTGTTATGGACATTTTGAATTTATGTTGATTCTGTTTGATCTGACTAATGCACAAACTGCTTTTATGAATCTCATGCATTGAGTCTCTTGACCATTTTGCTGTGGCCTTCATTAATGATGTCCTGATATATATTAAGACTCTAAATAAACCTATGGAACATTTGAGAATTTTTCTATCGACATTGAAGAATTATTGGTTATATGCAAAGTGTGAAAAGTGCAACTTTTGGATGACAGAAGTAAAATTTCTTAGCCATATTGTTTCTTAAAATGGCATTTCCGTTGATCTAGCTAAGATTGAAACTGTGTTAAATAAGAAGCCCCCCAAAAAAATGCCTTTGGGTGTGTAACTTCTTGGGTCTGGTTGGTTAATATTGTTGATTTGTGCAGAATTTTTCTTTTGTTATGTTGTTAATGTTGTTGATCAGTAACGATGTGAAATTTATTTGGAATGAAAAGTGTCAAACCACTTTTGATGAATTCAAGCAAAGTTTGACTTCTACTTGATTTTATCAGTACATGATGAATGTTTGTCTTATGTTATTTATATTTATGCATTAAGAGTCGGTTTGGGTTGCGTCTTGATGCAGCAGGATAAAGTTATAGTTTATTCATTTCAGCAGTTAAAGAAGTATGACTGGAATCCTACTCACAATTTGGAGCTTGCAACTAATTATTTTTACCTTAAAGACTTCACGGAGCTATTTGTATGATGCTAAATTCAAGGTATTTTTAGATCACAAAAGTTTAAAGTATCTCTTCTCGCAACGTGATTTAAATTTTTGACAACGCCATTGGGTTGAGTATATGGAGAATTATGATTTTACTCTAGAATATCATCCTTGTTAGGCTAATGTTTTACCTAATGTCTTGAGTCGTTATCTTCATGGATCTTTTTATTTTTTTTGTTTTTGATTATTGGAAGAGATTTCTTATTATTGGAGATTTTAAGCTGTAGTATAAGGACAATGGTCATTCGATTCAAGTTTTAAATTTAATAGCGACCCCTACACTTTTGCAACGTGTGAAAGACTTGCAAAGTTTGACTATGTGTTGAAAGAAAGATTCGAGATGATTCAAGCTGGTGAGTAGTTTGACGGTTGGGAGATCAGTTTTGATGAGCTCCTATTCTCTATGAATCTAGTTGTTGTCTCTAGTGATTTGGATTTGAGACTAGCAGTCTTAGCAGAGGGCCATAAGACCAGATTTGCTATTCATTTCTGCAGTACAAAAAATGTATCATGATCTAAAGCATCAATATTTATAAGTTGGAACAAAACGACATGTAGCTATGTATTTTTTGAGGTGTTTGACTTATTAGCAGGTTAAGGATAAGCATCAGACACTAGTTGGGTTGTTGCAACCTTTGTTTATCCCTGAGAGGAAATGAGATAAGATTATCTTAGATTTCGTGACCAATTTTCCTTGGACGGTAGAAAAATTTGACATAGTGTGGGTGATTGTTGATAGATTGACAAATCTACACATTTTATTCCTGTAAGGATGGATTTCTCTTTGACGAAGTTGAGTAGGTTGTATATCGTGGGCATCGTTTGTCTTCGTGGTATTCCCTCGAGCATTGTATATGTTAAAGATCCAAGATTTACATCAAAATTTTGGGGATTCCTTGAGAAAGCTTTGGCAATGAAGCTTAATTCGTGTACACAATGTCATCCTTAGATAGATGGTTAGTTTGAGCTTGCGATCTAAATTCTTGATGAATTATTGAGGTCTTGCATTCTAGATTTTGGAGATAGTTGGGTGAATCACTTGTCTTTAGTAGAGTTTGTTTATAATGATAACTATCAAACCTGTATCAAATTTTTGACATATGAAGCTATGTATTGGAGACTATATAAATCACCTTTATGTTGGGTTGAGACTGGGGAGCGTGTCACTCTCGAGCCTGATTTGATTTAAGAAATAACTAAGAAAGTTCAAGCAATTAAAGAGCAACTCAGTATAGTTCAAAGTTGACAGAAAAGTTATGCAGACCTTCGACGGAGGGAAATATAATTTGAAGTCAATGATTTTGTATTATTAAGTTACAACCTCATCGAGGTATTAGTAGTTTCGGTATGAAAGGAAAGTTCGCCCCGAGATATAGAGGTCCTGATCAGATGATTGAGCGGTTTGGCTCAATGTTTATCGCTTGGAATTACTACTACCACTGAATTATGTTCATAATGTCCTTCATATCTCTATGTGAAGTATATTTTGGACTTTTCGTTTCTTGGACTGAAATTCTTATTTAGGAGGATGTATCTTATGAGGAAGAACCTGAGAGAATTCTAGGTCGTGAGATCAAAATTCTACGTTATAGTGAAATACCTCTGGTTTAATTGTAGTGAAAGAACTATAGTTAAAGAGAAATAATTTGAGAAATTGAATCTGATATGTATCCTATTTGGTCAATGGTACTCTCGAATTTGTTCTAAATTTCGATAATGAAATTTTCTAAGTATGCCAGAATGTAATATTTGTCCAAAAAAAAAAAAGAAAAAAAAAGGAATTAATTTTGGAGGAAAAGTTTTTGGAAAAAGTCTCCCCGAGTTACATTTTTCCTTGAGGGGGATCAAGAAACTTCCTTCATGTCTATCCTCTCTCTCATCAAAAATCATAGACATTCCTCTCCATTCATCACTCTTTCTTTCGATCCCTTTGTTCACGCCCCGTTTGTCCTCACCTACTCTGCCATCATGTCTGTTTTTCTCTCACCTTTTTCTTTTGCAAAATCTCTTCTTTGCCTATGAGTATTCATAAATAGAACTCAGGAGTGACCCAACAAATTTTTGGAGAAAAGAATTTGAATAAATCAAACATCTCGATAAGTCAATTCTCCTCATCTGTATATCTCAATCCCATATATAAAAATATTGAAAATTTATACAAACTTTCTACTCAGAAATTGAAGGAAATTTTCCAACTCTGACTTTGTCAATCGAGGTTGCTGAAATCGGATTTTCGTCGACAGAGGTATTCTAGACTCATTTTTGATCTCCTTTAGTTCTATTTTAGCAATTGGAAGGAAATTTTAAGACTTTGAATGGCTAGAGATTGAAGACGAAACTAGTAATTTTGTCGCTCAGGTGCGTCGACCACAAAACACCTAGGCACGACTTAGCAACGCTGATCCGCAACATTCGTCTTCCTCGATCTGGACGCGCAGAGCAACTAGCTGAAACTCAATTGTTGAGGTGATGATGTCTGTCGATCTCACTTCTTCTTGAGTTCGAGAGCAAACAGTTATCCAGAAGTGGTGTGCAGGACGCAGTTCTATTAAGGAGCAAACTTTGTTTGGTCTGCTAAAGATGCGAGACAATATTGGGCTCGGTCTGGTTTGAAAAATGTAGACCAAACCAATGGAAAAAAATGCTTCAATTAAAGTTTGGGCTTGAACCTGGGCTTCTGTTAGCAGACTAGCCAATGGGCTGCGAATCAATTTAATTTTTGGGTCTATTTTGTTATGTTTTGGGGGTTCAATTCAAGGATTTCTGCCCATTAACAATTGTGGATTTATTTTAAGGAAAATTCGGAGTTTTAAGGTTTAAAAGTTTAACCTAAAAGTTTAATACTTAATTTTTTAATAGGTACCTAATTGTTAAATTAAAAATTAATGGACTATTGCATTTGGATCTTTTTGGATTTTGGCCTTTGGTCAGTGTAAGCTCACATCTAGGTAGGGATTTATTTTTATGCACTGCATTGCATAATTTTTTTAAAGTGAATATTTTGAGACTTGTCTCATGTTAAAACGACATGTCCATTTTTATGACCATCTGATTTTTATATTATATTTTATTTTCATCATACACATTTCAATTAAACATGCATTTAAATATTTTTGGATCAACTTGGTCGTGCGAATCAAGTTTGATCAACCCGGTTTGGGCTTTGTTTTATTTTCACACATTCTACCATGTAGAATGTATATATTTGTTGTGAAATGAGTAATATGGGATGTGTGACATGTCCTTGGGTTTGAATCCCTAAAGTTAAAATAGGTAATAAGACAACTGTATGTGTTGTGTCATTGGGTTGCAAATCCCTAAACCTAATCAGAACATTTTTTTGGCTTTTACAATCATTGACCATCGTCTTTATTCTATTATATGTCTATGGTATGATGTGCCCGGAGTCCGTGAGTGGCTCCATTTTCACTGTTATTCTACAATGGTACAGCAAAGGCTTATTTTAATTACGTACCACATATTAGTGAGTTGTTTCAAACACAAGCCCTTTTGTACACATTTTTTTGAAAGGAGTTTATAAACGTGAATTTTAAGTTCATGCATGCTCAAACATTAACTTTAATTAAAATTATCAAATCTCTATTGAGTTTAGTCAAATCACCCCAATGACTTCTTTCATGATTTTATCAGTTAGATTTCTAGTTGCCAAGTCACTTCTAGATCTGCCAAAGTTTTATTTTTATTTTAGTATTCTCCCTTAAGAGATATTTTGTGAGGTATATTTTAGTTGGATGACTGTAATCCTTAATTCACTTTTCACACAATAATTTACTTTATTTTATTTTGGATTATATTGCTATGTTATCTGATATCACTGTTGGACCTGTTAAGCCCATGTTTGTTGGGCCCTAGATTATAATTAATATTTTAAGTCTTCCACTGATAGTTAATAAAATTTAAGAGAAATGGGTCGGGCTATTCGGTTCTCAGGGCTGGGTCATTCATCGTTCTATCTCAGGTCCCTTTTGGGTCGTGACAAAAGTGTTCTAGTCAACTGTAAAAGGGCCTTCGATCAACCAATACAAGTTCTAGGAGACTTGTGGGAAGACCGCTGGTTGACCAAAACGACCTGTGTTGGACTCCGTCGACTAAAGCATGGTCTGGTTGACCACTACAATCCATGGTCGACCGTTGAAGGTTTAGGTCTACCGCACGATGTAGTTTTCATATTTTTTAGCCTTTTACATGTAGGTTGAATTCCTAGTTTCAGTGTAGGACCTTTCAATATTCCTTGTGATTTATTGATGGAAATTCTTAGCCTTTGACATGTTTTTATGCTCAGACGAGTTCGTGGATTTTGAGCCGATTCTCGAGAAAGTTATTCCTTCAACTGGTAAAAAATGTTGCCGCAAAGGCAGAGATTTTATACTTTAAGCACAACATTGCATCATGGTTTTCAAACTTTATTTTGTGGGTTGCCACATATGAGAACTTGGCAGGTGCTGTTTGACAACACATAAGTTTTTATATTACATATGCATATGTGAGTTTTATATGTTTCCTTTATGTGCATGATATTTCATGGATTGCTCTGTTATTGATATGGGAGGATCAATCCTCTTGATACTTTGGATGGTCACAGTGCTAAAGTATCACGGGCTATCCCAACACATCTTCTACTGCGTGAAGATATTTGTTTGTGTACTATGTGCAAATGGGTAATGGAGTAGTGTTGACGCACTTATTGAGTTTCGAATTCTTAAAGTTTATCAGGTTGTATTTATTTTGGGTGATATCTTACTAGTTTGCTTGTAGCCTCTGTGGTGCATTTTATTCTTTATATTGCCCTCACAGTTCTTCCTCTAGACTCATGATTTCTTGCCATTTTCGGCCTACCTCCTTATTGTGTGATTGTATCGAAAGGGGTCCTTGAGTGACTCTCTTTTTTCACGAATCTCTATTTAGAACTTGTGAAAAATGATATAGGCTTATTTTACTATAGTTGGCTAGGTATCTAGCGATATTTTGATGATTACCTCATTGGTGGCTCGTGGAGCCGGTTTGATGGTAAAGAATGTTTTCTAGATTATTTCAAGCCTATGTATGGCACAAGTAAGATGACTACATTTTTATTCATCATGGTTTTGAAGTGAAAAGTTAAAACTAGTTTAACATGCACTATATTTAATGTAACATGCTTACTAAGTTAGTTACTTACCTCAACCACCCCTCCCTCTGAGCAAAGGGAAGGTTAGCCAAGAGTAGTTGTTGGTTGGTGGATTTTTTCATTTTATCCTTTTAATTTCTTCTTAGTGATATTTTTACTGGTGAGGACTTAGCTGAATTTAGGCCTATATTACAATATTTTGACTATGTATGGACTTAGAGTTTGATGTACAGTGTTTATTTTATTTATACTATTATTTTGTTGTAATCACTATGAGAACCTAGACCCATCTCATGTGGGCTATGACTTTGGTTTGTGTTCATGTTTTCCACTACAAATCAAGCCTTGGGCTGGATAATTGGATCCTCTCCGAGGATTGGGTCGCTAGACCTGGTTTTTTTGTTAGGCCCGCCCCCAGGTCATGACAAATTTCTATTGGTATTCGAATTGGATTCTGAATATGTTGTTCAAGCCACCTTTTCGTAGTTGTTAGTTTCAAGCTGATCTCCTTCATCAGATTGTTGAATTATGAAATTTGCTAATTTTGTGCTACAATTCTTTCTCTACATTCCTCAAATGCTTGAGCTACATCAGACCTTGTTCTATTAGCCATGGTGATATGACACGGGGACTTACAAATTCACTATCGAGTGAGGAGATTTTCTATCGATAATTTTAGTATTTATTTTGTAGATGATCAAGAATAAAAATACATCCAATATATAAAATACACTTATTTAGCTTTCAAAAATCTTATGGAGTTCTTCAAGATGAACCATAAGTAGAAGATCAAGCACAAGTTTAAAAGATTTCTTAGACATTCCAAAACTATCGATGATCTGAGTCATAATTTCAGTGTTTCTATTGTAGGTGATCAAGGAGAAAAATACATCCAAGATATAAAATATACCTATTTAGCTTCCAAAAATCTTATGAAGTTCTTCAAAATGAACCATAAGTGGAAGATTAAATACAAGTTTAGAAGACTTTTAAACGTTTCAAAATTTTCAGTGATCTAAAATCTTATGAAGTTCTTCAAAATGAACCATAAGTGGAAGATCAAATACAAGTTTAGAAGATTTCTTAGGCGTTTCAAAACTGTCGGTGATCTTACTAGTATTACTTGAACTTCGTCAATTTGGTACAATCTTCTCACTAATCTCGCTAGTAAAATTCTTCTGTAAAATTATACAAAACTCTCAATTTTCTTGTTGGAGTTATATCTTTTCTTGAAGAGATTCCTTGGTAATAAAAGTTTGTTTCATTAGGCAATCATTTTCCAACTAACTTATTGGTTGTATCTTTAGGTAATCTTTTTCCAACCAACTCACCACACGCGGATTCCGTTGCACGCTACATTGACTCTTGACTTTTTCTTTAATTAAAATTTACTTGGGAGCTCAATGCATTTTCTCAATGAAAGCACCAATGTTACTGATTTTGAATCACTAATTAATGAAAACGAAAGAGGAAAGAAAAGAGACAAAAGAAAATAGAATTTTCTTTAGCCTATTCATGATGTGCCCCAAGTTCCGGAACTGGAGCCCGAGTCAGGGGCTCTTTTATTCTCTAACCTTTTTTATTTATTTTGCAGGTTTTTGAATCAAATGAACATCATTAGAGTTGCCATTTGGGCTAATGGAGATTTTACAATCTTTGGGGAATAATTGTAAGCTGTTTTTCCTCCTAGATTATGACCTCCGACAGCTCAAGTGGATTTTTGACAATCGAGATGACGTCCTTTCAACTTCGGTTCAGTCCTTTCATACCAAATGTAGCCAACATCCAGAGTTTTCGAACGAGCTATTGAGCATTGTATTTGGGCTCCATTTGGTATGTCAAATGTCTTTGTTTCAGAGAGCAAAACTCAGACTCGGATTTTATTGTTCTTGTTTTAATTAAGGGTTTGTTTAGTCATTTCCTACCTAGGGATATTTTTGTCTTTTTATGTTTTTGTTGTAAAACCTTAGGGTTTAATAGCCCTTTTGCGCTGGATGGAAGGCAGTTTTGGAAGAATTAGAAAATAACCATTGTTGAAGATGTGTGCCCGCGGGAATCTCCCTCCTCTCGGCCCTCTCCATTTTCACCCGAACTTGCTTCTCTTGTAGCGATTTCTTGAGCAAGTTGGAAGGGTTGCTGTCTCTTCCAAAGCATCATCTTTGGTGGTGTTCTTGTAGTGTGGAGATAGGAGAATCGCTAGATCCCATGGAGAGCGCTTAATCCGTGATTAAGCCAATTACTTCGATCCTCTCACATTAGGAGGTAAAATCGAGCTCCACGGTTCCCTTTGTAATTTCAAAGATTATTGCTGGTAAGATTTGGTTGTTCTGGTCCTATTCCCTTCATATTTGGTGGTTAACAATTGTGTATTAAGATAAAGGCATCGTTCCTTATGAATATGGAGTTTTGCTGGATATTTTGTTAATCGCAGAATCTTTTTTTTCTGTGCAATTTGTTTACTGCATTGGATTGCTGACCTGTTTTGAAGCCCTTGTGTGGGTTTTCTTAATTTTATTTCTTCTGGAGATTTGTTCTTTGTTGAGTGACGAAGTTGCCTACCAATTTTCGGAATTTTTGGAGTTATATGGAGTGAGTTCTCTCTATTGTATTTCTGGTCGTCAAAACTGTTCGGAAGAAGCTCGGTATTTGGTGATATCTTATTTCTGATCTGGAATTTTGACACAACTTACCTGATTGTGTTAATTAAGTGTCCTCCAAAAACTAGCCAAAGTTCACGTTTGAATTTGGAGAACTACTCTGTCTATTGTTGCTGGTCCAATTTAATTCACAGCTTGTTGGCTGGTTTATTTAAATTAAGCTCTTGTCGCCCTTGGAGCGCATCATTTGGTATCAGAGCTTTGGTTCACGTTTTTGCTGTTGTTTTGTGCCCTATTAATTGCCTATCATGAGTAAAAGAAGTGAAGTGAACTACAAAAGGAGTAGGAGAGCTGAATCAAATGAATCACCATCACCCGAGAGGGAGCCAACCCGGGACAAAAAAAAATTACATGCTCGAATGGATGAAATGATGGACATGCTTTTCGCATTAAAACAAAGTCTAGATAAACATTCTAGTAGGCATGTGAGGGGGCCTAAGACTCGTAAGCCAAAGGAAAGTTTCAACACATTCATCGAGTCAAAGGACCGAAATAAAAAATTGTATGATTAGGGTACGAGAGAAAGCGTTATAGAAGAGCTTCCGAATTCGAGAAGAAGATCTCATGATAATGATGAATTGAAGCTTGTAAATTTATCCATCCCTCCATTTAGAGGATTCAACAATGATATTGCTTGTGTGGATTGGTTGGAAGAAGTTGAAAGCATATTTGATGGTCACGAATTTTCAGATAAAGGTAAAGTGAAACTAGCCTCCTCGTCATTTGTGGGTTATGCTAAATCTTGGTGGAATAACTTAAAAGCTCAACGGCTGATTGATGGGGAAGATGATCTTATTACTTGGAAGATGATGAAAAGGCTTATGAGAAAAAGATTTGATACATCTCGGCTCAAGGCTAAAGACATCCGATGTTCCGAGTGCCTTGAAATTGGCCACAATGCTTCAAAATGCCCAAATCAAAAAGATATTATTATAAAGGAATGTTTGATTGATGAGAGAAGCCAAGTTGACTCCTTGGCAGCCACTAATGAAGAAGATAACTTGGAAGTGGAGACTATTTATCCTCCCGAAGGGCCACTATTCGTGATGGAGACTTAAGTGAATGAAGAAAATTGTTTTCGGGTAGTTGAGAAAGAGTGTTTTCAAGCTGAAATTCTTAAGGATGAACATATAGAGAATGGAGATGGTTTAATGGTAGCAACTAAGGAGGAAGAAACTCCTCCTCAAAGGGAAAGACTCATGGCCTTTGAAGAAACACTCATGGAAGATGACAAGTCTTCAATTTTGCATAACCGAAATGATTTTTGTAAAATGGAAGAAACGAGCATCGTGGAGCATGGATATGAGTTCATTGCAGCAACCTTTGAAGGTAAAAATGATTTTTAGGAGCTAACCCTTGGTCAAGAGGAAACTTTTTCTTTAACAATAGAAAGTCCTCTTGCTATTGAATGCTGAGAAGAGAAGTTTCAAGGTGAGTAAAATGGTTATGACCGTTGTTGGAACCTAGACATAGTACATTCCTTATTCATAAATAAAAGGAGATCTATCAACATTTCCTTCATGCATATGGATGAAGATTGGGGCTTAGGAGTGTTTCCTCAATCGAGTCTTTATTTGCTAGTCTACCATTGTGGAGAAGCAAACATACTAGCCAAAACTAATTGCTCGAGGTACATCTTACCAAACACTTTGATTACTTGGTTCTATAAAATTGGATGGTTTAGAAATATTGTTGGTTATTTCGTATCTTTTGGCTTTTCAAATATGATGAGAATCTTAAGCATGCCTAAAGACAGCTTAGAGCACTGTTTTGTTGTTGTTTTGAGAAATTTGGATATGCTGACTGGGATTGATGGTAGAACTGTTTATATGTGGGATGAATCTGAATATTGCTCTGTTGTGGACATGTCGATGAATTTTCTAGATGTTCTGGTTGGGGTTAATGGTGACTCTGTTTTATTGCTGCCCTATGAAGATGTGGTGGTGCATTGTAATTCCACATCTGGCATCTCCAATTTGTTAGAGACTTGCCGTAGGCCCATTGAAAATTGGGACTACTATTTTGTCGTCGCTTTATCTATGACTACTCAGGATAATTTGGTTAATAAAAAATTGTGACTCCGTCTCGTTGCTAACCAAAGGGGAGCATGGCTCTGAGATTACTAGTATGAATATTGATGGTGAAACTGTTTCTGTTTGGGACATTTTCAGAGTTTGCAATGAGTATTTATTGGAATTATTGGAAGATCAATTGGGGTGTCACGGCTGAGCCTTATGGAGTTTTTGAATTATTTTTGTCAAATGATCTTTTGTTGGTGCAGTATGATTCTGTCCCTTCTTATTTGACCCTGGTGGAACGTGAGGCCGAGTGGCCAAGCTGTGGGTTTGAAGATTAAAGTCTGCCTTCAAACTACTAGCTCTTGTCTTGTTACCTATTTTGAGCAGTTTAAGACTGAGTGCGACACATGTTTAGATTTTACACTGGACTCTGAAGATGTATATGTTAGAGTGGAAATTGAAGACTTCCTGGGGAGTAATAAAACCGAGAATTTTCTGATTGAAGAATATGGGTTTACTGTGTATGATGGACCGTCGAAGTTAAAAATTTTCAAGTTTGAGAACATCCCAACTTTTCCATTTGATCCAGGTGGAAGGCATGCAAAGAAGATAATGATAAATACTCCTTGGATTTGAGGACAAATCCTTTTCAACCCCGGGAGTATGATGTGCCCCAAGTTCTGGAACTTGAGCCTGAGCTAGGGGCTCTTTTATTCTCTAACCTGTTTTATTTATTTTGCAGGTTTTTGAATCAAATGAACATCATTAGAGTTGCCATTTGGGCTAATGGAGATTTTACAATCTTTGGGGAATAATTGTGAGCTGTTTTTCCTCCTAGATTATGACCTCCGACAGCTCAAGTGGATTTTTGACAATCGGGATGACGTCCTTTCAATTTCGGTTCAGTCCTTTCATACCAAATGTAGCCAACATCCAGAGTTTTCGAACGAGCTATTGAGCATTGTATTTGGGCTCCATTTGGTATGTCAAATGTCTTTGTTTCAGAGAGCAAAACTCAGACTCGGATTTTATTGTTGTTGTTTTAATTAAGGGTTTGTTTAGTCATTTCCTACCTAGGGATATTTTTGTCCTTTTATGTTTTTGTTGTAAAACCTTAGGGTTTAATACCTCTTTTTCGCTGGATGGAAGGCAGTTTTGGAAGAATTAGAAAATAACCATTGTTGAAGGTGTGTGCCCGCAGGAATCTCCCTCCTCTCGGCCCTCTCCATTTTCACCCGAACTTGCTTCTCTTGTAGCGATTTCTTAAGCAAGTTGGAAGGGTTGCTGTCTCTTCCAAAGCATTATCTTTGGTGGTGTTCTTGTATTGTGGAGATAGGAGAATCACTAGATCCCATGGAGAGCGCTTAATCCGTGATTAAGCCAATTACTTCGATCCTCTCACGTTAGGAAGTAAAATCGAGCTCCACGGTTCCCTTTGTAATTTCAAAGATTATTGCTGGTAAGATTTGGTTGTTCTGGTCCTATTCCCTTCATATTTGGTGGTTAACAATTGTGTATTGAGATAAAGGCGTCGTTCCTTATGAATATGGAGTTTTGCTGGATAGTTTGTTAATCGCAGAATCTTTTTTTTCTATGCAATTTGTTTACTGCATTGGATTGCTGACCTGTTTCGAAGCTCTTGTGTGGGTTTTCTTAATTTTATTTCTTCTGGAGATTTGTTCTTTGTTGAGTGACGAAGCTGCCTACCAATTTTTGGAATTTTTGGAGTTATATGGAGTGATTTCTCTCTGTTGTATTTCTGGTCGTCAAAACTGTTCGGAAGAAGCTCGGTATTTGGTGATATCTTATTTCGGCTATAACTGGAGATTCGGAATGAGTTCTGATCTGGAATTTTGACACAACTTACCTGATTGTGTAAGTGTCCTCCAAAAACTAGCCAAAGTTCACGTTTGAATTTGGAGAACTACTCTTTCTATTATTGCTGGTCCAGTTTAATTCACAGCTTGTTGGCCAGTTTATTTAAATTAAGCTCTTGTCGCCCTTGGGGCGCATCATTCGCATCAATTCAATATCTCCTTGTATTTCCCCGTTGTGTTTGATTATGTCAAGACAGTGTTACAACTTTTACTCAAAGTTCTTAAGCCAACCAGCTTTAATATTCTTTGTTCCAGGTCTAGAAGCTTCCTTCGTTTTCTTTCCTTCTGTAACAATATATCTTTTCAGGGTACCAGAGAGAAAAAGATAGAGAACAAATGACCAAACATTTATGGGGGACTGAGACTAATGTGGAATAAAGAGAGAGGGTAAGCTTAAGATGAAAATATGCTAAAAACAAATCAGTAAAAGTGTCTTTCTTCACATTTTTGGTGCCTCTAAGCTTCGGGTTTCATGTGGAAGTGCATTAGCAAATAGAAAAGTACGAAAAGAGGTAATCCCCATCAAGAGGTTGTGATTAAAAGGTTGGTTGTCTTGGAGAAAGGTTTCTATTTTTCATGATTCCTTAATCAGCTAGGAAAGAAATATTCTATTTCTTGGTGTTTATTTTTTCTTAGAGAGAGCCATAGAGAGAGATATGGGTCATTGCCATCCACTCAGTATGACACATGTAAAATAAAATATGATTTGAGCTCTTACATATATTGAACTTGTTAGTTTTAGTGATTTTTTAATGCTAGGATCTCGTCTGCTAATAGGTTATATTTTTAGGTCTGTTGCATCAAAAATAAATTTAGGTATCAAATATTTGAGCCCAATTTAGTGTTCAGTATATATTTTATTTAAAAAAAGGTTCAAAATGTTAAATTATCTTAAACGATCTAAACATGTTTTTACAATCAAAATCAAAAGTATTTAGATCAATTCCAAAATTTTCTAAATTAACGTTAAAACAGAGACAACTACTATCCTTCAAAAAAAATTCTCTTCTAAACCTTAACAACTCAATACAATAGTGTATTTTCTGAAGGAGGTGTTTGGTTTAAGGGAACTTTGTATTTTCTTCAATTTTTCTCTCACAAAACTTCTTCCATTAAGAAGTTTTTTATAAAGAAAAGTGGAAGGCAGAGTGGATGATTACTTGACTGTTTCTATCAAGTAAACCAAACCAAAACATAAAGAAAACCAAACCAAAATAAAATGCCAATATTCTCCCACTTGGTCTGAGTTTTTCATTATTTATATAATAAGAAATCACAACACATTAATCATGGTGATATGTCCTCATAATAAATTCGAGTATTATCTTCCATGTATCACTATGCATTATGTTCCTTCTTAATTGCCCATAATCTTAATTAATAAAACCTTTGCTTATTCTAAGTCCAATACTTAAATATATTTCTAAAACTAAATGTGTAAACAATAAATATGAATATTAGAAATATCATAAGAAGAGTTACATCAACATTCTTTCTTCAAATGAAAAATTACATAGAGGAACCAAGTCACATTCTTTCTACATGATCCTTAAATTTCGATGGTGGCATGCCTTTAGTCAAAGGATCGGCTATCATTAATTCAGTGCTAATGTTTTTGTTGACCATTGTGGCATCCTTAACACATTCCCTTATGGCTAAATACTTAATGTCGATGTGCTTATTTCGACTCTCACTTTGTTGTTTTTATCCATAAAAACTACAGCTGAATTGTCACAATATATTTTTAATGGCCTAGAAATAGAATTCACGATTCTAAGCCCTAAAATAAAACTCTTCATCCATATACCATGTGAAGTAGCCTCAAAACATGATACGAACTTAGCCTCCATAGTAGATGTGGTAGTCAAGTTTTGTTTTGCACTTCTCCAAGATATAGATCCACCGACAAACATGAAAATGTATCCAGCTGTTGATTTACGTGAATCAATGTAGCCAACAAAGTCTAAATCAGAGTAGCCAATCACATCCAAACTATCAGTTTGTTTGCACATAAGCATGTAGTCTTTGGTTCCTTGAAGGTACTGCAACACTTTCTTTACAGTAGTCAAGTGGTCTTTACCTGGATTACTCTGATATCTTCATAACATCCCAATAACAAATGCAATGTCAGGTCTTGTACAAACCTAAGCATACATCGAGCTTCCAACAACCGAAGCATATGAAATGTTCTTCATTTGTTCCTAGCACTGGTTCTCATGGAATTTGGCACCCTTCACAATTGAAGCAATACTAGATGAACAATCTTTCATCCGAAATCTCTCTAAAATTTTATTGATATAAGTTTCTTAAGACAAACCTAAAATGCCTTGAAATTTGTCTCGATGAATCTTAATATCGATGTCATAGGAGGCATTACCCATGTCCTTCATATCAAATTTTTTAGAGAGAAATTGTTTAACCTCGTGCAATAAACCTTTATTATTAATTGCAAATAAAATATCATCCTCATATAGAAGTAAAAAAAAAATTTTACTCTCATTAACCTTTTGGTATATACATTGATCCATAATGTTCTCAACAAAATCGAATAAGAGATAACATCATGAAACATTAAATACCATTAACAGGAGGCTTATTTCAATCCATATATGGATTTCTTAAGATTGGAAACTAAATGCTCACTATCACTAGAGGAGAATCCTTCAGGTTGTTTCATATAAACATCTTTCTCTAGCTCTCCATTAAGAAAAACTATTTTCAAGTCCATTTGTTGCAACTCAAAAATCAAAATTTGCAACCGATGCCAAATTAATGTGAAGAGAATCTTTCTTAGATATAGGAGAAAGAGTCTCCTTGTAATCGATTCCCTCCCTTTGAGTTAATCCTTTTGTAATGAGTCTTGCTTTATATCTTTCGATGTTGTCTAACGAGTCTTTCTTAGTCTTAAAGACCAATTTACATCCAATGGCTTTTACACCATCAGCAACTCGACAAGATCTCAGACTCTGTTAGAATTCATTGAAATCATTTCATCTTTCATGGCATCATACCATAAACTTGAGTCACTACAACTTATACTTTGTGAAAACATCTCATGATCATTTTCGGCTCCAACATTATAGTTCGATTTTTGTAGATATGTCACATAGTCACTAGGAATAGGTGATGTTCTTTCTCTAGTAGATCTCCTTAGTGTTGTTCCAACATTTTCTTGAGAAATTTGTTGCTCAACTAGTTTTCAACAATTTTTGAAACTTCCTCAAAAATTAGATCTACTGGATTATTATCAGCAACTTGTGGAATATCATTTATTAATTGTTCAACACTCGTTTGAGCTCAAGGAGTGTTATGAGTAACAATCAATCTTTCAATTGAGTGAGAAGGTTGAACAACAATGTGATTTCTTTTAGAAAAAAAAAATAACCTAAAAATTGATTACTCCCACTAATCAAGTCATTTTCAAGAAATTTTACATTTCTTGTAGTACTGTAAAATGGACAATAGAATCTATGTTTCTTAGACCTTTCAGCATATCCAATGAAGTAGCCACTAATAGTCTTTGGGTCTAGTTTTTTTTTTCTTGTGGATTATAAATTCTGACTTCTGACGGGCATCCCTAAATCAGTACATGTTTCAAACTCGATTTCCAACCTTTCCATAACTCAAATGACATTTTTTTGACCACCTTGATTGGAACTCAATTTAATATATACACTACCCTCTTTAGCACATCAGGCCACAAGAAATCAAGAAATTTGGAGTTGTTACGCATACTTCTCACCATGTCCAACAATGTTCAATTTCATCTTTCTACCACACCATTCTGATCTAGAAAACCAGACATAATGTATTGAGCAACAATTCCATGCTCTTCAAGAAATCTAGCAAACGGACTAGGTGCTTATCCATCCTCAATATGTCTACTATAATATTCTCTACCTCTATCAGTCCTTATAATCTTAATTTGCTTACCGCATTATTTCTCTACTTTTACCATGAAAACCTTAAAGGCATCTAATGCTTCATTTTTCTTCTAAAGCAAATAGAGAAACATATACCATGAGTAATCATCAATTAAAGTGATGAAATATTTCAGACCATTTGAGTCCATAACTAGACTACAAATATCTAAATTTATGATCTTTAATATTTCTATACTCCTCTTTGCACATATTTGTTGGTTTGCTTACCCTTAATGCAGTCCAAACAAGTATCAAAATCAGTATAATGTAAACTGCTAAGTACTTTATCATGTACTAGTCTTTTTATTCTTTGCATGAAGATATGTCCCAATCTCCGGTGCTACATCATTGAGGAATCTTCATTATTAACACATCGTTTCATACAAGTGTGAACATACATAGCATTGTGAGTGGTGTCATTTTGTAAATCAATAGAAAAAATATCATCAAACATTGTACCATTTCCAATAAGATTAGATTTATAAAATAAACTAAAGTTTGATTCTGAAAAATTAAAGGAAAAACCCAAAGGTACAAATCTGAAACTGAAATTAAATTCTTAGAAAAACTAGGAACATACAAAGTCTTTCCTAAAACTAAAATAAAATCACTTTTCAGAACTAAACTGCACGTTCTAACAGCTTGCACATGTGAACTCATCTTACTTCATGAATAGATGCATTGTTCACTTTTCACTAGTTTTCGAAGGTTTCGTATACCCAGCAAGGTATTTGAAAAATGGATTTTAAAAGGCGAATCAATCCACCATGTGCTATAAACAATATCAACTTTATTAGATTCATAACAAACAAATGAAATTGACATACCTTTCTTTTCAAGCAAAAACTTAAATTTGGTGTAATCTTTCTTCATGTGTCCCTTCTTATCACAGAAGAATTTTACCTTTTCCTTTATCTTTCTTTTTGGCTTCATTTTACTTCTTTCCATGTGTCAATGTAAATGCACTATTACCTCTCTCCATTATCAAACTTCCTTCCTCTTGAACACATATATCCAATAATTCATTAATCGACCATTTATCATTATGTTTGTTATAAGAGATCTTATGTAATACCCCGATATTTTTAAGTTGCATAACTATCGGGGTATTACCAAGGACATTTCTGAACGTTAAGTCGAGGAGTATTTCTATTACGTTTTTCCCATATACGTGATGTAATCGAAGTGTCCGAGTATGTGGTTATCAAATTCCGTATTGTTATGTTTCATCTTATGACGTGTAATTATGGGAAAAATATTATGGGGTAGGAGATAAGTGAGAATTGTGATGAAAGGTTGTCCTGGATGTTTTTGGACGCCTAGGGATGACACAACGAATCCATTATGTCGTCCGCAAGTGCATTACGTTGCGTCCCCGACGTTTGGTGTAATGTCCCAAAATTATAAATACCGTGTAAATCCGTGTACTACGTTGTAATAACCTTTGATAATGTAATATATGGTTCATGTTATGTGGTTAAAGTAATATAGTGTAAAAAGCTCAATAAAATGCAAAAATTGGAAGCTTAGGACACTTGGGGACGGTATTGGGCGTCCTAAATGCTGATCTATCAAAGTACGGACGCTGAAATGTCCAAGTGTGGATGCCGCGGATGGCGACAAGGTCGTCCGAGTCGAATCTGTTCTAATTCTGGGACAATTCGGACGCAGTGGACGAGACAAAGTGGTGTCTGATATGAATCTATAATATTTTCCTGGCAACATTCGAACGCTGCGGACGACACACCGCGTCCCTAAGGTCAAAAATAGTAGAAAAACCCATTTAAATTGGGGGATTTTCGTTGATTAAATCAAATTTTCCTTCAAACGTTCTACTGGTGGCACGAGAGTCTGAGGAAGGGGGGAGATTATGGATGGCTGCCAGCCATTGGACCAAAAATTGGCTGGTTGTTGGGGGTACAACCACGTACCACTGCCTCCACTGCATGTCTTCACCGCTTCCTGGAGAGTCTATAAGTAAATGGGTTAAGAAGCTTGGGAGCAAGGGATGGTTGAGTGCTGTGCGAGTGAACTACAGGAAGAGGTAAGTGCTGCAAATGTGTGATTTTGTTCTATTCTCCCATCCATTTCATTGTCCTCTTGTCTTCATTTACATTAGTATACTCTATGGATGTGGGTGCAATGAACAGCTGGAAAATTGCCAAATGTTAGCTACATATTGGAGAGAGGTAAGAATTGGAGTGATGTGTAGCCTGTAAAGGCCTACATCACGGGGTTTGCTTGTTTTGTAATGTTTTTTGCTTAATATTGAAACTATCATCGTTGGTGAATTTTACTGAATTGCTGGATTAATGTGGACTAATGAGTTAGTAAGGTATGCTCAATGTATATGGAGATTTACAACTGAGATGACAAAGTAACAATTACAGAAATGGTATATATCTGGATATGATTTTATTCACTTCGTATTGCTTTCTGTTTAAAGGACTGATGAAGAGATGTTATGGTATATTTTTTTAGTATTCTCTAACTAATCTATGATGATAATGAATTAAGGATGACATTTAGCATAGCTTCTATATTTTTAATGAAATGATAGCTTGACCTACTTAGACGCCTTAATTCCAACCATGAAAGAATTTGGTATAAATTCCATGTTAGAAATAAAGTTACTTGGAAATGGATAAAAAGCTGGAACAAATAGTTACAAAACTAACTCATTATAGTATTGATAGATTTCGTGTTAATCAAATGTATTCTCCCATATTGATAATTTCTTGTTGTAATATTAGTAATGTTCTGTGCTCTTAGTGATTTTGTGGACATACATACATCACTTAGGATTATGAACATGCTCATGTTGCATGACATGATTAAATTATATAAATGGGCGTGTGGGTGTTCGGGAATAACAATGACATCCCATGTGTTACAATGAAATATAAAGGAAACGATGAGATAGAAAATAGATTAAAGACATGGGATCGAGTGTTCATTGTCTCCTGTTCTGAAATCCCCAACGTTCTCAGAACAAAAAGTACATACGGCGTGAGGAAGCACATGATATGTTTATATGAAATTACTTCGCCACACCTTCCTCATGCCCCACGGTGTTTATCATGTATGTACTTCGGACTAATTTGCATTGTATGATCATGCATTTCATTCATTGCATTACATTCTAATTCTTGCTGAGCGTTAGGCTCATTGTTTTCCCCCATGATGTAGGTAATGTATTGGATGACAATTACAATGTGGAGGAGGTACTCCCAGACGACGTTTTGGATTATCAGCCCTTTTGACCTGTTGGTTGTGCTACATCACCAATGGATTGTTGAAGTTGGTCTTTTGACGTCTGATATAGCGGTACTCTTACAGACAGAATTTAGTGTTTTGGTATGGAACGAATAATATGACTGTGATTAAATAGTAGGAAGGAGTTGCATTGTGCTAACAGTCGCTAGTATAGGATTTTGCTAGTTACAATATAACTAGAAACTTTTGAAAAATGTAAAAAGGACTATTTGGAAACCTATGTTATCTAACGAGTATTCAAAAATTGTTTTATGGTAACTGCGCAAGTTACTCTGAGAAAAAAAAAAAAAGAGATATTACAGTTGGTATCAGAGCACAACTAGGTCAAAAATCGGTTCTGAAGACTGCTGATAATGCAAAATTTGTCGTGGGATACATCCTCCTTATGTAAGTTGTGTTTAACACTTTATTAATTGTACATAAATTTATTATTCTTAATTTACTTGTAGAACCGTAAAATTTTATTCTGGCACGACGAACACAACGTCACAATCCAGCTCCTAATGAACGAGAGGAAGCCTTTAGTCGTATTGCGGATGTTACTGATCGTCAATCACAGTTGCTTGAGCGACTGATAGAGCATGGCAATAATGGGAACGGGGAAAACAATAGCAATGGCAATAATCGAACTATTGTACTACCTCCACCTATTGAAGCAGGGTGGGAAAAATTTCAGAATCTTAGACCCCCTACCTTGGGTGGGAATATTGTTGACATTATTGGAGCTGAAACTTGGATTCGTACCTTTGAGAAGATGTTTTGGTATGCGGAGATATGAGAGACTGAGAAAGTAAAGTGTGCAACGTATCTTCTGATAAATGATGTGCAATTTTGGTGGGATTCTGTCATGCCTACGTTGAACTTGGCAACCTTCACCTGGGAGAATTTCAAAGAGTTATTCTATGAAAAATATTTTAGCTTTACGATTCAGAATCAGAAGATGATGGAATTTATGAGAGTTCGTCAAACCGGGACAGTGTGAATATATCCGTCGATTCGAGGCTTTATCACGATTTGCTCCGCATATAGCAAATAATAATGGATTGAAGGTGCAACAGTTCGTACAAGGATTGAAGATAGAGATCAACCGTGGAGTTAGACTGACTGACATTCGAGGCATTCCTTACGCACAAATAGTGGCAAGAGCATTAGAAGCTGAAGATGTGGAAAGTATTGCCTCAAGACAACGAGAGTTTTCTCAAAGAGCTGGAAGATAATCAGACATTCCCACAGCGAAGTCAAATAGTAAACACTCATGGCGTTCAAAGATCTTCAGTACAAGATAATCAGCAAGGACGAGAGAAACATCCTGCAAGTGAAATATTTACTACTATACTTGCTACTGCACCAGTAATATGTCCAAAGTGTAAGAAGACTCATCCTGGACCATGTCGGGTGGGGATGAATGTATGTTATAAATGTGGACAACCAGGACACGTGGCAAGGAGTTGTCCAACTTTATTGGGTGGAGTAGCCCCACAAGTCTTTGCAGTTCAGGGAGAGGAGAAAATGGAGGAAGAAGTGCCCGCAATTATATCAGGTATGAACTTTGTTTAATACAAGTATATCTATGAGTATATGCATGATTTGTTGTTTCTAGTAGTAATTTCCTGTGAATAACATCCTGTGAATAAAATAGGTACAACATATATTAATAATGTAGCTGGTTATATGTTATTTGATATGGGAGAAACTCATTCGTTTATATCAACACCATTTTGCTTAATTGAAAAATGTTCCCCCCAAATATCAAAGAAAGGTTATCGAGTTCTTACTCCTTCTGGAGATTATATGAGTGTAAATGGTATTCTTGAGGATTATGCAGTTCAAGTAAACGATCGTATTTTTCAAGCTACCCTCATTGTGATCGATATGAAAGGATTTGATCTCATATTGGGTATGGATTGGTTGAAGGATAACCGTGCAATTATTAATTGTGCACGGCAAGAAGTTAAATTCTATCCAATTGATAGGGAACCATATGTATTCTAAGGCATAAAACAGAAGGACAAGATACCCATCATCTCTACTCTTAAAGCAGACCAATTATTGCGGCATGGATGTGTAGGTTTTCTCGCTCATATAAGAAATACGGCAATAGAAGTAGATACCAAAGTTGAAGATATACAAGTCGTTCGTGAGTTTTCTGATGTTTTCTTAGATGATCTTCCTAGATTACCTCCTGTCAGAGAAATTGATTTTATGATAGATTTGCAACCTGGTGCGGAACCAATTGCAAAGAATCCATATTGTATGGCACCTGCAGAATTACATGAGTTAAAAACTCAGTTGGAAGAGTTGGTTCAAAAGGGGTTCATTCGTCCGAGTTTCTCACCTTGGGGAGCTCCAGTATTGTTTGTAAAGAAGAAAGATGGATGGTTGCGTATGTGCGTGGATTATCGAGAGTTAAATAAAGTAACAATAAAGAATAAATACCCTCTGCCTCGTATTGATGATTTATTCGATCAACTCAATGGCGCTTGCGTCTTTTCAAAAATTGATCTACGGTTAGGATACTATCAATTGAGGGTTAAACCAGAAGATATACCAAAGACGGCCTTTCGAACTAGATATGGCCATTACGAGTTTATGGTGATGTCATTTGGTTTAACGAATGCCCCTGCAGCCTTTATAGATTTGATGCATCGGATATTCAAAGATTATTTGGATAAGTTCATAGTCGTTTTCATCGACGTTATTCTGGTCTATTCTTGATTTGAAGAAGAACATGCCGAGCATTTGAGGATCACTTTGAATATTCTCAAGCAACATCAATTATATGCTAAATTTTCTAAATGTGAATTTTGGTTAAAGGAAGTCTGTTTCCTCTGTCATGTGATATCAAAATCAGGTATTGCACTGGATCCTGCAAAAATCCAAGCAATCGTTGAATGGGAACGAGCCAGAAGTGTGAGAGATGTTCGTAGTTTTCTTGGCTTGGCTGGTTATTATCGACGTTTTATTGAAGGGTTTTCCAATATTGCTATACCTCTTACAAGCTTAACCAAGAAAAATGTAAGATTTATATGGACTGACGACTGTGAAAAGAGCTTTCAGGAACTTAAACGTCGATTAACAACTGCACCTGTATTGACTCTTCCTGTGGAGAATGAAAATTTTATTATATATTGTGATGCATCCAGACGTGGGCTTGGTGCAGTGTTAATGCAATAAGGGAAAGTGATCGCATACGCTTCCAGGCAACTCAAGTCACATGAACAAAACTATCCAACACATGATCTAAAACTTGCTGCTGAGGTCTTTACTTTAAAACTCTGGAGGCATTATCTGTATGGGCAGCACTGCGAGATATTTAGTGATCATAAAAGTTTAAGATACATCTTTAAACATAAAGAGTTAAATATGAGACAGCGACGTTGGCTTGAGTATGTTAAAGATTATGACTGCAATATTAAATATCACCCTAGCAAGGCAAATGTGGTGGCAGATGCTTTAAGTCGTAAACTTGCTGTGATGAGTATGACCTGTAAAGAGATGTCAGCTGGATTATTGAAAGATATGCAAGAACTGGATGTACAATTGATTCCAGAATATTTAACTGATGTGCTATCTGCCTTAACTCTTCAACCCACTATTCTAGAAAGAATAAAAGAAGTCCAGATGCAAGATACTCTTTATGAAGATTTCAAATTAAATCCAACTTTGCCTGAATTTCGTCAATATTCCTTATTAGCTGATGGCATTGTAAAATACAAAGAGAGATGGTATGTTCCAAAAATATTGTTACAGATAGCAATCATGAAAGAAGCACACTCATCCAATTATTCTATTCATCCTAGATGTAATAAGATGTTTAAAGATCTTAAGGAGCATTATTATTGGCCAAGAATGAAGCAGACTATTGCTTTCTATGTGACCCATTGTGAAAATTGTCAGCAAGTGAAAGCAGAACATCAACGGCCCGGAGGAGTGCTTCAACCACTGCCTATACCACAATAGAAATGGGAGCATATTACTATGGATTTTGTAACTGGATTGCCAACATCAGTAAAAGGTCATGATGCGATATGGGTTATTGTTGATAGATTAACGAAAGTTGCTCATTTCTTACCTGTGCGTATCACATTTACCATAAACCAATTGGCAGAATTGTATGTGAAAGAGATTATACGACTTCATGGTACTCCGGTATCTATTGTGTCCGATCATGACCCTCGATTTACATCGTTGTTTTGGAAATGTGTAAATAAAGCCATGGGTACTGATTTGACAATGAATACAGCTTTCCATCCTCAAACCGATGGACAAAGTGAGCGAACGATCCAGATATTGGAAGATATGTTATGTGCTTGTGTTCTTGAGTATCATGGAGGTTGGGAAAAGATGTTGCATTTAGCCGAATTTGCTTATAATAACACTTATCAAGTGACAATCGGTATGGCTCCTTATGAAGCATTGTATGGAAGAAGATGCCGAACCCCTATTGCATGGAGTGAAATGGGGGGAAGATAAATACTATGGTCCAGATATGGTACAATATACAACGGATACTGTAGCTCTCATTCATGAATGCATGAGGGCGGCTCAAGATCGACAAAAGAGTTATGTGGATAACTGTCGATGAGATTTGGAATTTGCTGTTGGTGATCATGTCTACTTAAAATTATCGCCATTCAAGGGAGTTATGCGATTTGGGCGTAAAGGCAAGCTAAATCCACGGTATTTTGGGCCTTTTGAAGTTACAGAACGATTTGGTCCTATGGCATATCGTTTACGTTTACCTGCAGCTATGTCTGGTGTACATAATGTCTTCCATGTCTCTATGTTACAAAAGTGTCTTGGCCATGCATCTCTTTTTCGGCCGCGAGAACATATTCAAGTGCATACCAATATGACTTATGAAGAAAAGCCACTCAGTACACTGGATTACAATGTTAAACAATTGAGGAATAAAGAAGTTCCTCTTGTGAAGGTATTATGGTAAAATCAAGTGAATGAAGAAGAAGCCACGTGGGTAAGACAAGATGACATGGAAACGCGGTATCCAGACTTATTCTAGAACTAAATTTTGAGGACAAAATTTTAGCAAGGTGGGTAGATTGTAATGTCCCAAAATTATAAATACCGTGTAAATCTGTGTACTACGTTGTAATAACCTTTGATAATGTAATATATGGTTCATGTTATGTGGTTAAAGTAATATAGTGTAAAAAGTCCAATAAAATGCAAAAATTGGAGGCTTAGGACGGTTGGGGACGGTATTGGGCGTCTTAAACGCTGATCTGTCAAAGTACGGATGCTGAACTGTCCAAGTGCGAACGCCGCAGACGGTTACAGGGTCGTCCGACTCGAATCTGTTCTAATTCTTGGACAATTCGGACAAAGAAGACAGGACGGACGAGACGAAGTGGCGTCCGATATGAATCTGTAATATTTTTCTGGGAACATTTGGACGCTGCGGACGATAGATGCGGACGACACACCGTGTCCGTAAGGTCAAAAATGGCAGAAAAACTCATTTAAATTGGGGGATTTTCGTTGATTAAATCAAATTTTCCTTCAAATGTTCTACTGGTGACACGAGAGTCTGAGGAAGGGGGGAGATTATGGATGGCTGCCAGCCATTTGACCAAAAATTGGCTGGTTGTTGGGGGTACAACCACGTACCACTGCCTCCACTGCATGTCTTCACCGCTTCCTGGAGAGTCTATAAGTAAATGGGTTAAGAAGCTTGGGAGCAAGGGATGGTTGAGTGCTGTGCGAGTGAACTACAGGAAGAGGTAAGTGCTGCAAATGTGTGATTTTGTTCTATTCTCCCATCCATTTCATTGTCCTCTTGTCTTCATTTACATTAGTATACTCTATGGATGTGGGTGCAATGAACAGCTGGAAAATTGCCAAATGTTAGCTACATATTGGAGAGAGGTAAGAATTGGAGTGATGTGTGGCCTGTAAAGGCCTACATCACGGGGTTTGCTTGTTTTGTGCTTAATATTGAAACTATCATAGTTGGTGAATTTTTCTGAATTGCTGGATTAATGTGGACTAATGAGTTAGTAAGGTATGCTCAATGTATATGGAGATTTACAACTGAGATGAAAAAGTAACAATTACAGAAATGGTATATATCTGGATATGATTTTATTCACTTCGTATTGCTTTCTGTTTAAAGGACTGATGAAGAGATGTTATGGTATATTTTTTTAGTATTCTCTAACTAATCTATGATGATAATGAATTAAGGATGACATTTAGCGTAGCTTCTATATTTTTAATGAAATGATAGCTTGACCTACTTAGATGCCTTAATTCCAACCATGAAAGAATTTGGTATAAATTCCATGTTAGAAATAAAGTTACTTAGAAATGGATAAAAAGCTGGAACAAATAGTTACAAAACTAACTCGTTATAGTATTGATAGATTTCGTGTTAATCAAATGTATGCTCCCATATTGATAATTTCTTTTTGTAATATTAGTAATGTTCTGTGCTCTTAGTGATTTTGTGGACATACATACATCACTTAGGATTATGAACGTGCTCACGTTGCATGACATGATTAAATTATATAAATGGGCGTGTGGGGGTTCGGGAATAACAATGACATCCAATGTGATATAATGAAATGAAAATGAAAATATAAAGGAAACGATGAGATTGAAAATAGATTAAAGACATGGGATCGAGTGTTCATTGTCCACCGTTCTGAAATCCCCAACGTTCTCGGAACAAAAAGTACATACGGCATGAGAAAGCACATGATATGTTTCTATGAAATTACTTGGCCACACCTGCCTCATGCCCCATGGTATTTGTCATGTATGTACTTCGGAATAATTTGCATTGTATGATCATGCATTTCATTCATTGCATTACATTCTAATTCTTGTTGAGCTTTAGGCTTATTGTTTTCCCTCGTAATGTAGGTAATGTATTGGATGACAATCATAATGTAGAGGAGGTACTCCCGGACGACATTTTGGATTATCAGACTTTTTGACCTGTTGGTTGTGCTACATCACCAATGGATTGTGGAAGTAGGTCTTTTGACATCTGATATAGCGGTACTCTTACAGACAGAATTTAGTGTTTTGGTATGGAACGAATAATATGATTGTGATTAAATAGTAGGAAGGAGTTGCATTTTGCTAACAGTTGCTAGTATAGGATTTTGCTAGTTACAACGTAACTAAAAACTTTTGAAAAATGTAAAAAAGACTGTTTGGAAACTTATGTTATTTAACGAGTATTTGAAAATTGTTTTATGATAACTGCGCAAGTTACTCTGAGAAAAAAAAAAAGAGGGATGTTACATTTGGGACTAGTTGAGGATGAGGTTTTTTTTCTTAAAGTGTTTGGAAGTCGACTTTCGAATGCTTGAGGACGACCTTGCAGACAAGAATTATCGTTTGCAAGAGCATTGCATGTTGCCCTTAGCCTGGGGACGACTCTCACAGACGTTGTTTCACGTCCCAAAGATGTCACTGCCTAAGTCATCGTTTCGGATGAGTCCGAACGACACTGCGGATGAGATGCATCGTCCACAAATGTGTGGCACATGCGGAGCAGGGTTGGGACAAGACTCAGGAAGTGATTTGGCGTCCTGAGTAGTGTTGTAAACGAGGTCCCGAACGATACAAATGCAATCTACTTCGTCTGCATCGACTGTATACAATACTGGGGACTTTCGGACGACGGCAGACAATTGCAGATGAGTTGAGGCATCGTCCGATTTGCCTCGGTCCAATTTTAGGACATTTTCGGATGACATGCAGAAGCCTCTTGCGGATGCCAAATGTCGTCCAAAACCCACCTGCAGACAGTACGGACAGGATGGGGACGTGTTCTCCTGTCCAAAGCCTCATTTTAGCCTGAGTGATTTTAGCCTTACAGATGAAGCCAATGCTTCCGCACTTGTCCGAAATACCCCAGACCTACAAATAAAATAAGAGTGAAAATGATGGAAATCAAAGAAAATCGAAGAAAAGTCACAAAATCGGTAGGAATCAACGTCGCCCACCCTCAACCCATAGACCGCCGACCTCCTCCTCCTTAGGGTGATGAGTTTGTCTCTTTTTCCTTCTAGGTATTTATCCCTCTTTTCCTTCCCCTTCAAGCATTCCTATGTTTTCCTGCGTGAGAGAGGAGTTCCATAGAGGGTAAGAGAGTTGTGAGAGAAAGAGGGAGTGACCGAGAGTGAGGGAAACTCCAGTGAGTTGTGTAGTTTAGTTAGAGGTGTAAGTGTTGTGAGAGGTGAGCTAGGAGGTTGGTGTGTGCTATGAGCTGCTACTAGACGTTGAGTGGCCTCTGTCCTTGATTTTAGTGCCTTCAAATTGGTAAGGATTAGGGGTGTCTTGGCCATGTGGAGGCTCTACACTACCAGTAGAAGTCTTGTGTTTGTAGTTGTTTCCTTAAATGTTTACTGTCAAGTGCCATTATTTAGTTTGAAGAGTTCTTTGATTGTTTTCTTGCTATGTTCCTTTGATTGAATTCCTTAGTTGTGGATATTTTGTATGGAGGATAGTTAGCACTATGTGATTCTGTGATTGATTGTTTTTCCTTAGAGTAATGTCAATCCCTTGCTAGAGTTTTCTCTTTACTATATTAATCCACTATTAATGCATTTTTTTGCGATTACGTTTCGTAGATAGGCTTTGGTTGATTTCCTTGGATGCTCCTTCATTTACAGATTGTGAAGTGTGTTTGGTAACATTGAGTTAAGCTTTGTGGTACTTGTCTATAATTAATATGTTTTGTTTCATTGTCTGTTAAGGGATGCCATTGCTTTGTTTAATAGTGTGATGATAAATGCATAAATGGTATGGGAAGTTCAAAAATGAGCTAAGAGTTTCAGTGCAATTAGATGTTTAATTGTTGTTTGTTGAAGAGTGTTTAGCTTGCTAAGGGATGTTCAATTGTTGTTTAGTCATTAACTGAATGATGTTAATTCTTCAAACTATTTTGCCATTAGTTAGTTGCTTTACATTCCCCAATTCTAGAACGTTAATTAGCAAATAACTAGTATGTTGATTTCAATCCAATTTGGTTGATCATAAATCTCTTGAGCATTTAATTTAAGCATTTAATTAACTAAATAATCAATGAGCATGTTAATAAACTCGACTAATTAATTAGTTAATTAGGTTAAGTAGGGGGATTGCTTGTTAAGCATGACAATTAACTAGTATGTTGATTTGGTTAAGTCCGATACATTTAAATGATGAGCATATTAAATAAATTACTAGTTGTGATAACTAATGTGTTTAGCATGTTAATCAATTTAGAAATTGGTTAATCACTTGAGCACGTAAATTATTTAGGCTAAATAACTAGAATGGCCACCTAGAAGAATAAATATAGGAAGCATGTAAATGGACTAGGAAATTAATGAGAATAACAAACGTAATTAACCCTTGAGCATGTAAATTAATTAGGCAATTAACTAAAATGATAATTCTACTTGAGCATGTTTAGTTATTGTCTATTCGCTGTTTAAACTCAATACTATACTTGCTTTGTGCTATGCGCCTTATTTATAATTGTTCTTTGTACTGTGTTTCCAATTAATGTTGTTTACTACTATGTGCACTTAATTTCAGTTACTCTCAATTCCATTTATTTTTATGTAATGCGCACTTCAATTTTTTGTATGTATGTTCTGTCATCATGCATCATGATAGGTTGAGAATGTATGTTCATGTATCATGCTAATAGAAAACAATAGGACGCATACATGAGTTAGGAAAAATATAAGAATGAATGGTAGAGTAATAGGACAATTGGTCTAGTCTGGTAGCTAGTTTGCTCCCAGGAGGTTAGTTCAGCTTGGCAACTAGTTTGCACCAAGGAGGTTAGTGACTAGCCTGGCCGTAGTATGCCCCAAGGAGGTTAGTTGTAGTCTGGCACTAACATGCACCTGGGAGGCTACCCCAAC
The DNA here is from genome assembly GCA_022433065.1 of Begonia loranthoides. Taxonomy (NCBI): domain Eukaryota; kingdom Viridiplantae; phylum Streptophyta; class Magnoliopsida; order Cucurbitales; family Begoniaceae; genus Begonia; species Begonia loranthoides. Next base: position 10,390,119 of record CM039470.1, on the reverse strand, counting down.
GAAAGAACGAATGGCTAATAGGAAGTAATAACGAAATGAACGGCTTAATAAAAAAGACTAAAGAGAGGCATTTCATAATTGCATTAACCCTTTTTCCTTACTGAGCCATTAGGCTCACGTATTACTTGTGGTGTAGGTGTAAGTATTGTACGCAAAACCAATGCGTGGATTAGAAGTAGAGAAAAGTAGTGAAAAGAAAAGAAGAATAAACAAATATTAAAGCAGAGATGAAGAGTTTGCACACGCAAGGGAGTATGTGACTGGCCAGGTATAAAGAGGGTAAATGATAGTCAGTTGACATTTAATTAAGCTTTCTAAATTGTAATTAAAGGGTGTTTAATTTCCAGTTTCACTTATCAACCCAGTATTTCAATTGTTTAGTATTTCTTTCTTAAATGATTTAATTACGCTTCTGCATAATTTTATTAACGGGATTTTATAACGAGTTTTACAAACAGTTGGTAGCGATCTGGTCTAGGCGCACTCTAACTTGTTCTAAAAAGAAAATTTTAAAAATTTCATGCATTTTAAATGAATTTCGAGAAATCGAGTTGTTACATCTTAAAATGACCATATGGTTGTGGAAGAGTGTTCAAAATATAATGCACCAAGAAAGAATCAAACATATCAACCTTAAGTGTCTTAAGTTGAACTGCAATGTCTCTCATCTGAATGGTGTGCTCACACACACCTATTACTGAAGTGAGCCTTAAGGATGAAAATTTCATAATGAGGGTACAAACAAGTGCTTTATTTGAATTGTCATATTGCTCATCAATAGCCTTCAGTAATGCCATAACATCATTATGCTGATCGACAGAACCTTGAATACCAACATCAATCTTCGTCTTTATGAACATCACACTAAGGTGATTTGAATGTTCCCAATGTTCATAAAGAGCAAGTTCATAAGGAGTGTTGGTTGGAGTAATAATTGATTTTTCTTTCTGTATAGCATAATTGATATCCATACACCACAAATTAAGAAGAATTCTCTCCTTCCATACTTTTTAATTATCATTCCTTATTTTTGGAATATCACACTTTGTAATACTTATAATTAAGTTAAGACTAAAGATAATAATAATTATGAATTTGGGAGGTTTTGGGATGATTTTGTTATGGATTGTAATGCCCCAGAGTTTGGGTTATATTAAGCCTAAGAAGATAATATTAATATTTGGGGAGAATTAGAGTTAAATAATATGTGTTACGCATATTTAAGTATATGTTAAATGATTATGTGGGAAAAAATTAAAATGAGACAAAGAGTAAAATAAGGGGATTAATTAAATGAAGGAAATGAATATTTAAATGAAGAAAATAAGAGGAGAACGATTAAAGTTGAAATAAAATGTAATAGAGAAAGGGATAGATTTAAAATAAAAATAAAATTTGAAAGAAAAAAGGGGAAGAATTAAGAGAGGCCCTAGACGATTTTAAATAAAGGGAGGGAATTGCTGAAGGAAAGAGGAGAAAGGGAGAGGGACTTAGACCAAAGGGGAGAGCCACTCCCATGAGCCACAGGCTTCCTGGCAAAGCTGGGGTCCGACGTGTGAAGGTTCGAACAGCGGCATTGAGCTCGGGCGTGTGTGGATGTCACCGTCTGACCTGCTCAACCGCAGCGCAAAGGCTCTGAGCAACCAAACACAAGGGTGCAAATGGAACCTGTGATGCTACAAACTTAATGATGCCCTAAGAGAGGATTAAGAGGCGAGGGTTGGCAATTTCAGTGAACCATCGGCGAAATTTGGGTGGAGGGGCAGTGCCTTCTTTGGCCAGTGTGAGGTAAGGTTCCCATGTGTTTTTTAGCTTCTTGTCCTCCAATGCCAAGTACTATAAATTCCTTGGTTTTGTTTTTGGATGTGGAATTCAGCTTTGATAATGAGTTTTGTTTAGAATTGGTGTATCATAAATTGTCCCTTTGGATGGACCAATTTTGAGTGGCAAGATGATTGGTGAAGAAATGGCAGGTTGGCAAATGCATGACAAGGCGTTTGATCGATTATCAGCTAGGAAAATTTAGTGGGGGTCAATCACATGATCAACTGGCCTGACGTGAAATGCAGAGAATCCATTTTCAGCATTGTAGCAGTCAATCATCTAATCGATTGAGAATTTTGCCGTAAAAATTTGGGGTCGATCAAATGATTGACCGGTGCCACTGAAAAAAAACTGATGAAATGGTTTTTTGCGTGGGAGCAGTTGATGGTTTGCGGTTGATCATCAATTGACCGCTCCCACATGGTTATCGGTCACCATGGGAGAAAATGCAAATACAAATGTTGTGTTTTTTTTTGTGATTCTCCCACACGTCCTCCTTTACACATGACAATTTATAAGGAGTATTAGGTGAGATTATGGGGATTCTGTGAAGCTTATATGGAACACCTCTGTGAAGATAGAAGAAGAGAAAGACATAGAGGAAGAAAACTCTCTAGTGAAAGCTTTGAGTCAAGAAAGGGAAGAGAGGCTGAGAGAGAATTCTGAGAGTGAAGAAGCTCTCTAAAGAAGAAAGAAACAGAGAGAGGTTGAGAAGAAAAAGAAGCTTCATGAGAGAAAAGTTAAGAAGAAAGTGAGGAGAAAGTCTCTGGAAGAAGAGAGAAACAGAGAGAAATAATGAGAGAGTGGTGGCCGAGAGCTGAGAGTTTCAAAAGAAGAAGGAGCAAAGGAAGGAGTAAGAGGGTTCTGTGAAGGAGAAAGCTGTGATGAAATGAAGAAGAAGAAGAGGGAGAAGCTCCTGGTTTGGGTCTTCTTGGGTCTTCAGGTAAGAAGTGTTACTCTTGGATAAGCTCTATGTGTTATTAAATGATATTGAGGAAATGTTAACCTGTTGTTGAAGTTTTGATTCTGCATGTTAACTATTGTTTCTAAACGATGGAGAAATATGCCCTATTATAATGAGTCTATTTTATTCTCTGTTGGTGTTATTTGGTTATTAGCCATGAAGATTGTAATGCTGTTGAATAAGCTTTTTTTTCTGTTGGTCACTGCTTCGTGGATATTATGGAAGAGTTGTATTCTATTTATGAATTTTATGGGAATAATAGGTAAAAGATAAAAGGATGGAAAATGTAGTGCACTACTGTTTGGATATTACTATTGGCCACGGTTTAGATAGTTTGCTGTTGTGAGATGGTTAGTATGCTTTAAGTCCCGATTATCGTGGAATAGAATTTGAATGGATGTGAATGTTATCAAGTTATAGGTTTGAGAATACGGGAGGATTGATATGTATATTGATGATTAAATGTTGTGGTTTTGAAGATATTGTGAAGGAAGAGTTTAAGTCCTAAAGCGCGTTATAGATGTCAAGTAAGTTGATATTACTTGTGTTTTGGTCTTTGGGGCCCTATATCGCAAGATTTAGGATTTGTATACTACTTGTATTTACTAGATTATTATGTTGTGATCATGTCTTGAGGATGTATTGCTATATGATGTTGTGTTTATTAGAATTAAGTTCTTTTAATGATATATTTATTAGATTTAAGTAAATTCTTTAAGTTAAAGATTTGATATTAAGCATGCTTTAAGGATTATAAGATTTTAATATTGATCATGCGTTAAGGATTATATCGATGGTATAGAAATTGTATGCATTCACAAGCATTGCACGCATCATGGTTTTCAAAATGTTACGAAAATGATTTTAAACATGGTTTTTTTTAAAAAAAGAAATGGAAACATATATGAAATATGAATAAATTAAAATAGAAAGATAAAAAATAAAGAGAAATATATAAAGAAAATGAGAAGGGTTGAGTTGGCCTAAGTTCACCAATCATTCCCGAGATTATAGCAGAAAGAAAACGGTAAAAGTGTATTATAATGGCCAAAGTTCAACATCATGATGTAAGTTCACCATTTGCAGTACAAGTTCAATATGATGGCCGAAGTTCACCAGCATGATACAAGTTCACCGCGAGGGCCTAAGTTCACGCATATAGCCTAGGTTCACTATCAGAATTAAAGTTCATTAAAGTTCAAGTTAATAATAAAGTAAAAACAAGACAACGATAAAGGAAAACGAAAAACGGAAAATGGAAAATGAAAAATGGAAAACAAAAACAGGAAACTACATATGGATTTTAAAAGCAACATAGCATGTGCATTGTACAGTTTATTTTATATCACTTACTAAGTCTTAGGCTCATAGTTTAATTATTATTATGTACGTATAGACGAGATTAGGTTAAGGAGCAAATGATGAAGGATTTGCATGCGCAGATCTTGTGACTGACTAGGCTAAAGGATTAAAAAAAGAGAAATGGTTTATAAAAAGTTTTGTAAAGTATTTTAAATTGTAAAAGAAAATAATTTTATTTACCGCTGTTTCAACGATTTTATTAATAAAAGTATTCCGCTGTTTTTTATAAAAAAAAAAATTTTTAACTTTACATATGTTTAGAAAGAAAGTGCTTTTAAAAAATCACACATTTTAAGAAAGGAAAACCGGGTCTTTACACACTTAATAGCAAAATAACTCAAAGAATGCATAGATACAAAAAATTAAATCATATGCTCATTAAATTGAGACAAAACTATATGTCATATTTTACCAATGTAAATCATGTTATAATAATGAATCTAGTGACTTAAAACTTGCATGTGGGCTAAAGCTCTAACTCAATAAGATTCATTTTCAACAAAATAATAATAAAACTATCAAATAATAATCTTTTTCTTAATTCATGTGGGTAAATTAAGAAATATAATTTGATGTTTTATCATAATTAATCATGTAAATATAATAAAAAATTTTGTAGGCTAAAATTTATTATATTTACAAGATTAATTACAATAAATGTCATAACGTGATTTTTAACACTTAATATATAATTTTGCTTAATTAAAGATATTGTGACTATTCTTTAATTAAGTAAAATCATATAAATCACTAGACATTTAATTCACTTTAATTTCCATTTTACCAATTACATTATTTTAAAATAATATGAAATTAAAGTCTAGACAAATATTCTAAACACATAATATACTAAAATATGCATACAAAATAAATAAACAATTATATGCAACTAAAAATGCATGTAAACATATATAAATTTAAGTAACATGCAAATTTAGACCATAATATTTTCTGAATTAATGTTGTGCATTTTTTTAATTAACCTTTGAATTCTGTAATTAATGTTTTAAAACACTTGAAAAACTGAATGAGTACAGAAAAAAATAATAGCAGAGTGATCACCTACTCTGCCTCACGTGCCAAGGGTCCAAAGTTCTAATTCTAGATAGTACAGTTTTTCAAATTTCAAATGGCTACCCATCAAATTAATTACAGTTTATATAATAAATGAATCCAAAATATTCAATAAAAATAGTCAGCCGAGTGGCAACCCACTCCTGTATCACCACTTTGGGCTGGGGTTCGATTTTGGCCAAATGCAATTTTCCATTTAAATGGTTGTTGTCTTTCAAAACTACATGTAATTTCTGCCAACAACAAACTACATGTTGTCCAGAGGTCATCTTCAACCATCAACCGGGTTTGCTGAACCCGGTTCGACCCGACTGCAGGTCCGTCTCAAAACTAGACATTTTCTTATCATTTTGAACACCAAAATCAACCATTTTTATTGCAAAACATTCATAAGAAAGTTTCTGATGATTCGTTGTAATAAAACATTTCAAAAATGAATAAAAGGTAACTTTAAAAATCAAAATTTTTTCAAAACTTTGATTTCAAACACGTCAGACAGAGGTTGTACTACTTTAATACCAAATGTTAAATTATCTTAAACGATCTAAATATGCTTTTACAGTCAAAATCAAAAGCATTTAGATCAATTGCGGAATTTTCTAAATTACCTCTAGCCATTGACGTTAAAATAGGGACAGCTGCTATCCTTCCAAAAATTCTCTTCTAAACCTTAACAATCTCAATACAATTATGTATTTTCTAAAGAAGATGTTTGGTTTGAGGGACTTCAGAATTTTCTTCAATTTTTCTCTCACAAAACTTCTTTCGTTAAGAAGTTTTTTATAAAGAAAAGTGGAGAGTAGAGTGGCCAGTTACTTGACAGTTTCTGTCAAGTAAACCAAACCAAAACATAAAGAAGTCCAAACCAAAAATAAACCGCCAACACAAAAACATTGCTATAAATGATCTCTAAAATCAGAGATTAAAGTGTATTTTACTCTCAATTTTATATTCTAATTTCAAAACGTAATTTGTTCACGTTTTATTCATTAACTAATTTGATTCATTCATTATTTTAATTTCTTGGGAAATTAACAAGAAAAACCTTATAGTTTGGAATAAGAAACACGGCAAACCTAGAAGAATTTTTGAAAACAACTAAAACATCAAACTATGTGAAATGCATGACGCAAACCTTTCCGTCACGTTTTTCATCGAAAAATGCAAAGTCAAATGCAGTAGCCACTCCAACGTCAAAGGCTATCCAACGACGACGTCCAAGAATCAACAATGGATGTCCTTCGACCACGAAGGACGTCCAAGGCTGATCTAGATTTTCTCAAAAGCAATACAAATGGTTTTTCTTCTCCATTGTTGTTGGGAGAATATCTGACTAAGAGAGAGAAAATCGATATCAACATCATTGTCCATGAAGTGACCACTATAATTGGAAGAAAAATTAATAGTTGTTTTTACCACATTAAAGCCATAATTCATTGAACTTGGTTTGTACATTGCATTCTTTTTGCATTGCCTGCAACTTGTTTGACTTTGTATCCGTCAACTATTTTGCTTCTCAGTATCTTCATGAGTTGATGAGATTGTTTTGCCAGAGGGACGTCTGTCATAAGCTGAGGGACATCCATTTTAAGTGGAGACATTCTTTTTGGACTTAGGGATGTACGTCGTAAGTTGAAGGACATCTGTCTTAAGCGAGAGACGTTCATTTTGAATTGAGAGATGTCCATTTTAAGCTAGGAATGACGTCATCTTGCAATAATCCATCCTCAATGTCCATTGTAAGCTGAGGGACATCCATCATAACTTGAGGAATGTCTATTTTAAGTGAGGGATGTCCGTTGTTAGCTGAGAGACATCTGTCATAAGCTAAGAGATGATGTCATCTTTCAATAATCCATCTTGAATGTGCATTTCCAGAGACGAATGTCCCACAGCTCTGAAAGACGTCTAATTAGTTCATCCAACAGCCAATAACCTTCATTTTCGACTCTGCTCCCATTTAAAATACTGTGTGCTTTGCACGTGATCCCTTTCAACAGAATGTCCGCCAGCGCCTTAGGATAATGATCCTAGCCATTTATCCTTGATAAGGGATATCTATTCCTTAATCCAATGGGTGTGAACCTTCTTCCGCTAGTGTCTTAGGAGAATGATCCTGGTCGTTTATCATCGATTGAGGGACGTTCGTCCTTGATCCAACCAGAGTGAACCATCATCCGCCCATGCCCCTTCTCCCATCCTAGACATCCATTGTCGTCAATAAAGGATGTCCCTCATCCATAACGGCCGACCCACCTACTGGCTCAAGTTTGGACGTCCGTCCATATGACAAGCTTTGACATTAGAGTTGAGTGGCTGTTGCGTTTCACTCTGTATTTTTTGACAAAAACGTGACTGAAAGGTTTTCGTCATTGATTTCTCATAGTTCAAGGTTTTAGTTATCTGCAAAAATTCTTCAAGGTTTGCTGTGTTTATAAAACCCAGATTTTTCATTCGAAAATTTTTGCTATGTGATGTAACTATTGGAATTCAATTGAGGTATTTCATGTCACTTTTGGATTAGTTATATACTTAGGGTATTTAATATTTTATTAACAAGTATAATAAAGTAATTTGAAACTTAGTAAAATAATAATTTAGATTGGATTCTTGTTAAGGAAATATGGAATTGAACATGGCAACGTTTTGAAGGAAATGTCACCGTTTAGAAAAGGAATTCGTGCTACGTGTGCAAGAACGGTTGGATTGTCAGTCATTGGATCAAGTCTTAGATGGTTGTGATCTAACCAAGTTGGACTGAAGATTTTTGCAGAAGCGTGAGGAGTCGTAGGAACATGGAAAGAAGTGAGGACCGTCGAATCAGACTCAGACAAGGAACGTGGAGCGTGTGATTCAATGGAAGATGCTCCCACGGAAGCGGAATATTTCTTCTGGGAGTGTCTTGTCTCATTGGATTATAAAGGTAAAATCAAACGGAACGTTAGCAGGTGGATGATTTGCACATAGAGAGTATTTTATGTAGAACGACATCATTTTGGTGTGGAACGCGTTTCTGCGAAAGAGTTTGTGATGCACCAACGGAAGGGATTAGAATATAATTTGAAAATGTGTTGGAGTGTTGAAGATATATGTTCAACCAAAAGAGGCTATTTTCAAGACCAGTGGTCAACAAAGTGTTTGATGGCGCAGTCAAGTAATTCGACCAAAAAATATCACAGCGGCTTCTCTGGAAATCGATAGATAGATTCGGTCAATGAAGTGGTCTCGTATCATTGACCAAAAAAATAAGACAAAGTCAATTCTTGAAGGACGTTCAGTTAAGCGGTCGACTAGGTGGTTCAACTGCTCGATCGAATCTCCAATTTTCTAATTTTTTCAAAAATTCACTTTAGAAAAGTCTAATTTTGGAAGCTTGTAACTCATTCATTTTAGAAACTTTTGAGCTGAAATTTTGACCACGCCTTCTTAGATGAAATAGGAAAGAACTTCTTGAAGAACTTTGCAAATATTCATCACGGATTAGGAAATATGCTTGATAGAAATTATGTTGCTAGAAATAGAAATAATTGAGATGAAAACTCTTGTATGGATGATTTATTTATGAAGCTCCTATGGAAAGTTGGACACCACTTCACACCCTCTTCCTCCAAGGAGTAAGAACATAGATGCCAATAAGAAAGGCTACTAAACTTACAAGTAACCTTAATCTCGTGATATACACACAAAAGAAACTTTGGTTGTGACACACCAAAAGTTTGAAAGATGAATCACTCCAATTTTTAAAATAAGCAAAAGCTTTCTATTATCAAATTCAAATCCATTAAACATGTACATAAGGTGGCTTTAAATAGACAATTACAAACTATAAAATAATAGTAAACTAGTTAAGGAACTATAACCCTAATCGGCTCATTGTCTGATTTTCTACTTAATAGAAACTAGGTTAATTTACTAATAGATTATTTAATTAACATCTTCATTTCTTCTTCTCCAAGTCTAGATGTATTTTGGCAGCTAATCCTTGTTGGTGCTCGACCACTTGGATGGTTTCCATGTAGAGATTTTCTTAGTCTCCAAGCTTGGACACTTGGACTTTCTTTAATCTCTGCTCTAGGTTCTGTGGGCTTTTGACATAGTAAATTTAACGATTCAACCTGTTTTAGAAAGCTTAAGAAGTCAGCTACAATCTTCATGAAGCACTCTTTTTGAAATAACACCGTTTTAAATGACAAAATAATCAAACATTTTGTCGAAGGTCAAAAAGAAGACAGTTTTAGAAAGTCCATAAAAAATTCCACAATTGTCCTTGAACTTCCACCAATGCTTGACTTTGAATGACTTCATGATATTCTATGAGGTTTGATTAATAATAGAATAGACTCGTATTCTATCAGTTCTTGTCCACGATGAATTGCGAAAACGCATGAAACGCCATCATTCGAGTTAAGAGGTGTGAGATCAAAGCGTAGAACATCGTTGTTTTGGAGGAATAATCTGCGAAGAATAGGGAGACAACTTGTCAGTTCTTGTGATGCTGTGAGTTTTACGACAACATAGGCTTTCGCAGAAGCCTAGGCTTTTGCGATTCAACAGAGCAGTTTTTTTTTAAATGAAGGAATTATCTAGAGGCAATGTCAGCCGAGCTCCCACTAGGCTGAACTTCCGATCATGATGGATCACGACTTTCTTGGGATTTTATCCAACCTAACCCTTTGAACAGCCATCTATTTAAGCTACACGTTAAGGATAGGGTTTGGGAACACTATTTCTTGCACAACCGCTTGGACGAAAGAGAAAACTGTATCTTCTCGGCCTCCTCTTCCTCAAGCTTTTAGCGGTAAGCAGAAGTTGTACGTTTGAGTTTTGGATGATAGACACAAAGAAGCTAAGAGTGAATGTTGTAGAAAGATGTTTTTGGTCACTTTTATGTTAACCCATTTCATGTTCTTTTATTAGTGTGTAACGACCCGTTTTCCTTTCTCTTAAAACATTGCAATTTAAAACACATTTTCATAGAATTTAGAATTTTTCTTTTTAAATCAAAATTTTCCATTAAAGTGCGTAGTGGAAGCCTTTATCCTTGAATTCAAAACACATTCCATATCAATAATATAAACATGTATCATATTTCACGACCAAACCAGTTTCATTTCCATAGTTTTCATAAGTACAGAAAATAGTTACAAGTTTTCTTTACGATCTATTACAAAACATTTATACAAGTACTCAAAATACATTGTGACAAAACATACCACCTTGAGCCATAATCCACCGGTCAATTCGCCAATAGCACAAAATGCTCAACGTAGTTATACCCCATCGTAGCATCTTCTGTGAACTTTCTTCAATGGATAAGATCCTTACCTACATCACAAGACAACAACTATGAGCCTAAAACTCATTAAGAGATAGAAAATTTGTCACGCTCGTGTTATACAACCTTATACCATTAACTTGAACTTTACTTATTTGTTCAGGAGTTGGACATTACCTTTACCTTTAACTTCAACTTTACTTAATTGTTTAGGCATTGGAGATATCACCGTACAAGGTAGAGAGTGGCACCTCTTGACCCACATAGGGTAGCCATCTCTAGAACCCATACCTCACAACGTGTATTTACCTTTATTTTTGTTTACTTTCACTTTTATTTAGTTTCACTTATCCATACAGGCTCTAGAGGTATCATCATACAAGGTAGAGTTGCACCTAATGACCCACATGGGGTAGCCATCTCAAGAACCCACACCTCTTAGCGTCTATTTACATTTATTTATGTAATAACTCAATATCATTTTCAAAACATATGCGTGAGAAATCATTTTCTTAACATTTCTTGAAAACCATGATGCATAAACATGATTACACACAACTTAGTAAAATCTAACATATCATCAAACATCAAATAACACATCAGAAACAATACAACCTCAAACATTTCTTGAAAACCATGATGCATAAACATGATTACACACAACTTAGTAAAATCTAACATATCATCAAACATCAAATAACACATCAGAAACAATACAACCTCAAACAACAATGTGATCAATTACTTAACTTCTATCAACACAATCATCAAGCATCAAAAAATACATCCTCAATGAATAACCAACAATTTTATGCTTGTGATGTAGCCCATAGAGGGAAAAATACAAACATCTATTTCTTACCTCTACTCCTTGAACGAGATGAAAGATAGCCTTCTCAAAGGTGCTCCTTCTCCTTAGCTAAAACTCTCTCTCTCTCTCTCTCTCTCTCTCTCTCTCTCTCTCTCTCTCT